>PYHX02000158.1:42750584-42776963 GCA_004302925.2 Cochliomyia hominivorax
GTAAAGAAATAATCATCTTTTACTCTTAGCTGAAGGAAGAGTAATATAATCTATAAACAAAATTAAAATTTTAATCGAAAAAAGAGTTTTATATTTTTTTAATCTTCTCTAAATAAGAGTAAAAATAAAGATCATTTCAAAAATTAAAATTTGCTCTGAGTTTGGAAGAGCACAAGTTGCTTAGAACGATGGACTACATTCGAAAATGGCAACATCCGATGTTTTATCTCAGGTCAGGTGTAGGAGAAGGTGGTATTCACCAGGCTCATTCCGTTAAGTATATCCTTTCATATTGTAATGTCTTAATGGAATCCCGGATTACTCTTCCATATTTGAGATTTTAGGTTTAACATTTTTTCAAAATTTGGTATGAAAACTCGCTCTGTTAAATATTCTGGCTATGGGTGTGATAACTGGAGGTATTAGCCACCATTTCCACTTGGATTCATCCGCCATGTTGTCCCGTCTTCGTGGAATCCTTGATTATCCTTTGAGATTTTAAGTTTAACATTTTTTTCAAAATTTGCTATGGAAAACTCGCTCTGTTAAATATTCTGGCTATAGGGTGTGATAACTGGAGCTATTGGCCACCATTTCCACTTGGATTTATCCGCCCATGTTGTCCCCTTTTCGTGGAATCCTTGATTATCTTTGAGATTTTAAATTAAATTTTTTTTTCAAAATTTGGTATGAAACTCGCTCTGTTAAATATTCTGGCTATGGGGTGTGATAACTGGAGGTATTAGCCACCATTTCCACTTGGATTCGTCCGCCCATGTTGTCCCGTTTTCGTGGAATCCTTGATTATCCTTTGAGATTTTAAGTTTTAACATTTTTTCAAAATTTGCTATGAAAACTCGCTCTGTTAAATATTCTGGCTATGGGGTGTGATAACTGGAGGCATTGGCCACCATTCCACTTGGATTCATCCGCCCATGTTGTCCCGTTTCGTGGAATCCTTGATTATCCTTTGAGATTTTAGGTTTAACATTTTTTTCAAAATTTGATATGAAAACTCGCTCTGTTAAATATTCTGGCTATGGGGTGTGATAACTGGGGTAATTTGGTCACCATTTCCACTTGGATTCATCCGCCCATGTTGTCCCGTTTTCCCGAAATCCTTGTTTTTGTCAGTATTCTGATTGTGCAGAGCTCTGTTAAACCGTTAACAGAGCTCTGTTAATTGGTTAACAGAGCTCTGTTAAGTGAAAAGGTTTGTGTCTAGGATCAAATTTAAAATTATCTTCACACACATTAAATCGATTATATAACTTTATGCGTTTAGTGGCATGGTTTTCTACTGGATGTGTGTAGTCTTTGGACAGATATTACCAATGATCTGTAAGTAGCAGAATTACGTTTAGGATTTCAATAATCGTATGTTGACTAACAGGAGGCTGCTTATTCCGAATCCTTAATAAATGCTGTTTTTACCTTGGAAAAAGAAGAGCTTGAAGAGCTTGGTAATGTCCGACCAAGGTGTAGAGTGAAAATTTAATGGATAGACTTATGGAAAATAAATCTCCAGCTGTTGACATCTCAAAAAGCGTTGGCCAAGTGAGGGCTAACCATAAGGTAGAGAAAGAGATTAATTAATTGGCGTAAGTAAAATAAATGTCCAAGAAAGCTGAGTTCGCAGCGGAAAATCATCGCACCTTTGACATCTATAAGTGGCCTGGAAAGCTCGCGAACGGTCTGTTTTTATGCTATGGGTCTTGAAAGTAATTACAACGGAAAAACACCAGTCTCACGTGAAGAATCTAAGCATAATGTCCGAGCGTGGAGTAAATTAAGTTGAAGGTGTTGACATCTCTGGAAAACTCTCGCATTTCTACAAATTTCCTGAAAAATTACACCGATATGAGTTCTACGATAATTGTGTCGATCACCTGAAAATTTTAAAGGGCTTAGGGTTTAGACAATGAGCTGACTGAGACAGAGTAGTAAACATAATGAATAAACCTAACAGGCCCGTTCGATATGCCTCTTAAACTCATACGTGTTGCAAAGAATTCGTACGGTAATGTCTCCTGTAAGTAACTTAACGGATCGATTAGAATTGGAATTGGTTTCCGATAAATGTTTTAGCGCCACTCTTATTTGCAATAGTTTTGTAAACGATTCTTCTGTATACTATTCTGGGAAGAACGTTGTGCGGTAACTGTGATTTTCGGGAAAATATAAAATAGGAAATATCAATTTCACTTCGATAGCTGATATTTTTGAAATCGATCATTTAAATTTTTCTGAAGTTCAACAGTCATGATGGGTTAAGCAAAAACCCAGCCAATTTTTATTGAAGCAAGAAAAAGAGTAACAAATATTTTATATTTTTTTCCCTCCTGAACAACAACCGAACAACATCAGTTATAGCAGCAACATCAACATTTAACATAAAATCTCTTGTTATTTTTATTACTTTTATTTGTCTTATTGTTTGTTGTAATTCTTACTGTTGCTGGTACTCATGCTGTTGCTGTTGCTGATGTTGTTGTTGTTGCTGCTGTTATTATTGCTTCGATCAATGTTGGCTCTTTTTGTTTATTTCATTCTTCGTTTGTAGCATTTTGTTCATTTTTAGTATCTTCAGTAGCTTTAAGCATTTGTTTTATAGACAGTTTATTTCTTATATTTCGTGTATTTTAGCTCGAAGCTTTTTCCTTATTCTTCTTCTTCTTCTGATTTTTACAACTTTTAATGTTTCTTTACAAAAAATATTTTATATTTCAAAGGGGGGTAACCAATTGAAATATTAATACATGCGTATTATTTATTATAAACACCAAAAGAACAAGAATTAAAGCACTAAAAGCAGCAAAAAATAATAAAAAAATAACAACAAATAAGATAAAACATTAATTATTATTAATTGCTTTTTTGTTGTTTTTGTTGGTTGTTTCATACATTGGATTACTGGCGGTTGGACTGTCAAAAAAATGAAAGAAAAGCAAAAGCATATTACAAGCTCTTTATTATATTTATACAAAAAAGAAACAGATATAAAATAAAACATTAACGATATACAATTTACAATTGTTTTAAATTCGTTTGTTAAGGGACAACAGAGAATTTAAGGAATTGATTGTAAATAAAAAGGTACATCCGGGGGCTGTAAGTTGACGTTAACTTAAGAAAACCTCAAGAGAAGGAGAACGGTTCCTTGCAAAATAGTTAGTGATAAATAAGGTTAATATGCCATATAGCTTCGACCATCCTAATCGATACAATCTTTACTAAATTTTTACCTCTGAACCAACCAAAGACATAATGTCGGTGGGGAAATTAATTACGAATTTCTTCTACTTATTTTCATTTCAAAAGTTTTTAATTTAAAAATTTTTAATGTTTCAAGTGCCCCTTTTTTCAGTTTATGCTGAAAAGCTTTAGGCTTAGAATATATCGGGAAATTTGGAATGGGTCGCTCGGATTAATGCAGAGTTACGACCTTTCTGAAATATATGATGACGACTTTCGCATAGCAAATTTTTCCAAAGATGCTATGTATCGCGTTGGCTTAAAAATAGTATCTTATATCTCTTATTCCTTTGTCATGTTTACCGCACATCTGCCACATAGGCAGCTGTCTTCAACATCTTCTTTCTCTTTTCTTTTCAGTTGATCCCTCTTATTTGTGAGATGAGAGATTCTGATTCTACCTTTTCGAAATACTCTGAAATTATCCTAAAATGTTATTTCATGTACAAATCGGTCTTAATTCGTTAAGTTGTTCCATTGTGGGTCAGTTATATGTCACCTTCCATGATCTTTTAATGAGGAATGATTTCAGTTACCATCAAAGGTACTCAAGCATGATGATTAAATATGGGAAACTAATTCTAGTTTAATGGATGTGTTCGTTAAATAATTTCGCATGACCAACAGCCATATCGAAGCTATCAAATCATATTTAGAGGAAAGGCATGATCTTCTACTTTTGAAAGAAAACGCAAAAAGCCTTTAATAATTCATCCAACATTATCACTTAGGGTAAAGATGGAATTCTAGGAGCATTGAAATGATAGGAGCTTGATTAGACTTGACAATATTTGGAGCAGACAGAGCACTACTGAGTCCTTATGTAATTCGTAACTTTAATTTCTGAAGTATTCCTTTGAAAGTTTTTCATTGAAAACTCTGCTCATTAGCTAAGAACTATATCTAACCAAATTCAAACATATGCCCAGATCATATCCCCAATTTATACAAGGCGGCACTTATTAGAAGACAATACTTCTGTAACTGATAATCGAAATTCTTAAGAGAAGGCAACTACAGGTCAAAAAAAAAAAAAAATCGCAGATGTATAGATTTGTTAATTCGGGCAGACAAAGCATGACTGATTTGGAACTCTTAAAACAATGATAATCGTTTCTTAGGAATTACTTAATTGGTCGATTAGGAATTCCGTGTTGAATACCCAGTCGCGAATTTTATCTATCCAATCATTTGCCAAGACGATGAACAACCACTTAATTCGTAACATTAATAAACGAATGCAGAAATGGTTTTTAAAGAGGCAATCCAATGACATTGGTATTCGCAATCTTTAAAGGAATTAAAGGTGAAAATCAATTAGAGCTTGCTAAAAGGGAATGGATTTGGAAAATCTTACACATGATTATGATATTCACATGTGAACGACAGTTAACAAAACCCTGGCGATTGGATCGAAAATTATTTTTCAATTTCAATTTCAGGATTCCATTACTGAATCGTGACATTTATGACAATGTTTGAAGGTCAGTAATCTTATAAAATTGTCAATAATGAAGTTATCTGAATCTACTTGACATTTGAATATTTGATACACCTTATGAAAGATAGATAGGTGCCTGTCACGTGATAGGTCCTTTGACTGATCAATGTCATATCAATTTATGTTACCTTCGATTGACTGTGTCCTAACAAATCTTTGCGAACTTAGAGTTAACAATAATTTCATCGAGCTAAGCTCTTTTTAAATGGTTACTGTTTAAGTCTTAGAGCAAAGTGGAGCTAGCCTAGTATGGTGCATATGCTTTATTGTCAGTGTCCATTTATCGCTGAAAAATAGTTTCGGAAATTATAAAATGTCCTAACTGATACATTTTAAATTACGTGAATATTTTCTCATTGGACAAATTTAAGGACCTGTTAGATCTACCAGATTATTTGGGGCATTCCTTTAAAATCAAGTAAAAAATAATATATCGTTGACAAGTGTTTGAATAATTTACCGTTCCCTTCATTCTTAAAAAAACTGTTGTTAGTGTAAATCATTCATTTTTTGCTTTGTGTATCTTTGGTTTTTAATCTTGTTTTCTTGCATTTCTTTTCCTCTCTCTTTACTTTACTGTTGGAATATTTTGATTATGTCTCTTAGATTTTGGTAGGTTTGAACTTCATTTATACGATTATTTTTCAATAATTTTTTTTCTTCTTCATCCGGGCGACTTTACACAATAAAGTCTTTCATTTTATTGTATCGATTTTTTCTTCTTCAATTTATATATATTTTTTTTCTTTCCGATAATCAGCAATTGAAATCTGTTATTTGTGGGCTGGGTTTACATAAACCATATGAAAGTCAATAGTTATCTGTAGTTACACCCTTAAATTCAAATAAAAAGAGATCCACAAAAATTAAAAGATTCAGTTCAATATTTTTATTTCATTTTTTTTTTATTTTTTATAAAATTTAACCGTATTTTTCTTGTCCTCTTCGTTTATTTCACAGTTTAATAAAATGATTTTTTCATGAATTTTTTATTTTATTTTTGTTGTTTTTTTTAATGTAAAATATTAAGACAGCTGCCTTTTATTCAGAGGATTTCTGTTTTTTTTTTTTTTTGATAAGCGGTGCTTTTTTCGTTGTTTTCCTTTTAGTCTTCTTTAAGGTCATCAGGGCTTTAAATATGGTATTTTTATAACCTACACCACCACAAGTGCATATATTAATTTTGTCATTCCGTTAGTAACGCTTAAATGGAATCATATCAGACCCCGAGTTGATTTAGCTATGTACATCTGTCTGTTTTTGTCACGCTCACCTCCACAATAATTGACAGAGCTCAATGAAATTTGACCTGAGTATTTCTTATAGTACGGAAAAGTTTTCTATTTAAAACCAGCAAAATCGATTTAGTATATTAAAAGATATAAACCGATATCTCATGCAACCTCTAAGTTTAAGCGAAGAACTTTGGTAAAATTGCAAATAAAAATGGACAAATAAGAATTATTTTTTGCCAACACATGAAGTTATGTGTACATCTAAAGTAATGAAACCTTTATGGAAATCGGTTCAGAAGAAAATATTTTATAGCTAAAAAGATAATTAAGTGCTTCGTGCTATATTTGAAGAAAACTTTTATATATTGTATACTTTAGTGAGTGCATGTGTGAGTATGTATGTATGAACCACAATGAATTTACTTCACACACTTTTGGGGTGAAGAGTATTAAAGATTCGGCACAGCCGAATATAGAATTCCTACTTGTCTTTATATATTTCTTTCATTGAAATCATAAGAGAAAGGTTGCATTTTTTTCCATTTTCCTCTTTAGTTATTTTCTCTCTCACTCTTTTCTTTTGGGTTCTAAAGATTAGTTTGATTTTATAATTTGCTATGAAAGTGTTGTGTCATACAGAACTAATTCCTTAAAGTTTAATTATAAGCATCATATTTCATTATCAGATTATTGAGAAAATAAAAAAACTAAATATTTTCTTTAAAAAAAAAAACATCAAATATGTGAGTTTGTTTTACTTTATGTCAGATTAAAAGCTTAAAATTGCTGAAAAATTTTGTTCGAAAGAAAATTAAATTTAATTTATCTTGATTTTTAATAACAGATTGTTTACTGAAGTAAATTATAATGAATTATTATTGAACGGAATGAGAACTACCTTATATTTCGAAAGAAATGCTTTAAGAAGTTATTTTGTTACTCAAGTTTCAGTTATGTTTTAAACCCACATGTTCAATCCATATTCAAGCGTTTCGTATCGTATGAAATCTTTGAAAAATATTAATTCCAAAAAAATATTAAAGATTATTTTTTACAAACTGATTTTTTTACACACTCCCATAAACTCATAGCCAGAATGTGTTTATTATTTATTTAGGACAAATTTCAGGTTCCAAAGTCTAATTGCTTTCAAACCTTATATTTTTCCAAATATATAATCTACCAGATTTCGATAAAACAGACGTCTTATGGTTGATGGACAAGCATTTTTTGATACACGTATATTCAGATCTAATATAGATGAATTAGCACTGAACTAGAAAGGAATCTGAAATCTGAACAAGAACTAGAATCTGAACTAGAAGTGAACTAAAATCAGAACTTAAATATGAACTAGATTCTGAATTAGAACTGATTTAGAATCAGAATTTAATTCTGAACCAGAACCTAAACAAGACTTTGAATTAGAATCTGAACTGAAATGTGAACTAAAACTTAATCTACAATAAGAATAAAAATAAGGAATTTAATCTGCAACAGAATCTGAACTACAATCTAAATTAGAATCTAGACTTGAATTTAAACTAGAATCTAAAGTAGAATTTCAACCAGAATCGGAACTAGAAGCTTAATTTGAACTGAACTAGGCTTTGATCTGGAATCTGAACTCTTAACTAAACTTAAACTGGACTAAACTTAATCAAAACTAGAACATGTCTAGATCGGAGCGTGAATAGAACTAGCAGAGTACTATAATGGAACTGGAACAGAATTAGAGATACACTAGAACTTCTAGTTTTTTTTTAAGTTCAGTTCCAATTATTTCTGGTGCTCTTTTAGTTCAATTCTTGTTCATCTCTAATATTGTTTTATTTCTGTTCTCGATCAGTTCTAGTTCAGTTTTGTTAAGTTCTGGTTCAGTTCTAATTAAGTTCAGTTCTAGTTCAGTTCAAGTTAAGTTCTAGTTCAATTCTAGTTCAGTTATGGTTCAGCTCTAGCCCAATTTTAGTTCATAGTTCCGTTCTATAATAGAATTTGAAGTAGAATAGAACTAGTTTTCAATGAAGTATTAATTTTGTATTTAGATATATCTACATATCCCCAAGTAATAGGTGCTGATTATGGACCTAATTTATGCTCAGTTAAAGATTTTTCATGCACCATACTTTTGGACCACATTTTTATTTTTATTTAAGTCTTAATCCTGGACTTTTGCTTGTGTTTATAAATTTGAGAATGGTTTCATTAATGAAACTCTCTTCTACAATTCATATGGTTAATAATGTTATCTTATCTGCATCATAACACCTTCAGTTCGAGATTATTTTCCATCATCTCAACATGTGCTTTAAGCTCTTCACTTTAAATAAAAAAACAATTTAAAATTCCCTCAAATGATGCACTATATTTTACTCCAACCATAACTTTGTTTTTCTTTATGAATTCATTTTTGTTGTATGGCCCGCAGTACCGGTTATAATAACAAAAGACAACCTTGAAATGAAAGCAACCAACCTACACACAAACATTTACTGCCAAACAATTTTGTAAAACAACCCACGGGCGTTTAAAAAAAAAGAAACGCCGTTCAAAAATAACCAAAAAACACTTTTGAATTTTAATTAAATTATAATTACGTGTTGCAAAAATTCTGTTTGCTTTACCTTTATTTTTTGGTGTTTTACTCGATTTATAATTAATTTGCCTGTAATTTATACTACTTACAACGAAAATTCAGTTCTTTCTTCACCAACCCCAAAACAAAAGGAGCAAAAAACGAAAAAAAAAAAAACAGTCGAAACAAAAAAATATTTGAAAATAATCCTTAAATAAATACATTTTTGCGTGAAACTTTGGTAAATAAAAACCAAAATAGTGTTTTTTTGTGTTTCAGTTTTTTTTTTAACAAAAAAGACTGAAACCAACAAATCTCAGTCTGACATGAACACGAAGAAGACAACACCAACATCCAAACCAAAAAGAATGTTGCAACAACACTGAAGAAAAAGAGAGAGAGAAGGGAATTTTTGTTGCTGTTGAAGCTAAATTAATGAATAAAAGTAGAGAAATGTATATATGTGTTGGCATTGGAGTGTGTTGCATAAAGGATAAATTTCAACTTTCATTTCCTTTTAAACTAACACACACACATACACATCCTCTCATATATTCGTTTTCAACGTGTGTTAAGTATAAGATCATAATAAACTCTTATATGTTGGCTTAAACGTAAATTTAGTTGTTTTGTTGGTGTCTATCCAGTCATAATTTCTTTATGTTTCTTTAGAACCCAAAAACAACAGCAACAACAAAACCTCACAGCAGTCGAGGAAGAAACAGTAAAAACGAATCGTAAATACCCTTCACCAGACATCAATTACAGATTTGCACATTGGCCCAAAATTCGCCGCAATTGTAGATAAATGAGCTGCTGTTATTGAACATTTTATGGAAATCTCTAGCTTGTTCGCTTACTTAGCTCACTTTAATTCAAATCCAATATAGGGTTTCCAGTTATTCTCGCCTCTATTGCGCTTTAAGGCATTTGGTTATGTAAGCGTATTTCTTTTACCCCTCTATCTTTTAATTATTTGATTCCTTTTTTCTAACAACTCCTTAGTGTCCAGATGCATTGCTTATAGTTTAGTTAATTATGGTTTCTAGTTCTGTCATATAAAGAACTAATTTAGTCCTATTTCCATGTCTTGAGCGATTCCTTCCTGGCTTTAGGGCAATACATTTTGCGTCAATATTTGAACCAGGTATTTTGTCATATGTTTCGATACTCTAGAATTGTTCACCCAAAATTTGTGTGATATTCTGGTGATATAATCTATATTCACTATTTATCCACACTTTCATTACCTGGAGTCGATATGCCGTGCATATCTTAGTCGAATTTCTATTTCTTGGATGAAAAGCATTGATTTAAATGCTCCAGATGGTGTTTTCCTCATGGCACTTAACTTTTACTTAGGAAGTACATTCTTTGAACCTTGTTTAGTATTTAAATGTTGCATCCAAGTTCATTAAGGTGTAATTTAACAAATGCCTTCTGTAGAGCCAGTGTGAGATTTTTGAATTGAAACCCCTATTTAGATTAGATTGGCTTCTCTATATAACGACCAGTATCTGTGGCCACTGGTTGCACCAAAAATTCTGAGACAGGATGAACCCCAAGTACTGGACTCGGTTTTATATCTAACTTTCTTTGTTATGGAAACGAAGATTATTGAAGCTAATTTTCAAAATTTATCCAGTCTTGCCTGGTTAGTGCTATATTCATATCGTGTTCTGTACTTCCACATAGTTAGCTTGGGTTTTCCCGTTCCGAAGTATTAAGATCTCGTCCGCGATACAGAATTTTTAAATCCATTGTGGGGTAGCATCCTTAAGAAACTGAAATTGTGTACAGTACAAATAACAACCCATATGATAGGCGATTGTATGCCTCTCTGTGGTGTACATATTATATTGACTCTTCGCCATAATTTAGAAAAACTTCTCTATGATGAATAAATTTGAACTCCTTCTAAATTAAAACTTTACCGCGGATCGGGTAAAGTAAGTTTCACATAAAGCTGCCATTACAGCTTCCCAATAATAAAGAGTGGGCGGTACCTCTTCTCCTTGTCCTGTTTACAAACATAGTGAAAGACAATGAAAATTTCAACTAAATAAATCGATCCATTTAGAAATCTAGAGTTTCCAAATAAACATACATTGTTCCCTTGATGTTCGATGTGTAAGACGTAGGTCAAAACAGCATGTACAGCCCGTGTTGCCAACGCTTACAATGGGCAGAAAATTTGAGCTGTGAATTTCTGATTGAATCATGTATGCGATTTGTAGTACTTATAGTCCAATGTAAAAAATGATTGCATCCAATTGTCTCCCATTTTGCACATGAAAACATTACGATCGTTTCATCTGTTTGGAAAAGAGTAATTTTTTAATCAAAAATTATAACAGATATCGGACTATATACATATTTATATTATTAACTGATTTTTCTGTTGTTATTTGCTTTCTGTCAGTGGCTGAAAGAAGACAAGTAAATGACAGTGACTGAATCACTTCAGATTCTTAGATGATCCTAACACATATATATATTACATGATATCTTAATTTTCTTTACCTCCTGCACGCCTAATGAGAAAGTGAATACACAACTCCTACACTTTCTTACGTAGTGAAGAGTGTAATAATGAAAAACCTGAAAATTAAATGAAAAAAAAATACTAAAAAAAATTCTTCAAGAATTCATAAAATGAATGAACAATTATAGCAACAACAACAAAAACAAAACAGAAAAAATAGAAAAAAAAATCTAAAGAACATAAATACAAAATATGTTTTTGTTCTTGTGCAATTAGAATGCGTGTTAAGTGCTGCGAAAAACAGTAACAACAACTACAACAACAACAAAAGATACACAAATTTATAACCTTCTTTTCTGACTTGTACAAATAAACATCCAAACAAACAAACAAACAAACAAACAAACAACATAACAAATAAACAGACTCTCGGATACAATCATCCACACCAAGAGCTTTCATTTTTTTCTGTTGTTGGTGTTGTTGTTGTTGCTTATTTTAAGTACAAATGAAAAAGGAATAACAATAACAAAACTCACCTGCCAGCAGCTAAATAAATGAGAATAAAGTGTTTTATATGAATAAAAACAATAACAACAACAACAAGAGTAGCAAAAACAAAGACAATAATATTACACAAACAAGAGCAGTATCCAGAAACACCAGTGCAACACAAACACACATACACATATATAAATGCATAATATTCATATGTGGATCTAAGGAATTTTTTTTATAATTTATATTCACAGACTGTTAAAGATTGAATTCATTGGACAATTTGATGGGTGTAGGGATGCAGTTACGATTTGTTGTTACTTGGAATAAATCATATATAATAAAGATTAGATCGCAAACGGGAACTGCGATATATATCAGTCCAAATGTCCGTTGAAATCTCGCAACAATTTTATATATTAATATTTAAGAATCATATTTTTAAATCTGATTGCTATTAGATACCAAGATGAATCGGGTCTTAATAGCTATAGAGCATTGTAGGTCTCTCCCACAAATAGTTAAACTATTCATGTCGGAAGCAAATCAAATTAGAGGTTGTTTTTTTTATACATCATATTTATTCTCCCTACCTGAACTCAATTCGGATATAGAATCTAATATTTTGCGCTCCAAAATTCTTGGTTTCTTAAACGAATTAGTTATTTGTTTGGAAGCTCCTTATTCTTATGGAACTTCCAAACAATTTAAAACTTTATTATTTCGTTTTTACATATTAATAAAACATAAAATTTCTCAAAAGTATATATCCCCGACTTTGGAGTGAAAATGGATAAAAAAAATCATATATTATTGATATGAACACATTTAAGGCAATTACTTGACTCAAATCTGCACTGACTATAAGTTATTTGGAATATTCCAAATTTTTTGATATTTTAGAATTGAAAAAATATGGTTTAAAAATATATGTCTTGGATAATAGACTGAATCTATATATAGAAGTTAAAGTCTTGGAATATAATTATTCTTGAAAAATTATACGTTTTTTAAATTATATATCACCGATCTCGAACTTAATCTATATATAATATAATATAATATAATATAATATAATATAATATAATATAATATAATATAATATAATATAATATAATATAATATAATATAATATATAATATAATATAATATAATATAATATAATATAATATAATATAATATAATATAATATAATATAATATAATATAATATAATATAATATAATATAATATAATATAATATAATATAATATAATATAATATAATATAATATAATATAATATAATATAATATAATATAATAATATAATATAATATAATATAATATAATATAATAATATAATATAATATAATATAATATAATTAATATAATATAATATAATATAATATAATATAATATAATATAATATAATATAATATAATATAATATAATATAATATAATATAATATAATATAATATAATATATATAATATAATATAATATAATATAATATAATAATATAATATAATATAATATAATATAATATAATATAATATAATATAATATAATATATTATAATATAATATAATATAATATAATATAATATATTTATATGATATCTACTAATTCTGGATTATTTCCTCTGTTCCGCTTACTTAAAAAATCTACAAATTCATGTTTTTAGGGAGAGAAAGAGAGAGAAAACAATGTTAAAAGTTATATATTTCCGATCCTGTGTTAAATTTAATTTAACTTAGAAATTATATAAATTCTTATTATTTGTATAAAGATCTATTGGTCTCAAACTTAAATCCTATAAAGAACACATATGTATGGTATCTAAGAGTTTTAGTCTACTCCCACTATTCCGCTTACTCGATTCTCATCTCCTCAAAATATCCTTTAAAGTTATTTAAGATATTTCCAATTTTTTAATGTTTTCAGAGGAAACTACTCTCAAGACCTTATATGTGGTATCTATTTATTCAAGACTTCTCTCATTGTTCCGCCTATTCGATTCGAATCTTTTTTAAATACTTTTGAGTGTCACTTAATTTTTTCATGTTTTCGAAGAGAACAAATTATATATCTTCGATCCTGAACAAAATTTGGATTTTCAGAGTCTTTTGTTATTCCTGTATTTTTACTTTCTTGGTAAGGACAACTCTCAAGACCTGCTGGATTTATTTAAGAATTCAACATTTATCATATTTTCACTCAGATCAGAGATTTTTTAAAATAATACACCTTCAATATAAAGCTGAATATGGAAAAAGAGTATTAATTCTGTAATTTTTTAGTTATAGAAAATCCTGATAGTCATTTCGTACTCCATTGAAATCTGTATGAACGTCCTCTTGAGCTTTTTATTTATGATATATTTTCCATCGTAGATTGAATTTATAAAAAAGCATACGCAGTCTTGAATCGAGAAGTCTGTACTTACTTTCACTTTACTGATTCAAGTCCATTCTCAATATCTATCTGACCCACTTAAAAAAGAAACAGATTTTTAATGTGAAAACTAACATTTGTTAATACTATATATCACCTATTTCTGAGTAAATCCAGTTGTGGCTCTATTAGTTTTGAAATCTCTTACTTTATTCTCGGCTAATCTTACAATTTCTTTTGATCAATTTAAATCCTCACCAGATGTTCGCAAGAGTCACTTGAAAAAAAAAACACATTTTGCAATATTTTTGAATGAGATTTTATACTATTTAAATTGTATATCTTTGATTCCGAAATTAATCTTAAGTTAAATTTAATCATTCATTAATTAAACGGGTACTTTCCCTACAGCGCTTCGCCTATTTATAACTGCTCTATATCCATATTTTTAAAATTATTTTTTTCAAGATTCTAAGAACCTCGACGACTCAAACCTTGATCCGCATGTTCACTTAAGCCTATAAGTAAAATATATTAAAAGTATTTTTCAGACTTGGAGTTCTAAGTAGTTTTCCTCGATCGTAAAGAAATATCTGGACTAAACAACCAATCATTACCACCTCCCATTTCCTTAGTCCTCAACATCAAATATTGTATTTCTTAGGAATTCGACTTTCGAATTTTTTAGTAGTGAATTTGTTAGACATGTCTGAAAGCAAATTTTATTGAGGGACTTTTCTTAACTTTTGCCTCAACCTGATGGAATTTCCTGATGATCACACTGTCTGAAAAAGACCTATTTTAACTTTGTCTTCTGAAACTTATTATTACGTTTTGATTCAATATGTCAAAATATTTTACGAAATCCTTAAGAGTTTAATTCTCGAAAACGATTTTGCTGGATCCGAAATCAAAAATAAGATTTTTTTTACTCAAATTTGTCTACAATACATTTTGATCTACTTGTTGTTGTAATTATCTGATTACGTTATTTAACATCAGAGTCCATTAATCTGACTTTTGGTTAATATATTTATTCCGGTCACATTCAAATGAGTATGATTAAATACATACGATCTCTTCCACGATGAAATGTGAAAAATAATGCATAAACCTACATCATTTGACCCATGACATATGTTGACCAATATCTAGGCGGACTTTTCTACCTCTTTCACTTATTAAGTGTTACAAATCTGGTCTTATAATCTTTAAAATGAACAAGTTTTTCATCGGATGTAATTCATAACGTTGTTGGTATTTGGTTGAGCTCTTCGCGTTTCTTTACTTTTCTGAAACTTAAGTCATCCAATTTTTATACCGGGTCACTTCATTTGACCCCAAAAAACACTTGAATTCCTTACAGTTTTTTTTTTGTCCCTTAGCAAATTTATTTTTCTGGAAAATTAATCCTTTCCTTTTTGGTATTTATATATATTTTGTTAAAATAAATGTATTCCTTCAAATCCCTTAACATATAGTCAGCTTAATAACAGCAAGAACAACAACAACAACAATAACAGCACCGGAGCTGCAAAAAAGAAACTGAAACAATCAAGACAGAGGAGTTTTGGGGGTACTAAAAAATGCATTAAGTGCAACACCAAACAAAATGAATACACGACACAAACGACAACAGGAAAATTGAAACAAAACTGGATTCTTCTACTTTTCCGAATAATAAACAACAACAAAAGCCAACATCCAAGAAAAAAATTGATACAAATAGAAGGATTTCTTATTCTTCTACTTGGTCGGATTTATTTTTTTGTTTTTGGTTTCTTGTGATTCTTAAAGTAACTTGCTGCACCTTAAAATATGTTCATATAAAAATTCATGCAACAGCAAGAGGCAGCAGCACTTGCAACTTAACTTTAAATAAAAAGCCTGCTGATTTTTTTGATTGTTGTTGTTGCTGTTTTATTGCACTTTTGGGGCAAAAGATTCTTACGTGTGGCTTCAACAAAATTGCCAGAAATAAGAAGGTGGAAGGGAGTCGAGAACAAAACTAAAACAAAAATGTTAAAGAATTCAAGTTGAACCAACAAAAAAAAAGTGATACAAAAATAATTTACAACAAACCGAAGTAGTTTATTTATACTTCTTTTATTTTCTTTATCGCCCTGTTTTGGAATAAAGCAGGCAGGTTGGTTGTTTGGTTTGTTGTACCTTTACAGGCGTAAGCAGCAATTTAGCTTCACTTGTAATACTTCTGTGCCGCCGCCAGGCTTAATGTTTTTTTTTTTTTTCTTGTGTACGAAAAAAAGTTGACTTTTTCGTATTTGGATTTTTATTCAGTTTTTGCACTCTTCGTTAGCAAGAGTTTCGGCTGGGAATATAATAAGTTTGTCATTTGGTATGTGGCATTAAAAAAGGGAGTTTTGAAAAACCTCTTAAAAGTCGATAATGGACTTATAAGATTTTAATCTAAAAAGCAGCTACAAAGGTTCTTTAACTTTTGAAAGTAATTATTTTCAATTTTTATTGGTTCACTATTTAGAACGAAGCTCTTACTATTTCCATTTCCCTCGAAATATATAAACATTTTGTAAAAATCGATGGAACCGTTTGTCCAGAATTTAGTTTTTAACTTTCTGAGGTTTTTGCGATTTCAGATACTACACATTCAAATCTTGTAACAATACGCTTCTCTTCTCTGCTAAATATTCATAAATTTAATCTTATTAGGTGAGTTTTTAAATATATGATGTTACTACCCCTGCAAACATTGTAGTTTCCGGATTCCTAATGTTCCCGGTGCTAATCAACCTCCATTTTCCCATATTTTATTTATGTCTTTATGGGCTCCTTTATAGTAGGGGTTAAAAGCCTAATGTAGCTACATGTTATACAGTCAGATAACTTATTATGTTATGCTTTGACACTTTTTGATTCCGACAAGCTTTCACTTCAATACTTGCTTCTGCCCTGGTATTTGTTATTTTTATTAAATGCTCCAAGATTTTTTTTAATTTTTAACCTTCTTCCTTTGGTCTTCAAGTCTATTTGCATTTGAGAGTAAAGATCCTTACGGATCTTTAGATTGAACCAGAGGCTTATTATCCTCCAAAACATATCTATTAACTGACATGCTTCTCTTATCCGAACTTCAGTTTCAAGTATCAGGGTTATGAACCTTTTTGGACTGTTTGCGGTTTGACGGGTAGCTCTCTTTCTTCTTACATATTTTCCAGAGTTATATTTTTCTTTATCTCAGTTGAGGTGGATGTATACCTTAGCTACTCTGGGATCTTCTGTACATTATCTAAAATATTTGATAAAAAAAATATTTGGAGTTGCTAAAAGGAAGATAACTGATTTTTATTCACCTCTCGCTTACCTTCTGTTTTGATTTTTCTTTGCAGAACAATTAGCTGTGGTGGTCGGTTTGTTCGTACTTGGAGCAATTTTCCTACTCCGTTATATTATATAGTTATGGTTACTGGTGGTTATAGTTAAGTGGTCAGCTCTTCTTCGGTGTTTTCCCGAGCTCTTCCTTGGCAACTTTCCTACTCCGTTATATTCTAACTTAAGTCGCTTCTACTGTTATGGTTATAGCAGCTCTTCTTTGGTGTTTTTCCCGAGCTCTTCCTTGGCGTCTCCTAGATCTTGTTATTATTTAGATTCTGTATTTGCATAATAATTTTGATATTCTCAGGTTTCGGTTTTAGCCTAGGATAGGTGGTTCTTACCTTAATAAACTGTCGCTTCCATTCTATGTTAAATTAAACTTCTCGATTAAAGATTTTTTTCTTAATAGAAGACTTGGCTGTTTTGGTTAGTTTACCCGTACTCATGGCAACTTTTCTACTCCAATAGTATTCTTACTTGAGTCTTATCCATGTGAGATGAGGTTGGACATGGCCTGTTTACAATTTCGCCTCAGATCTTTTCCTGGAGTTATGTTTCTCCCTCTGTTGCAAGCGTTAGTTAAGATGGATGGAGTGCCAAACTTCTTTGGGATATTGCGGAATATATTTTACAATATATTTTGTTGGTCATTATTGCAAGTTTCCTTAGCTTAGCCCCTACAGTCATGTCTTCCTTTCTTATGCATTCTATTTCTTCTTAGAAATTTTCCCGTAGCTCTAGACTTTTCTTTATTAAAAGTTTTGACTTTGTTGGAACTTCTTTGGTATCTCCAGCACTTTATACCGCTTCCTCCTTCTTATGTGTAATTTTATTTCTTAGGTGTTTTCCCGGGGTTCTGTTTCGCTGGACTGTACTCTCTTATAATCTTCAATTGAGATGGTTGATTGTAACATAACTTGTAGGTGAATTTTTAAAAATATTCGTAGCTTTGTTCTCGCGTTCGTTCTATGATCCCGAAACGAGGTTCATTCTGTTTTATTAAGCGAATAGTACAGGTACTGGAGTCAGTCTTGATTATGGTCATATTGTTTTCCTTATTGTTCTGAGATTTTAAAGAAGCCCGATCAAAAAATATTTTAGTAAAAATTACCTCAACCACTAACAATATGATCAGGAGGGTATAATAAATCCATCGCATGTAAAAAAATCCACTATATTAATCACCTACTTCGAAAACTTTACTTTTGAAGGTATTGAAAATTCGTCTTAGCCGCCTTTAATATTTTTTCGTGTTTTTATTTATTTATTTTTCTGCAACAATTTAAAAGCCTAAAACTAAACTAAATTCTATAAGTGAATAGTAAAAAGTCTTGCCACCATATAAATTTTGGGAAAATAGAAATCTTCCTTTTTAATTGTATAACACAATTCTATGTCCAATGGGTTTATAAAACGTTAGACAAATGCAAGTTTTGGCCAATTGCAGATTTAGGTTCTACTTTTCTTTCCTTTTCTGTTTTTGGTAATAAATAATTAAATGGGAGAAAGGACTATTTAAATATGCACTACAATGCGGAAATAATATTTTTTTCAGAAAACTTTAAAGAACAAAAAGTAAAGTTCTCCATTTTAAGGAATAATTTTTTTTTTTTATCGTTTGTACTTTAATAATGTTAAAAAGGTTAAAAGTCGTTGGTTAGTTGGAAAGAACTTACATTTTTGTGTAAATGAAGCTTTTTTGTGATCACAAAAAAAAATGAATCAGTTAATGTAAGTTTGAAAAGTTATCCAGAATAAGTTTATCATTAGTAATGTTAGAAGGTTAAATGTTCCAAAAAAAAAATGAATTATTCAGAGTAGTGGAATTAAATGAATCTTAGTCAGGACATTTAAAAAGTTAAAATTCCTTAAGCGCTCTGTAAAAGGCTCTTAGCGTTACAACTTGTATTTTATGTGCAAAAGTGAATTTTGTTTGGGGAACTCTAATTGGTGCACTTCATCTAAGATGGTCTTTGTTAACTCACTTAATATTTAGAATTTTCTATAGCTTCGCATCCAAAACAATGCCAGTTGCGACATTGATGTAACTCAACAATAAACATTAGTTTTATTGTTGAGTTACTTATAGCTCTATCAAAACGGACAAGGCATGCTGAAAATGCTCGAAATGTTAAGTTCTCCTCAGCTCGTTTACTAAGTGCGGCGTGTGTGCGTATAAAAGGAAATCGTCAAAATTCTTATTATTGACTTTCTGAGTTGATCAATTGTTGGATGCGAATATGACTCACGTTCAGAAACTTAGTGCTTCATCTTCTCGACTAAGCTAATGATTTTCGTAGTATCAACTTAACAAGCAGACTTAGACGTCTGTTTGTTAAATGTCAATTTTCCTCAAACACTTAAGAAATCTTTACATAGCGCTGTGTTGGGTGTAACTCTACATGGATGAACTTGCAAAATATTGAAATATGAAATTAGTTTTGGGATCCACTTACAGAAGGTTTCTTTGCAGTTAGGACTGTTAAATATGCTTTATTTATGGGAGTTCCAAAACATGTTGTTATAACCTTCTTCATTGCGGCTTAGAACATCAAAGCAGATCAAATATTCTCTACTTCTTGGAGTTAGGACTGTTGAATATGCTTCAAAAGAAGGAGTTCCTAACAAGTTTCCATCTCCTTATTCATTGCGACTTAGAAGGTAAAGTAAAATTAGCAACTCCTTCGTTTTGTGTCTCAGAAAATCGAGGAATTACAATCATGTATTACTGACCGAAAACAGACTTGTTTTAGCGTTGTTACTAATACAGTACAGTGTAGGATATTTATTGGCGAAAAAGGCAATAAAATTCTTTGAAATACAGAAATGTGAGAAACGATTGCTACTAGCGGTGCCTGGTAACGAAAAAGCAATCTGTCTAGCCAGTAAGGCTTCCGAGTTTTATTAAAAGTTAAGCAATTTAATGCCGGTTAATACAATGAAATCCCAAAACATTAAACTGTGGAACAACGATGCAATGAGTTGGGTCCCTAAGATAGTTAGGAGCATTTCAAAATAGAAAATACCAATAGTGGGAATCTTTACGGTGAAATTAAAGTCGCATTAGAGTGACAGGCGAAGGTATATGAAGAGCATTTGCGGAGAACGTCAAGACAATAGAACACTTTCCATGACTCTTCCCAGCATTTGAAGATTCGAGACTCCGCAAGCTTATGAATGATGCACTACCAGACATAACTCACTTTAGAGGTGTGAATTTTAAGAAACGGAAGAAGTACCTTAGTGAAACGGAATTCCTATGAATGATTCCTAGACATATAGGCTTAGATGTACGCCGATAGCATGAGACCTCTTCAACCCACTTTTCTACATTTTTCCTTGAGTTGACAGAAAGTAACAAAAGAAGCCTGACCAAATATTTGTCATGCTACTTTCTAAAATTAAATACTTATCAACTTAATCATATTTAAATCAATATATTCTCTCCTCTACCGAAATTAATCTTCATTACACTTCTCTAAACTTTATCACAACTTTCTCTTCTCAAGAGTTTGTTCTTTTTTCAAAAATTCTTTTAACAAAATAAAACTTTTTCACTTTTTCGTCATCATTAATTATAGTTGAAACAAATTTATTTATACAAAAGTATGCAACTAATTTCTATTAACTCTAATAAATCATGATTAACACCTACCAAAAAAACAAGAAACCTTTGGCAGCTGTACTGCTCATAAAAAGTGAAAAAAAAAGTTTAGTTCAAAATAATGATGATAATAGACTAAACGAACAAAAAAGCACTAATGAAAACTATGTTGTTAAATACTTCATACATAATAGATTATTTCCTTACAAAAATTCCCTTTTAAAGAGTTTCCGTTTTTTGTTTTTGTTGTCTTTAGTTTCAGTTTGGGTTTGTTGTAGTTAAATTATAGACATTTTAGTTGAAATACCCTTCACTATGATAACGAGGGAAAAAATAAGTTAAGCATTCTACATAATAAAAGTTGTTTTATGATGGAATTATTCCCAACAAAAAGAACCACAAAGACTTAATATCTTTGTTTTTGAGCGACCGGTCGAACGAAAGGACCTCTGTGACGAAACTGCAGAAAAGTTAAGGAAACCTGTCCGTTACAGGAATAACAAGTCAAGTTAAAAAAATGATTTTATTTTCTATTGGGATTTAATCTATGTATGTCAATATATTCGAAAGTAATATATGTTATAAAAAATACCGATTGGACCAGGGGGAGGGGTACCGCCCATACAGAGCAAATATTGATTATCGAATATCTAAAGAACTACAACAGTAAAAGTTCTCAGAGTAGGGGTCTTCGGATATTTTCACATATTTAAAAGATCATTTAGACTAAAAATACCTAAAAGAGCAGAATAGAATTTAATCTTGACCTGGTGCTTGGAATAAAACAACGAAACGCCAAATAAAGTTGGCGTTAAAGTCTGACTCAAAATTATCATCGTATATAATTTTTGGGCAACGTATTGAAAGTGAATTGTGCTAAATACGTTAGAATAATTTAGCCATCAGATCATTCTATCAACTCGGATCTATAATAAGTTTTGAACGAACGAATAAAACCAATTTATGATATTCTGCTCAGAGGAGAAAAACATTTCATTTAGTTTAAAAGCTTCTAACCAAGAATGTTGACAATTTAAGACAGATTTTGATACAACGAATCAAGCAAAATTCCTGATAAACTGTTCTAAAATGAAGTATATGCCAGGTCGGACATTCTGCATCGATCGATATAAATGGCAGTCTCCAAGACGTTGATCTACAGTCTTTAGTTTGATAAAATATTCAGGTTGTTCTTCATTGATTGTGTTACAGAACAGACTTTGAAATAATCCAAACACAGAGTACTACCTTGGTGTCATGGATATTCGGCGGTACAATACGATAAGTTATTGCGAATGAACATTTGAAAATGCTCAATATTCATAAGCTTCAAATCCAGAATATTAATATAATAAAGTTTACTGATCAGGAAACTCTATTATTAATTTTAAGCAAAATTTGCGATGATTTCAAATCATGTGAATGTGTTTCTATCGAACAAATCAAGCCAATTTCTGATACTCCGCTCTAAAGTGAAGCTTGTACCAGTTCAGGCGTTCTGTAACGTTAACAAATGGTTTTCTGTAGAACCAAAATCTGTGCTGTAAGACAGTGATCGCTTTCCATCTATCATATTTCAAATAGGTTTTCCGGAAAAAAATATTATGATAGATTAATCGGGACCTTTTGTCTTGACTGTCTTTGTCTTTAAACGAACGAACTGTTTTCGGCTCAGCTTCTGACAACTTCTGACCCGATTTAAATAGCATGAATTACGGAATGCACTTTTGATCCATCCGAACAGAGTGAATTACCTTGGTCTATTGGAAATTCGGGTTCAGCGTTGATTATGCGCATTATGAGCTTTTAAAATCGGTTTTATGGTTAGGAAAATATTGTTCATCGCCAATAACAGTTGGATGTTAAAATGACATCTTTTTTGTGATTTCCAATCAATTTCAACGATCCTGCCAAATTTTCTATGAATTCTTGTGCTTTTACCGTAAGCCTTTACCAAAAATCGAGAGTCTTCCACAACCGTTTTCTTTAAATGAAAGAAAGTTATCCGAAATTAACGCGTAACATAATTTTAGACGATAAATTCAGAAATATTTTGGCGAATGAAGAAATCTGAATTTACAATTTGTTACTGATACTGAATTTGAATGTCCAAAATTTGTTAATTTTAATGGAACTGATAGTATTCCAATTTCATGTGGATGATCTTGGTGAAATGTATTTTAAATTCGACTTATTCGTATATAACATTCACATTTATTTTGGATCTATTTTTCGTAGGGGGAGATTTATTTTTGTGTTGCTATTATCTGTTGATGTTTTAGCCAAACAAAATTTAATTACCTGGCTAATGTGTATATTTAAATATTTCTCACAACTGTACACGCATTCCGAAAACCAAAACTCACATCCAACATCATTTTGTGCTTTTTTCCCTCTGTCTGTCTGTCTGTTTTGTTTTTGTTTAATTTTAAAACACCCTCATTATGTGTAATTTTAAGATATTAAAGAGCCATTTAAAATCTTTTGTAAATTAACTAAAATATAACTTAAGGCCATTATACTACACACACATACATTCATATGTTCATTCATGTTGTATGTTGTATGTTGTATGTAGTCAGTCGTTTTATAAACATGTTCATTGTAGTTTTTTTCGGTTGGATTTCGTTCGTGTTTAACTTTTTTGGTTGAGAGAGTGAGAGTGTGTTTAGGTTTTTTTTTTTCATGTGAGTGCGCCTAAGCTTAACCCTCTTACGACCTGACCCTACCTTTTTAATAATAGTAAAAAACCCCTTTGGGGTATTAATTCTGTACTTGGTTGTTTAAATATGGGTAGCAGATTATAGGGTATAAAAATATATATGTGAAATAAACTTGAAACAACCCACCTGTATTTTTTAAAATAGTTAATTTATAATCGAGTGTATACGTTTTGAACTGTAACAGTCGAGGGTAATTAATTAGCAAATGCTTTTAAATTTAAAGATTGATAATCTTATAGATAACATTACTACGTCAATTCTAATAAGCGTTAAAAAGCGTATTAGAAATTATTCCAGTATGAACGTCAACGATGGAAAAATATGAGAACAGCAGGTTTCCTTGGGAACGATATTTTGTAAGATTCAGAGTTCCCCACAGACAATAAGGACAGTCAGAAGCTTTAATTAATTTTTATATCCCAATATTACCGGCGATAACATATGAATACATTACAATAATACCAATTACAAATGGTGATCAGCAAAACTCGCAAACCCGCATAATCACAGCTGAAGGCGAATATCACTATTAACAAGGTAATGCCCTGTGTGTGGAGCCATTAAATTCGAGTGAGCAAATCTGTGCCGAATATGATATATTCTCAAGAATAGCAAAATCAAAGAAAAGCTACCGAAATATTCAACCTGACAGATGGATATAATGTTTTATATTTTAGACCACGTATTGCAAGGAAAAACTATTTGAAAAATTATGGAAGAAAAGATGGGAAGTAGGTCGGTCTTTTAGTCCTACAGGGTAGACTATGACTTTGCAAAATACTATTTTTTCGATCGATAACAATAACATCAGAACAGAGTGTCAAAAATTGACTTTATTCGTCCAATAAAAATATCTGTATATCCGACATGGCCCGAAATCGGGCTTAGAATTAACGAAAATTTCATGAGTGAGAGAAATTTCTTCTGCAACGTGCTTTAGGACTTCGCGCATTTACATAAGTTCTGTCTTATCGAAATAAATAGACGTAGCATTGGGCTAACAGTGTTCGTTTTCTCCACTAAAAGCGTTAGTTTTTGTTTAGTTCTAGTTTAGTTCTTGTTCAGTTATAGTTCAATTCTAATTCAGTTCCATTTAAGCTGTATGTCAGTTCTGGTTCAGTTTTTCTTTTCTTTCTTCAGTCGTTGTTCTGTTCAAGTTCAGCTTTAATTCTTTTCTAGTTCTGTAATAGTTTAAGTTTAGTTCAGTTCTAGATCAGATCTTGTTTTGTACGAGTTTAGTTCAGTCTAATCTAATTTACCAACAGTGATTGAAGTCCAGAAATCTAATTCCATGATATGGCGAATTAGAGTGGTATGACTGATGGAGCAACAACAAATGCAGCCTACAAATTACCGACTTAACACCTAGAAAAGAACAGCAAGCTCTGTAACTATTGGTGATTGCAGGTGTAAATTGTGAATTAAATGTTTCAATTCAGTTTCCTTGAAGCGTAAGCCCTTCGCAAAACTATTTCAAATATACGCTATTATTTTGCCCACTACTGTTGTTTTTCATTTAAGTTATAAACATCATATACAAATGATTTCATTTCATGGAGTTTTTTTTGTTGTATTATTTGCGGGTATATTTTTCAAAAGTAAGTGGTAAAACGAATACAATAGCAACAACCACAATATTATAATTATAATTATATATTTTGTTTGTAGTTTATATGCAACATAAACTCACAAACACAAACACACACACACACACACTTACAAGCTTATAAAAACTATTACAATTGCCACTTATTTGTTGTATTTTATATCATGTTATTGGTTGCTTAAACTGCCCATATTTAACACACAAAAACACTTTGCGTCAAGAGTGGCGCAAAGTCATTCATTTCCTATATCCATACATATATTATATAAGTGTGTGTGTATATGAGTGCATTTATGTGTGTGTCTGTATGGATTCATTACAACTTGAAACTTTATTCGATTTGCACTTAAAGTTATATTATCATGGTCGTGGTTCATCATCATCATCATCAAAGAATCATATTTGAGGAAAAAAAGAAAGAATACAATTCCATAGAGTCATGAAATTAGTAATCAACCCATATTTGCCTGGTTATTTGCAGAACTACTACAACAACAAAAGCAACAACAACTTTAACTTGAATTCTAAATTGCTTAACCTGGACTCATTCACTCACTCACTCATTCACTTTGAAAGGTTAGGGAAACCCGCTCTAAAATAATAACAATAATGAACACCAATAACAACAACTAAAACTACAACTCCATAAGTAAAACTACAAGAAAAATTATAATAAAAAAACACTAAAGTTTGCTTTTATTTCTGTTAAAAGCGTATACTTAACTGACGACAATCAACAAATTAAATGAATTGGAAATAATTTTAAGGCGCTATTTTTCTTGAAGTTTTTTTCTCCTCAACTTTTTTCATTTGTAATTCCTTTGATTCCTATTGCAACATTTTGCTTGCCGCATGTTGCTTGTAGTACTTTTAAATGCAATCAACTAAATGTTTTCTCTCTTCCTCATATTCTTATTCTTCTTCTTCTTCTCAGGTTTTTCTTTAACTTTGAATTGTGTTTTTTTTTCGTTCTTTTTTTCTTGCACTCTTAACTTCAACTTGTTGTTTAAGATGAGAAAAAAATTCAAAAAGGAAATCAAGTGGAGAGAAAACTTTAAAGTTTATTGAGAGAAAACTAAAGAAATAGAATATCTTAAGGCTTTTCTTATTCTTTATGTATATAATTTGTAATTGGTGGGGGCTTTTCCGGAAATTTTAATTAGAAATCGTTGAA
>PYHX02000158.1:42777063-43161271 GCA_004302925.2 Cochliomyia hominivorax
AGTTATTTTTTACTCAAGTTTCAGTTATGTTTTAAACCCACATGTTCAATCCATATTCAAGCGTTTCGTATCGTATGAAATCTTTGAAAAATTTTAATCTTTGAAAAATTTAATCCAAAAAAATATTAAAGATTATTTTTTACAAACTGCTTTTTACACACTCCATAAACTCATAGCCAGAATGTGTTTATTATTTATTTAGGACAAATTTCAGGTTCCAAAGTCTAATTGCTTTCAAACCTTATATTTTTCCAAATATATAATCTACCAGATTTCGATAAAACAGACGTCTTATGGTTGATGGACAAGCATTTTTTGATACACGTATATTCAGATCTAATATAGATGAATTAGCACTGAACTAGAAAGAATCTGAAATCTGAACAAGAACTAGAATCTGAACTAGAAGTGAACTAAAATCAGAACTTAAATATGAACTAGATTCTGAATTAGAACTGATTTAGAATCAGAATTTAATTCTGAACCAGAACCTAAACAAGACTTGAATTAGAATCTGAACTGAAATGTGAACTAAACTTAAATCTACAATAAGAATAAAAAATAAGGAATTTAATCTGCAACAGAATCTGAACTACAATCTAATTAGAATCTAAACTTGAATTTAAACTAGAATCTAAAGTAGAATTTCAACCAGAATCGGAACTAGAAGCTTAATTTGAACTGAACTAGAAATGAATTAGAATTTGATCTTGGGAATCTGAACTCTTAACTAAACTTAAACTGGACTAAACTTAATCAAAACTAGAACATGTCTAGATCGGAGCGTGAATAGAACTAGCAAGAGTACTATAATGGAACTGGAACAGAATTAGAGATACACTAGAACTTCTAGTTCAGTTCCTTCTAATTCAGTCTAGTTCAGTTCTCTAGCCCAATTCTAGTTTATAGTTCAGTTCTAGAATAGAATTTGAACTAGAATAGAACTAGTTTTCAATGAAGTATTAATTTTGTATCTAGATATATCTGAATATTCCCATGTAATAGATGCTGATTATGGACGTAATTTATGCCCAGTTAAAGATTTTTCATGCACCATTTTTTGACCACATTTTTAATTCCATTCAAATCTTAATCCTGAACTTTTGATTGTGTTTATAAATTTGAGAATGGTTTCATTAATGAAAATCTCTTCTGCAATTCATATAGTTAATAATGTTATCTATCTGCATCATAACACCTTCAGTTCGAGATTATTTTCCATCATATCAACATGTGCTTTAAGCTCTTCACTTTAAATAAAAAACAATTTAAATTCCCTCAAATGATGCACTATATTTTACTCCAACCATAACTTTGTTTTTCTTTATGAATTCTTTTTTGTTGTATGGCCCGCAGTACCGGTTATAATAACAAAAGACAACCTTGAAATGAAAGCAACCAACCTACACACAAACATTTACTGCCAAACAATTTTGTAAAACAACCCACGGGCGTTAAAAAAAAGAAACGCCGTTCAAAAATAACCAAAAACACTTTTGAATTTTAATTAAATTATAATTACGTGTTGCAAAAATTCTGTTTGCTTTACCTTTATTTTTTGGTGTTTTACTCGATTTATAATTAATTTGCCTGTAATTTATACTACTTACAACGAAAATTCAGTTCTTTCTTCACCAACCCCAAAACAAAAGGAGCAAAAAACGAAAAAAAAAAACAGTTGAAACAAAAAAGTATTTGAAAATAATCCTTAAATAAATACATTTTTGCGTGAAACTTTGGTAAATAAAAACCAAAATAGTGTTTTTTTTTGTGTTTCAGTTTTTTTTTTTTTTTTGAACAAAAAGACTGAAACCAACAAATCTCAGTCTGACATGAACACGAAGAAGACAACACCAACATCCAAACCAAAAAGAATGTTGCAACAACACTGAAGAAAGAGAGAGAAGGGAATTTTTGTTGCTGTTGAAGCTAAATTAATGAATAAAAGTAGAGAAATGTATATATGTGTTGGCATTGGAGTGTGTTGCATAAAGGATAAATTTCAACTTTCATTTCCTTTTAAACTAACAGACACACACACACACATCCTCTCATATATTCGTTTTCAACGTGTGTTAAGTATAAGATCATAATAAACTCTTATATGTTGGCTTAAACGTAAATTTAGTTGTTTTGTTGGTGTCTATCCAGTCATAATTTCTTTAAGTTTCTTTAGAACCCAAAAGCAACAGCAACAGCAACAACAAACCTCACTGCAATCGAGGAAAAAACAGTAAAAACGAATCGGAAATACCCTTCACCAGACATCAATTACAGATTTGCACATTGGCCCAAAATTCGCCGCAATTGTAGATAAATGAGCTGCTGCTATTGAACATTTTATGGAAATCTCTAGCTTGTTCGCTTACTTAGCTCACTTTAATTCAAATCCAATATAGGGTTTCCAGTCATTCTCGTCTTTACTGCGCTTAAAGGCATTTGGTTATGTAAGCGTATTTCTTTTACCCCTCTAACTTTTTAATTATTTGAATTCTCTTTTCTAACAACTCCTTAGTGTCCAGGTACGTTGTTTATAGTTTAGTTAATTCTGGTTTCTAGTTCTGTCATATAAAGAATTGAGCCATTCGTTCCTGGCTTTAGGGCAATACATTTGGCGTCAATATTTGAACCTGGTATTTTGTCATATGTTTCGATACTCTAGAATTGTTCACCCAAAATTTGTGTAATATTCTGGTGATATAATCTATATTCACTATTTATCCACACTTTCAGTACCTGGAGTCAATATGTCGTAAGTGCAGCTTCATATCTTAGCCGAATTTCTATTTCTTGGATGAAGAGCATTGATTTAAATGCTCCAGATGGTGTTTTCCTCATGGAACTATTTTTACTTAAGAATTACATTCTTTGAACCTTGTTTAGTATTTAAATGTTGCATTTCTACTCCATCCAAGTTCATCAGACTATTAAAGATTATTATTATGCTTTTGTAGAGCCAGTGTGAGATTTTTGAATTGAAACCCCTATTAAGATTGGATGGCTTTTCCAGCATCTGTAGGCATTGGTTTTACTTTTCCCAAAAATTTCCGAGCCAGGATGAACTCCATAAATTTCCTTGTTATGGAAACGAAGATTATTGAAGCTAATTTTCAAAATTTATCCAGTCTTGCCTGATTAGTGCTATATTCATATCGTGTTCTGTACTTCCACATAGTTAGCTTGGGTTTTCCCGTTCCGAAGTATTAAGATCTCATCCGCGATACAGAATTTTTAAATCCATTGTGGGGTAGCATCCTTAAGAAACTGAAATTGTGTACAGTACAATTAACAACCCACATAATAGGTGATTGTATGCCTCTCTGTGGTGTACATATTATATTGACTCTTCGTCATAATTTATCCATCTATTCATCAAGTGGATCATTTATACCACTTGATAAATATCAGTCTGCCCTGAACTGAGCTGACGATTCGATAATTGTATAGTTCATCATATAATATACATAAACGTCCCTCAGTATCACCAAGTGAATACAATTTTCATCGAAAAACTTCTCCATGATGAATAAATTTGAACTCCTTCTACATTAAAACTTTACGGATCGGGTAAAGTAAGTTTTACATAAAGCTGCCATTACAACTTCCCAATAATAAAGAGTGGGCGGTACCTCTTCTCCTTGTCCTGTTTACAAAAACATATTGAAAGGCAATGAAAATTTCAACTAAATAGATCGATGTTCGATGTGTAAGATGGATGTTAGATGTGTAAGACGTAGGTCAAAACAGCATGTACAGCCCGTGTTGCCAACGCTTACAATGGGCAGAAAATTTGAGCTGTGAATTTCTGATTGAATAATGTATGCGATTTGTAGTACTTATAGTCCAATGCAAAAAATGATTGCATCCTATTGTCTCCCATTTTGCACACGAAAACATTACGATCGTTTCATCTGTTTGGAAAAGAGTAATTTTTTAATCAATAATTATAACAGATATCGGACTATATACATATTTATATTATTAACTGATTTTTCTGTTGTTATTTGCTTTCTGTCAGTGTCTGAAAGAAGACAAGTAAATGACAGTGGCTGAATCACTTCAGATTCTTAGATGATCATAGCACATATATATATATATTGCATGATATCTTCATCATCTTTACCTTCTGCACGCCCAATGAGAAAGTGTATACACAACTCCTACACTTTCTTATGTAGTGAAGAGTGTAATAATGAAAAACCTGAAAATTAAATGAAAAAATACTAAAAAAAATCTTCAAGAATTCATAAAATGAATGAACAATTATAGCAACAACAACAAAAACAAAACAGAAAAAAATAGAAAAAAATCTAAAGAACATAAATACAAAATATGTTTTTGTTCTTGTGCAATTAGAATGCGTGTTAAGTGCTGCGAAAAACAGTAACAACAACTACAACAACAACAAAAGATACACAAATTTATAACCTTCTTTTCTGACTTGTACAAACAAACAAACAACATAACAAATAAACAGACTCTCGGATACAATCATCCACACCAAGAGCTTTCATTTTTTTCTGTTGTTGGTGTTGTTGTTGTTGCTTATTTTAAGTACAAATGAAAAAGGAATAACAATAACAAAACTCACCTGCCAGCAGCTAAATAAATGAGAATAAAGTGTTTTATATGAATAAAAACAATAACAACAACAACAAGAGTAGCAAAAACAAAGACAATAATATTACACAAACAAGAGCAGTATCCAGAAACACCAGTACAACACAAACACACACACACATATATAAATGCATAATATTCATATGTGGATCTAAGGAATTTTTTTTATAATTTATATTCACAGACTGTTAAAGATTGAATTCATTGCACAATTTAATGGGTGTAGGGATGCAGTTACGATTTGTTGTTACTTGGAATAAATCATATATAATAAAGATTAGATCACATGAGAACTGCGATATATAGTGTCCCTAGAAACCAGAATGAATCGGGTCTTGTTAGTTATAGAGAAGGCCTCTCCTACAAATAGTTACACTATTCGTGCTGTATTTTTCATATATATCCCTACCTGAACTCAATTTGAATATAGAAACTAATATTTTGCAATCCAAAATTCTTGGTTTCTTCCACGAATTCCATATTTATTTGGAAGCTCATTATTCCTTTCATTGCTTTGCTTTATTTTCTATTTTAAAGATATTTAAAAATTCCCAATTTTTTAATGTTTTCAGAGGAAACCACAATCAGGACCTTATATGTAGTATCTATTTATTCAAGACTTCTCTCATTGTTCCGCCTATTCGATTCGAATCAGCTTAAAATACTTTCAAGTTCCACTTAAAAAAAGCCCAAAATTTGTTCATGTTTTCGAAGAGAACAAATTATATATCTTCGATCCTGAACAAAGATTGGTTTTTCAGAGTCTTTTGTTATTCCTGTATTTTTACTTTCTTGGTAAGGATAACTCTCAAGACCTGCTGGATTTATTTAAGAATTCAACATTTGTCATATTTTCATTCAGATCAGAGATTTTTTTAAAATAATACACCTTCAATATAAAGCTGAATATGGAAAAAGAGTATTAATTCTGGAATTTTTTAGTTATAGAAAATCCTGATAGTCATTCCGTACTCCACTGAATCGAATGTCCTCTAGAGCTTTTTATTTATGATATATTTTCCATCCCAGATTGAATTTATAAAAAAGCATACGCAGTCTTGAATCGAGAAGTCCGTACTTATTTCCGCTTTACTGATTAAAGTCCATTCTCAATATCTATCTGACCCACTTAAAAAAAGAAGCAGATTTTTAATGTGAAAACTAACATTTGTAAATACTATATATCACCTATTTCTGAGTAAATCCAGTTGTGGCTCGATTAGTTTTGAAATCTCTTACTTTATTCTCGGCTAATCTTACAATTTCTTTTGATCAATTTAAATCCTCACCAGATGTTCACAAGAGTCACTTGAAAAAACACATTTTGCAATATTTTTGAATGAGATTTTATACTATTTAAATTGTATATCTTCGATTCCGAAATTAATCTTGAGTTAAATTTAATCATTCATTTATTAAATGGCTACTTTCCCTACAGCGCTTCGCCTATTTATAACTGCTCTCAATATCCATATTTTTAAAATTATTTTTTTCAAGATTCTAAGAACCTCGACGACTCAAACCTTGATCCGCATGTTCACTTAAGTCTATAAGTAAAATATATTAAAAGTATTTTTCAGACTTGGTGTTCTAAGTAGTTTTCCTCGATCGTAAAGAAATATATGGACTAAACAACCAATCATTATCACCTCCCATTTCCTTAGTCCTCAACATCAAATATTCGACTTTCGCATTTTTTTAGTAGTGAAATTGTTAGACATGTCTGAAAGCAAATTTTGTTAAAGGACTTTTCTAAACTTTTGCCTCAACATGATGGAATTTCCTGATGATCATACTGTCTGAAAAAGGGTTATATTAGTTTTATCCTCTGAAACTGGTATACTTATTATTACGTTTTGATTTAATATGTCGAAATATTCCACGAAATCCTTCAAAGTTTAGTTTTCGATAATGAGCTTATTGGTTCCGGAACCAAAATTTGTACTCAAATTTGTATTCAATACATTTTGTTATCATTAGAGTCCATTAATCTGACTTTTGGTTGCTATATTTATTCCGGTCGCATTCAAAATGGTTATTTCATAGTATGATTAAATACATACGATCTCTTCCACGATGAAATGTGAAAAATAATGCATAAACCGACATCATTTGACCCATGACATATGTTGACCAATATCCAGGCGGACTTTTCTACCTCTTTCACTTATTAAGTGTTACAAATCTGGTCTTATAATCTTTAAAATGAACAAGTTTTTCATCGGATGTAATTCATAACGTTGTTGGTATTTGGTTGAGCTCTTCGCGTTTCTTTACTTTTCTGAAACTTAAGTCATCCAATTTTTATACCGGGTCACTTCATTTGACCCCAAAAAACACTTGAATTCCTTACAGTTTTTTTTTGTCCCTTAGCAAATTTATTTTACTGGAAAATTAATCCTTTCCTTTTTGGTATTTATATATATTTTGTTAAAATAAATGTATTCCTTCAAATCCCTTAACATATAGTCAGCTTAATAACAGCAAGAACAACAACAACAATAACAGCACCGGAGCTGCAAAAAAGAAACTGAAACAATCAAGACAGAGGAGTTTTGGGGGTACTAAAAAATGCATTAAGTGCAACACCAAACAAAATGAATACACGACACAAACGACAACAGAAAAATTGAAACAAAACTGGATTCTTCTACTTTTCCGAATAATAAACAACAACAAAAGCCAACATCCAAGAAAAAAAATGATACAAATAGAAGGATTTCTTATTCTTCTACTTGGTCGGATTTATTTTTTTGTTTTTGGTTTCTTGTGATTCTTAAAGTAACTTGCTGCACCTTAAAATATGTTCATATAAAAATTCATGCAACAGCAAGAGGCAGCAGCACTTGCAACTTAACTTTAAATAAAAAGCCTGCTGATTTTTTGAATGTTGTTGTTGCTGTTTTATTGCACTTTTGGGGCAAAAGATTCTTACGTGTGGCTTCAACAAAATTGCCAGAAATAAGAAGGTGGAAGGGAGTCGAGAACAAAACTAAAACAAAAATGTTAAAGAATTCAAGTTGAACCAACAAAAAAAAAGTGATACAAAAATAATTTACAACAAACCGAAGTAGTTTATTTATACTTCTCTTATTTTCTTTATCGCCCTGTTTTGGAATAAAGCAGGCAGGTTGGTAGTTTGGTTTGTTGGCTGTTGGGTACTTGTACCTTTACAGGCGTAAGCAGCAATTTAGCTTCACTTGTAATACTTCTGTGCCGCCGCCAGGCTTTATGGTTTTTTTTTTTTCTTGTGTACGAAAAAAAGTTGACTTTTTTGTATTTGGATTTTTATTCAGTTTTTGCACTCTTCGTTAGCAGGAGTTTCGGCAGGGAATATAATAAGTTTGTCATTTGGTAGGTGTGTGGCATTAAAAAAGGGAGTTTTAAAAAACCTCTTAATGGTCGATAATGGACTTATAAGATTTTAATCTAAAAAGCAGCTACGAAGGTTCTATAACTTTTGGAAACTCGTACTATTTCCATTTCCCTCGAAATAAATAACCTTTAATATGATTCCTTCGCGAGACCATTTTGTAAAAATGGATGGAACCGTTTGTCCAGAATTTAGTTTTTAACTTTCTGAGGTTTTTGAGATATCAGATACTACACATTCGAATCTTGTAACAATACGCTTCTCTTCTCTGCTAAATATTCATAAATTTAATCTTATTAGGTGAGTTTTTAAATATATGATGTTACTACCCCTGCAAGCATTGTAGTTTCCGGATTCCTAATGTTCCCGGTGCTAATCAACCTCCATTTTCCCATATTTTATTTATGTCTTTATGGGCTCCTTTATAGTAGGGGTTAAAAGCCTAATGTAGCTACATGTTGTACGGTCAGATAACTTATTATGTTATGATTTGACACTTGTTGATTCCGACAAGCTTTCACTTCTATACTTTCTTCTGCCCTGGTATTTGTTATTTTTATTAAATGCTCCAAGATTTTTTTCATTTTTAACCTGCTTTTTTTGGTCTTCAAGTCTATTTGCATTTGAGAGTGGAGATCCTTACGGATCTTTAGATTGAACCAGAGGCTTATTATCCTCCAAAACATATCTATCTATTGTTGTTTGTGTAGGGTCTGTTAACAGAAACATTAACTGATATGCTTCCCTTATCCGAACTTCAGTTTCAAGTATCAGGGTTACGAACCTTTTTGGACTGTTTACGGTTTGACGGGTAGCTCTCTTTCTTCTTACATATTTTCCAGTGTTCTATTTTTCTTTATCTCAGTTGAGGTGGATGTATACCTTAGCTACTCTGGGATCTTCTATACATTATCTAAAATATTTGATAAAAAAATATTTGGAGTTGCTAAAAGGAAGATAACTGATTTTTATTCACCTCTCGCTTACCTTCTGTTTTGATTTTTCTTTGCAGAACAATTAGCTGTGGTGGTCGGTTTGTTCATACTTAGAGCAACTTTCCTACTCCGTTATATTATAACTTAAGTCGCTTCTACTGTTATGGTTATAGCAGCTCTTCTTTGGTGTTTTTTCCGAGCTCTTCCTTGGCGTCTCCTAGATCTTGTTATTATGTAGATACTGTATTTACATAAAAATTTTGATATTCTCAGGTTTCGGTTTTAGCCTAGAATAGGTGGTTCTTACCTTCCATTCCACTGTCGCTTCCATTCCATGTTAAATTAAACTTCTCGATTAAAGATTTTTTTCTTAATAGAAGACTTGGCTGTTTTGGTTAGTTAATCCGTATTCATGGCAACTTTTCTACTCCAATAGTATTCTTACTTGAGTCTTATCCATGTGAGACGAGGTTGGACATTACAATTTCGCCTCAGATCATTCCCTGGAGTTATGTTTCTCCCTCTGTTACAAACGTTAGTTGAGATGGATGGAGTGCCAAACTTCTTTGTGATATTCCGGAATATATTTCACAATATATTTTGTTGATCATTATTGCAAGTTTCCTTAGCTTAGCCCCTACAGTCATGTCTTCCTTTCTTATGCGTTCTATTTCTTCTTAGAAATTTTCCCGTAGCCCTAGACTTTTCTTTATTAAAAGTTTCGACTTGGTTGGAACTTGTTTGGTATCTCCAGAACTTTATGTATTTATCGCAAATTTCACGGCTTTGCACTCAACAGCCGCTTCCTCCTTCTTATGTGTAATTTTATTTCTTAGGTGTTTTCCCGGGGTTCTGTTTCGCTGGACTGTACTCTCTTATAATCTTCAATTGAGATGGTTGGTTGTAATATAACTTGTAGGTGAATTTTTAAAAATATTCGTAGCTTTGTTCTCGCATTCGTTCTATGATCCCGAAACGAGGTTCATTCTGTTTTATTAAGCGAATAGTACAGGTACTGCAGTCAGTCTTGATTATGGTCATATTGTTTTCCTTATTGATCTGAGATTTTAAAGAAGCCCGATCAAGAAATATTTTAGTAAAAATTACCTCAACCACCAACAATATGATCAGGAGGGTATAATAAATCCATCGCATGTACAAAAATCCACCTTATTAATCACCTACTTCGAAAACTTTACTTTTGAAGGTATTGAAAATTCGTCTTAGCCGCCTTTAATGTTTTTTCGTGTTTTTATTTTTTCTGCAACAATTTAAAAGCCTAAAACTAAACTAAATTCTATAAGTGAATAGTAAAAAGTCTTGCCACCGTATAAATTTTGGGAAAATAGAAATCTTCCTTTTTAATTGTATAAAACAATTCTATGTCCAATGGGTTTATAAAACGTTAGACAAATGCAAGTTTTGGCCAATTGCAGATTTAGGTTCTACTTTTCTTTCCTTTTCTGTTTTTGGTAATAAATAATTAAATGGGAGAAAGGACTATTTAAATATGCACTACAATGCGGAAATAATATTTTTTTCCGAAAACTTTAAAGAACAACAAAAAGAATCCAAGTAAAGTTCTCCATTTTAAGGAATAATTTTTTTATCGTTTGTACTTTAATAATGTTAAAAAGGTTAAAAGTCGTTGGTTAGTTGGAAAAAACTTAAATTTTTGTGTAAATGAAGTTTTTTTGTGATCACAAAAAAATGAATCAGTTAATGTAAGTTTGAAAAGTTATTCAGAATAAGTTTATCATTAGTAATGTTAGAAGGTTAAATGTTCCAAAAAAATGAATTATTCAGAGTAGTGGAATTAAATGAATCTTAGTCAGGACATTTAAAAAGTTAAAATTCCTTAAGTGCTTTGTAAAAGCCTCTTAGCGTTACAACTTGTATTTTATGTGCAAAAGTGAATTTTGTCTTTGCTAACTCACTTAATATTTGGAATTTCCTATAGCTTCACATCCAAAACAATATCAGTTGCGACATTGATGTAACTCAACAATAAAACTAACGTTACTAATAGCTCTATCAAAACGGACAACGCATGCTGAAAATGCTCGAAATATTAAGTTCTCCCCAGCTCGTTTACTAAGTGCGGCGTGTGTGCGTATAAAAGGAAATCGTCGAAATTCTTATTATTGACTTTCTGAGTTGATCAATTGCTGGACGCGAATGACTCACGTTCAGAAACTTAGTGCTTCATCTTCTCGACTAAGCTCTTATGATAATGATTTTCATAGTATCAACTTAAGAAGCAGACATGGACGTCTGCTTGTTAAACGTCTGCGCTATGTTGGGAGTAACTCTACATGGATGAACCTGAAAAATATTGAAATAAGAAATTAGGTTTAGGATCCACTTACAGAAGGTTTTTTTGCAGTTAGGACTGTTAAATATGCTTTATTTATGGGAGTTCCAAAACAAGTTGTTATAACCTTCTTCATTGCGGCTTAGAATATCAAAAGCAGATCAAATATTCTAAGTAAAAATATTAAATTAAATTTAGAATCCACTAAGAGCCTTCTCTACTTCTTGGAGTTAGGATTGTTGAATATGCTTCAAAAGAAGGAGTTCCAAACAAGTTTCCATCTCCTTATTCATTGCGTCTTAGAAGGTAAAGTAAAATTAGCAACTCCTTCGTTTTGTGTCTTAGAAAATCGAGGAATTACAATCATGTATTACTGATCGAAAACAGACTTGTTTTAGCGTTGTTACTAATACAGTACAGTGTAGGATATTTATTGGCGAAAAAGGCAATAAAATTCTTTGAAATACAGAAATGTGAGAAACGATTGCTACTAGCGGTGCCTGGTAACGAAAAAGCAATCTGTCTAGCCAGTAAGGCTTGCGAGTTTTATTAAAAGTTAAGCAATTTAATGCCGGTTAATACAATGAAATCCAAAAACATTAAACTGTGGAACAACGATGCAATGGGTTGGGTCCCTAAGTTAGTTAGGAGCATTTCAAAATAGAAAATACCAATAGTGGGAATCTTTACGGTCAAATTAAAGTCGCATTAGAGTGACAGACGAAGATATATGAAGAGCATTTGCGGAGAACATCAAGACAATAGAACACTTTCCATGTCACTTCCCAGCATTTGAAGATTCGAAACTCCGCAAGCTTATGAATGATGCACTACCACTTTGGAGATGTGAATTTTAAGAAACGGAAGAAGTACCTTAGTGAAACGGAATTCCTATGAATGAATCTTAGTATTCATAGGAATTCCAAGAGGAATTCCTACATATAGGCTTAGATGTACGCCGATAGCATGAGACCTCTTCAACCCACTTTTCTACATTTTTCCTTGAGTTGACAGAAAGTAACAAAAGAAGCCTGACCAAATATTTGTCATGCTACTTTCTAAAATTAAATACTAATCAACATAATCATATTTAAATCAATATATTCTCTCCTCTACAGAAATTAATCTTCATTACACTTCTCTAAACTTTATCACAACTTTCTCTTCTCAAAAGTTTGTTCTTTTTTCAAAAATTCTTTTAACAAAATAAAACTTATTAACTTTTTCGTCATCATTAATTATAGTTGAAACAAATTTATTTATACAAAAGTATGCAACTAATTTCTATTAACTCTAATAAATCATGATTAACACCTACCAAAAAAACAAGAAACCTTTGGCAGCTGTACTGCTCATAAAAAGTGAAAAAAAAGTTTAGTTCAAAATAATGATGATAATAGACTAAACGAACAAGAAAGCACTAATGAAAACTATGTTGTTAAATACTTCATACATAATAGATTATTTCCTTACAAAAATTCCCTTCTAAAGAGTTTCCGTTTTTGTTTTTGTTGTCTTTAGTTTCAGTTTGGGTTTGTTGTAGTTAAATTATAGACATTTTAGTTGAAATACCCTTCACTATGATAACGAGGGAGAAAAATAAGTTTAGCATTCTATTTAATAGAAGTTATTTTATGATGGAATTATTTCCAACGAAAAGAACCACAAAGACTTAATATCTTTGTTTTTGCGCGACCAGTCGAACGAAAGGACCTCTGTGACGAAACTGCAGAAAAGTTAAGAAAACCTGTCCGTTACAGGAATAACAAGTCAAGTTAAAATATGTTTTTATTTCATTTTCTATTGGGATTTAATCTGTATATATAATATGATTTGTGTATGTATGTATGTATGTATGTATGTATGTATGTATGTATGTATGTATGTATGTATGTATGTATGTATTTTACGTATAGACTATAAAACGGCTGGGCCAATTTTAACGAAATTTTCACACAATGATCTCAATATATTCGAAAATAATATAGGTTATAAAAATAACGATAGGACCTGGGGAGGGGTACCGCCCATACAGAGCAAATATTGATTATCGAATATCTAAAGAACTACAACAGTAAAAGTTCTCAGAGTCCCTACTCTTCGGATATTTTCACATTTTTCAACGATCATTAGACTAAAAATACCTAAAAGAGCAGAATAGAATTTGGTCTTGACCTGGTGCTTGGAATAAAGCAACGAAATGCCAAATAAAGTTGACCTTAAAGTTTGACTCAAAATTATCGTCGTATATAATTTTTGGGCAACGCATTGAAAGTGAATTGAGTTAAATACGTTAGAATGATTTGGCCATCAGATCATTCTATCAACTATCAAATTTAAGACAGATTTTGATAAAACGAATCAAGCAAAATTCCTGATAATCTGTTCTAAAGTGAAGTATATGCCAGGTCGAACATTCTGCATCGATCGATATAAATGGCAGTCTCCAAGACTTTGATTTACAGTCTTTAGTTTAATAAATTATTCAGGTTGTTTTTCATTGATTGTTTTCTTCCAACGAATTCGCTGTTTTTTGGTACAGCTTTCCTATGAACATCTGGCTCGATTTCAACTGCTTGTGTTACAGAACAGACTATGAAATAATCCAAACACAGAGTACTACCTTGGTGTTATGGATATTCGGCGGTACAATACGATAAGTTATTGCGAATGAACATTTGAAAATGCTCAAAGTTCATAAGCTTCTAATCCAGAATATTAATATATTAAAGTTTACTGATCAGAAAAATCTATTATTAATTGTAAGCAAAATTTGCGATGATTTCAAATCATGTGAATGTGTTTCTATCGAACAAATCAAGCCAATTTCTGATACTCCGCTCTAAAGTGAAGCTTGTACCAGTTCAGGCGTTCTGTAACGTTAACAAATGGTTTTCTGTAGAACCAAAATCTGTGCTGTAAGACAGTGATCGCTTTCCATCTATCATATTTTAAATAGGTTTTCCGGAAAAAAATATTATGATAGATTAATCGGGACCTTTTGTCTTGACTGTCTTTGTCTTTAAACGAACGAACTGTTTTCGGCTCAGCTTCTGACAACTTCTGACCCGATTTAAATAGCATGAATTACGGAATGCACTTTTGATCCATCCGAACAGAGTGAATTACCTTGGTATATTGGAAATTCGGGTTCAGCGTTGATTATGCGCATTATGAGCTTTTACAATTGGTTTTATGGTTAGGAAAATATTGTTCATCGCCAATAACAGTTGGATGTTAAAATGACTTCTTTTTTGTGATTTCCAATCAATTTCAACGATCCTGCCAAATTTTCTATGAATTCTTGTGCTTTGACCGTAAGCCTTTACCAACAATCGACAGACTTCAGCAGCCGTTTTCTTTAAATGAAAGAAAGTTATCCGAAATTACGCGTAACATAATTTTAGACGATAAATTCAGAAATATTTTGGCGAATGAAGAAATTTGAATTTACAATTTGTTACCGATACTGAATTTGAATGTCCAAAATTTGTTAATTTTAATGGAACTGATAGTATTCCAATTTCATGTGGATGATCCTGGTGAAATGTATTTTAAATTCGACTTATAACGAAATATTCACATTTATTTTGGATCTATTTTTCGTAGGGGGAGATTTATTTTTGTTGCTATTATCTGTTGATGTTTTAGCCAAACAAAATTTAATTACCTGGCTAATGTGTATATTTAAATATTTCTCACAACTGTACACGCATTCCGAAAACCAAAACTCACATCCAACATCATTTTGTGCTTTTTCCCTCTGTCTGTCTGTCTGTCTGTTTTGTTTTTGTTTAATTTTAAAACACCCTCATTATGTGTAATTTTAAGATATTAAAGAGCCATTTAAAATCTTTTGTAAATTAACTAAAATATAACTTAAGGCCATTATACTACACACACATACATTCATATGTTCATTCATGTTGTATGTTCTACGTTGTATGTAGTCAGTCGTTTTATAAACATGTTCATTGTAGTTTTTTTTCGGTTGGATTTCGTTCGTGTTTAACTTTTTTGGTTGAGAGAGTGAGAGTGTGTTTAGGTTTTTTTTTTTTTTTTTTTTGCATGTGAGTGCGCCTAAGCTTAACCCTCTTACGACCTGACCCTACCTTTTTAATAATAGTAAAAAACCCCTTTGGGGTATTAATTCTGTACTTGGTTGTTTAAATATGGGTAGCAGATTATAGGGTATAAAAATATATATGTGAAATAAACTTGAAACAACCCACCTGTATTTTTTAAAATAGTTTATTTATAATCGAGTGTATACGTTTTGAACTGTAACAGTCGAGGGTAATTAATTAGCAAATGCTTTTAAATTTAAAGATTGATAATCTTATAGATAACATTACTACGTCAATTCTAATAAGCGTTAAAAAGCGTATTAGAAATTATTCAAGTATGAACGCCAACGATGGAAAAATATGAGGACAACAGGTTTCCTTGGGAACGATATTTTGTAAGATTCAGATTTCCCCACAGACAATAAGGACAGTCAGAAGCTTTAATTAATTTTTATATCCCAATATTACCGGCGATAACATATGAATACATTACAATAATACCAATTACAAATGGTGATCAGCAAAACTCGCAAACCCGCATAATCACAGCTGAAGGCGAATATCACTATTAACAAGGTAATGCCCTGTGTGTGGAGCCATTAAATTCGAGTGAGCAAATCTGTGCCGAATATGATATATTCTCAAGAATAGCAAAATCAAAGAAAAGCTACCGAAATATTCAACCTGACAGATGGATATAATGTTTTATATTTTAGACCACGTATTGCAAGGAAAAACTATTTGAAAAATTATGGAAGAAAAGATGGGAAGTAGGTCGGTCTTTTAGTCCTACAGGGTAGACTATGACTTTGCAAAATACTATTTTTTCGATCGATAACAATAACATCAGAACAGAGTGTCAAAAATTGACTTTATTCGTCCAATAAAAATATCTGTATATCCGACATGGCCCGAAATCGGGCTTAGAATTAACGAAAATTTCATGAGTGAGAGAAATTTCTTCTGCAACGTGCTTTAGGACTTCGCGCATTTACATAAGTTCTGTCTTATCGAAATAAATAGACGTAGCATTGGGCTAACAGTGTTCGTTTTCTCCACTAAAAGCGTTAATTTTTGTTTAGTTCTAGTTTAGTTCTTGTTCAGTTATAGTTCAATTCTAATTCAGTTCCATTTAAGCTGTATGTCAGTTCTGGTTCAGTTTTTCTTTTCTTTCTTCAGTCGTTGTTCTGTTCAAGTTCAGCTTTAATTCTTTTCTAGTTCTGTAATAGTTTAAGTTTAGTTCAGTTCTAGATCAGATCTTGTTTTGTACGAGTTTAGTTCAGTCTAATCTAATTTACCAACAGTGATTGAAGTCCAGAAATCTAATTCCCATGATATGGCGAATTAGAGTGGTATGAACTGATGAGCAACAACAAATGCAGCCTACAAATTACCGACTTAACACCTAGAAAAGAACAGCAAGCTCTGGTAACTATTGGTGGATTGCAGGTGGTAAATTGGTGAATTAAATGTTTTCATTCAGTTCCCTGAAGGCGTAAGCCCTTCGCAAAACTATTTCAAATATTACGCTATTATTTTGCCCACTACTGTTGTTTTTCATTTAAGTTATAAACATCATATACAAATGATTTCATTTCATGGAGTTTTTTGTTGTTGTTGTATTATTTGCGGGTATATTTTTCAAAAGTAAGTGGTATAGAACTACAAATAGCAACAACCACAATATTTATATTATAATTATATATTTTGTTGTAGTTTATATGCAACATAAACACACACACACACACACACTTACAAGCTTATAAAAACTATTACAATTGCCACTTATTTGTTGTATTTTATATCATGTTATTGGTTGCTTAAACTGCCCATATTTAACACACAAAAACACTTTGCGTCAAGAGTGGCGCAAAGTCATTCATTTCCTATATCCATACATATATATATAAGTGTGTGTGTATATGAGTGCATTTATGTGTGTGTCTGTATGGATTCATTACAACTTGAAACTTTATTCGATTTGCACTTAAAGTTATATTATCATGGTCGTGGTCGTCATCATCATCATCATCATTTGAAAAAAAACAAAGAACCATACAATTCCATAGAGTCATGAAAAAGTAATACAACCCATTATTTGCCTGGTTATTGGCAGAACTACTACAACAAACAACTTTAACTTGAATTCTAAATTGCTTAACCTGGACTCATTCACTCATTCACTCACTCACTCACTCATTCACTTTGTGAAGGTTAGGGAAACCCGCTCTAAAATAATAACAATAATGAACACCAATAACAACAACTAAAACTACAACTCCATAAGTAAAACTACAAGAAAAATTATAATAAAAAAAACACTAAAGTTTGCTTTTATTTCTGTTAAAAGCGTATACTTAACTGACGACAATCAACAAATTAAATGAATTGGAAATAATTTTAAGGCGCTATTTTTCTTGAAGTTTTTTTCTCCTCAACTTTTTTTCATTTGTAATTCCTTTGATTCCTATTGCAACATTTTGCTTGCCGCATGTTGCTTGTAGTACTTTTAAATGCAATCAACTAAATGTTTTCTCTCTTACCCTCATATTCTTCTTCTTCTTCTCAGGTTTTTCTTTAACTTTGAATTGTTGTTTTTTTTTCGTTCTTTTTTTCTTGCACTCTTAACTTCAACTTGTTGTTTAAGATGAGAAAAAAATTCAAAAAAGGAAATCAAGTGGAGAGAAAACTTTAAAGTTTATTGGAGAGAAAACTAAAGAAATAGAATATCTTAAGGCTTTTCTTATTCTTTATGTATATAATTTGTAATTGGTGGGGGCTTTCCGGAAATTTTAATTAGAAATCGTTGAATTGGAAAGTGAAATACAATATACGAACTTGGAGCCCCAAAATATATAAAATAGAATTGGTGTTAGTTTGGGGCTTATAAAGTCGTAACGAAACGATCCAAATATATCTGAAAGTAGCTTGATCTGTAGGGGGAGAAGTAACCCCTGCCAATTATCTAACGAAATGGAGGATGTCAATTCTTCTTTCCAATAACTTTCTGAAGGAAGTGTTTTACTAAAATATGTAGGATAGAAAGGATCTGGAAGAGAGGTAACCCTCATCATTAAAATCAAATATTATTTAACGAATTTCTAAAGAACTTTTGAACTGAGAGAATGTTTCTCTTTTTCGAAATTCTCACAGAATGATCGCAATATATCTGAAATTAACATAGACTATACAAAATTTCACTAGAATCAGAGAGAGATGTACCCTAATACAAAGTAGATATGGATTTGTCAAATATCTAAAAAATATTACAGAGAGAGTTTTTTAAATTGATTCCAGTTTAATTCTCAGGAAACTGCTTTGCTAAACAAAATGTTGGGCGCATAGGATTAAGGAAAGAGGTAGCCTTTGTAGAGAGGCTAATATTAGAGGCAAATATTAATTATTGAACATTAAAAAAACGACTGAAGTGAGAGTATTAACATTTAATCTCATTTGCTTTCTCAAGGAAATTTTAATGGACAAATGCAGGATCAGACAATTTTTGTTTTAAGAAATCATTTTTTGCATGATATTAAGATGATCGCAACAAACTCTGTTCAGAACTACACTTAACCAAATAAAGTTGTAAATATAATAAAAAAGGTTTAGAATTGAAGAAAAGTACGTTAAATATCAGCAAACGATATCTTTATTCATCATAACCAAAATTTTCATTAATTTTTTGTAAATTCTTCAAATTGACAAAAAGTTGTCAATACGACAATTTGAATAAATTTGTTCAATTTAAATAATACATTATTGAAATTAACAAAAAATGTTTATATTGATGAATATTATTTAGTTTTATACCATATTTAAGTTAAATTTTCGAAATTTTAGTTGAATTCATTAAGGAGTTGCGTTACAACTGCCGTTATTACTAAATAACTGTTAATATAATATATCTTTCGTTAATTTTTTAATGAAATTTTATTCAATTTAAAGAAAATCCTTCAATTTAAAGAAAACTTCATGATCAGGTTCTCATGACCACTTGACCCAAATGTCTATGTTCATTGCTCTTATCAATCCATATTTTTAACTTATGTTAGAAACTCGTTTTAAAATTTTTTATCCCGGATGATTAGAGAAATGATTTTTCGATAAAATCTGCTATATATCGTTAAAAAAGCTTGACATTTTTATTAGATGGACCTGTCTTTTTTAGTAAAGCTTGTGATCAAGTTAAATTTATTTTGGTGCAATAACTGTAAAAATAAGGTTCATTATTTTTTGCCGCTAAGTATATGTATCCCCTCCCCCTAAATGGATTTTTCGAAAGAGCTTTTGTCATATTTCACAAAAATTGGTCCTTTACTTCCACAGTCTCTTTAAAGTGCATAAATTGCACATAAATGTCGGTAATAATACATTAAGTATAATATTAAGATAATTTTAAGCAGAAATCGATTAAATTTCAAATTTTACGAGGGTTGTTTCATAATTTTTCGTAAATACCATTTATAGAAAACAATAATCTATGTATAGTCGAGCTTAATCGACTATAATTTTCTTACATATTCAAATTTTGAAGTTGTCTTAACTTTCGGTCTATAGATTTTTCTAAACCGATCGCTGGTTTCAAAATAGCATTCTGCTCCGTAAGATAATAAACATTTGTGACGAGTTCCTGTGAGCTGGGACAATTAGTATACATTAAAGGTTGCCTACAAAGAGGGACATAGTGTTTCCAAATCAATAGATTTTGAAAAAAATTTTGTATGTCTTCAAACATGATTGCAACTGAGGTGTTTTCCAGTTGATTTGCAGTATTACAGGACCTCATCTGATGGGAAGTGCAGTTGGTGAACTTCCGCAAACTTTTTAGAGCTTAAATGGGAGCAGGTTCTTAAAATAGATAGAGACCTGCATTCTTCCTGTCTCTTCAATGAAAATGGATTTGAAAACATTTTGTATGGGGCCAAAGATTATTATTGGTGCTAAACACGGAAAGACACAGTTATCATTATACATGCTTCACCAATTAAGTACTCACGAATGATAGTCGTAGTATTGTCCGAGATATGGACATCATCTGTATCCAAGATGTACTAATATTATATAATGTAATATATACTTTTTGTCGTTGTATTATTACATGCTGAGGAAAATATGTTTGCGGTAACCATAAATGAGAAACAACATACTATTGTAATTAGATATTGTTATTGTAAATACAAAATTTGTTTATTCGCGTTTTGATTTTGCATTAATAACAATTGTTATAATTATCACCAACAACTATTGTTATTAATATTGTTAATTATAACATTGTTATTGTAATGAAAAGATTGTTTATTCGTATTGTCATTTCACATTAATAACAATAGTTATTGTTATCGCCATTAAAAATATTGTTATTGTCAATAAAAATTATTGTTATGGTCACTTAAACTGTTATCGTCAGTTAAAATATTATTATAAAATCATTGTTATCTCCATTAAGAATATTTACTTCTATTAAAAATTTGTTTGTTCGCATTATTTTGTTATTGAATAAAAATATTTTCCTATGAAATATATCAATATATATCTCATTTTATGTATATATCTATGGATAATATGTAAGAATTATTTGAAATGATTTCTTCATAGAATTTTATTTCTTTATTTCCCCAATTTCTTATTTATAAATAATGGAAAAATTAATTCAAATATATTTAATTGTCAGTAAACTGCAAGTAATATTTTTTCCTAATAACAATAGTTTTTTATAACGAGCTGTTTAATAACAATAACATTGTGATCAATCAAACATATTTCCAATCATATTACGATCACAATATTTTCGTTTAATAAAAAATAATTTGATTACAACAACAAAATTGTTTTTAAAATAAAATAAAATAAATTCAACAATTAACATGTTGGTGATAACAATAAATTTTTGCCACAAATATATTAGCGTTTGCGATGAACATATTGTTAGGTGATGTTCCTCTGTGTGTGTAACACGCTTAATATTCTCTTATAAAAGTTATGGGAATTAAGTCCTTAATCTTGTTATTTTTCCATAACGAAAAAACTTTGGTCTATAAATAATTTTTAATTAAAAGATATTTATTTTCTTCTTTTTTTTCTTTCAGTCATTTTAAATTTTCTTCCTAACTTACAAGAACTTTATTAGACCTAAATGTAGTTCTTTTGTTGTTTATAGCATTTTTCGTGATGTAAATTGTTCGATAACAATCTTTTAAAAAACGTTTTTTTTTTTTTTTGTTCTTAAGCTACAATGTTGTTCAAGCAAAAAAAAAAAATTCTTAGGATTTTCCTAAAAAGAGAAGAAGAAGAAAAAATTTTATCTTTTGTTATTTTGCTTTAATTTTTCGACCTTAAAATTTAAGCTCTTTAACTTTGGAATTGACTTTAAAAATATTAACTCATAGAAAATTATTCTCTTTTACTTTAATTTTTGCTTTTTTTGAAATTCTTTCCTTTTTCTCTCCCTTTTGGATGACCATTTTCTATGGTGATTTTTTTCCTTCCTTTATTTTCTTCTTTTTTCTTATAGAATCAAGAAATTTTTATCGTTTTTGGTTACTTTGCAGTTTTTTCTAATTTTTAACTGCTTTAATTGGTGAATTTGGTTTGTCATTCCGTTGGCGAGATCAAGGAGAATGACCTACACAATCTAGGACTATAACAATTTCTAGACCAGATATAAAACAGTAACTTGAGATCGATTGCCTTTTCAGCCGGTTGAATAAAAAGTTAATGAACTACCGCTTAGACAACAGTTATCACTTGGAACCACTATAAGACCCATATAGAACTCTCAAGTTCAGGAGGAGTGACTCTCAAGTTCAGGAGGAGTGACAGCTTTAAAATATTGCTTATTGTGCAAAACAAACGCTATTACGTGAAGAAGGCCTTATTCTAATAAAATTGAAAGGGTATTTAAAATTCGCCTTAACTTTTTCATATTTTCTTTCTTCTCTTCCTCCTCCTGTTCTTTTGTATTCCCTGGCTATTCTCTGGTCTTACGAAAGTTTCTTTTTGCTGTTTCCTTTTCTTCTTTTTGTTTAGTGTTGCTCGTAAATTATTTCTAATACAAAAGTTGTATTCGAAATTTATCGTTACAACACAAAAAAAGAAGGTCGTTGTGCGTTAAACATGTGTTTGAAGTGTGTTTGCTGGAGTTTATTTCTTTTATTTTGTGATTTCTTCCTTTTTCTTTTGTGCCAGAAGGTGTGACATAATATTGTGTATGCGATTTCTTCTTCCTCTTCATGTGTAGTGTTGAATGTAGGAAAATAGAAAAGTGTAACTATAAGAAAAACTTTTAAGAGGGTATTTAAATCATGAGGAATATTTCTATTTTGATCTGAATGTTAAATTAAGTTTATGTTTTCTATAAATAAAACTTTTTTCAAAGTTTTTGTAGACTTATTAATGAATGTGTTTCGTTTTTTTATTCTTCTTTTTTTATGGTTCAATGTTATTTGCTAAAGATGATGAAGGAAGAGCGAAATGTTCAATATTTATTGTTTTTACAACTAATTTTAAATTGTTTTGACTATAAATCTAAGATCAATTATAGGAATCTTATTTAGAAGACAACGGTTATTATATATAAAAGAACAGAACCAAGAAAACTAGAATTGTAGTAGCACTTAGCTAGAATTGAACTAGAACTGAACTGGAACTGTACTAGAATTGAACCAGAACTAAACTAGAACTGTTCTAGAACTGTATTAAAACTGTACTAAAACTGAACCAGAACAGAACTAGAATTGAACTAGAACTGAACTAGAACTGCACTAGAACTGTACTAAAATTGAACTAGAACTAAATTAGAACTGAATTGGAACTGAACTAGAACTGAATTGGAACTGAACTAGAATTGAACTAGAACTGAACTAGAACTGTTCTAGAACTGTATTAAAACTGTACTAAAACTGAACTACAACTGAATTGGAACTGAATTTGAATTGAACTAGAACTTTACTAGAACTGTACTAGAACTTAACTAAAACTGAACTAGAACTGAACTAGAACTATACTAGAACTGTACTAAAACTGTGGAACTGTACTAAAACTGTACTAAAACTGAACTAGAACTGAACTAGAACTGTACTAGAACTATACTAGAACTGTACTAAAACTGAACTAGAACAGAACTGAAATTGAACTAGAACTGAACTGGAACTGAACTAGAACTGTACTAGAACTTTACTAGAACTGTACTAAAACTGAGCTAGAACTGTACTAGAAGTGTACTAGAACTATACTTGAACTGTACTAAAACTGAATTAGAACAGAACTAGAATTGAACTAGAACTGAACTAAAACTGTGCTAGAACTGTACTAAAACTGTACTAAAATTGAACTAGAACTGAACTAGAACTGAACTGGAACTGTACTGGAATTGAACTAGAACTAAACTATTACTGTTCTAGAACTGTATTAAAACTGTACTAAAACTGAACTAGAACAGAACTAGAATTGAACTAGAACTGAACTAGAACTGCACTAGAATTCTACTAAAACTGTACTAAAATTGAACTAGAACTGAACTAGAATTGAATTGGAACTGAACTAGAATTGAACTAGAACTGAACTAGAACTGTTCTAGAACTTAACTAAAACTGAATTAGAACTGAACTAGAAGTCAACAAGAACTAAACTAGAGCTAAACTAAAATTTTTAGAACTGAACTTGAACTTATTTATACAATATAAAGTTATTTTATGAATTCATATAATTTCTATATATTTTTTCTCTCAATTAACACCATTGAATTAACAATATAAGAGTAATAAAGAATTAAAATTATTATATGATTAGGACATATAAATGTAGGAAATTTGAATATCTAATTGTTCATTGGATTTCAGTTGGCAACCGTATAAGATTTCGACTGTATTGAAAATGTTTTACATTTTTTTTAGATTTAAATTAATGGAAGTAAATTATGATTGTACTGTACAAATTTTTAATTGTACTGTATAATTTTTTTTCTAAAATCCTTAATTTATGTGACATAAATTTGTCGATTTTATAAAGAAGAGTATTAAGTCTTATTCCCGTCATTCTTTTGTTAGGAATTGTATGGCAGTTACTCAAATTTTGGTCTCTATGAAAAATACTTCCTATTAGCTTTTGGGGCGAAATATATATAGGACTTTTAATTATAAATTTGTTCTGATAAAAGAACTTAAGATTCTTTTATATATAAACAAATATGGACTGTATAAATTTTTGAATAGAACTTTTTGTATCCAGAATAGTAATTAGCTGCTCAATAATGATAACAATAAATTATCTTAAATAACTGTAAATTAGCATTATCTTACACCTGTAATTTCTTAAGATTTTTATAATTTTAAATTAAGTAAAAATAAATAAAAAATCCCAGTCCAACAACATTTCTCTTTAAACTCTTCAATCATAATCGTTTTGAGTTCATTGTTCTTTATAAAATAATTTTTCAACGTCATTCATGTCATTCAGCTTCTGGTTCATGTGATAATCAGCCTGCAGGACAACTTAAATAATTTTTTGTCTCTACTCTTAATACTCTTTAATCATCCATTAGCTTCTGGTCACTTGGTCATTATTAGTATTACTGCGTTTCTTCTGTCTTTTTCCATTTTTTTTCATTTTTTGGTGTCCAACCACAATATCACAATTTGTATTTCTCTAGTTTCTCATTTGGACACAAGGAATAATAATGAATAATTGATCTGTCCACTATCTAATTTTTACCCATTCAAGTATGCAAATAATCTTTCTGTAGTCATTACACAAGATCATCATTCATGCATGAGGTTGAATTGTGAGGCAAGTTGACAGAGCACAGACTGAGAGAGGAGCAAGAGTAGTGACAGTGGGACAGTTTTTGAATAATCAATTGAAAGTAATTTATAAGTTGTGATCGGTTGCTTGGATTTTGATAAAATTGTATATGGATATAACGAAAGGGTGTATCTATATAAGATCAAATGTGGAACCCCGCTGCATTATCGTTATCGGAGCAAAGTGCATTGAAATAAGGATGGTTATTTTAAATAAATAATTGATTACTTGTGATATTTTATTTGGATTTACCCGAAATTTTATATAGATATAGCGGAAGAGTAAATCAATATATGTTCAGAAGTAGAACCCTATTGTATGACCGGGTCCAAAATTAAGGGCGCTTAAATTAGGTTCCTTTTTTATAGAAGTTACAAGTTGATTTTAAATAAATCTGTAACTGGAGATCGGTTCTTTGGCTTCACCCAAAACTTTATTTAGATATTGTGGAGGTGTGCATCCATATGTGATCAGAAGTGGAACCAAACAGTATGAGAAATGTCAGCGTTAATATGGGTTTTATTATTACATAATTATGTTCCATTCAGCTGATCTCAAGTTACATATTTGTTAAAAAAAATTAAATTCCTTTTCACTGTACTGTGTGGAGAACAGTCTAAATGAGTGAGAGAGCGAGAGGCAAAAGGTACTCGTTGCAGAAATTAAAGACTTCTGTTAAATTGCGTTTTATATGAGATATGAGATATTATTTTTGTGGAGTTTTAATACCAGAAACAATATGGCCCCAATCATTGGGTCAAGACAGTCATTAGGATTACTTCATGTGTAGTTTAATATAAATAGCTGCAACAACAACAACAACAACTCTACTATCACAAAGCAACAACTATAGTAATCTAAAGTACTTAAAAGCTGTAATTTTTCATTTGAAGTAATTTTTTTCTCGTTTTATTTTTCATTTTTTGTATTTTATAAATACGTTTTGTAACAAAACTCTTAGCTTGAGACTTATGAGCTTTTTAGTCCATCTTTACTCTTAGAGAGGCGGCAGCTATCAGGCTAAGAAAAACTGCTATAATAATACGAAAAAAGAAAGCAACAAACATCATCTGCTTCATCTTCATCTTAAGCATCATCATCATCATCATTACTATCATCATCTTCCATACCAGCATTAAAAATTTTTCTTCTGTATTTTTTTTCCTGCATCTTCCTCTTCTTCGGCTTCAAATGCATTTCATTTCGCATTTAGTCGACATTAAAGCAAATGAAAAGAATTTAGTCATCATTGATGTCTTAAGACGGAATAATAAAACAACAAAATATCTTTATACCAAAAAAGCAACAACTCTTTTTTTTTTTTTTTTTGTAATTTTTCCATGTTGGCCAAATTGTTGTAATGTTTTCTCTGCTTTAAGACCATCAGCATCTATCCTCATCATGGTGTTTGGGTTTTTCTACTGCGTTTCCTTGTTTTATTTTTTGTTTTTTGCTTTCTTCTCCACTGATGTTGCTTTAATCGCCGTTTTTTTTTCTCGGTATCTCTCCGTTATGCAATAAATTGTTTTGCATTTACAAGATATTAAAAAGAAATATCCATTAAAAGCAGAAGTTTCTGCAGTTCGCCTTCTTTTTGTGTGTGAGTGCTGCTCTTCTTCAATTTTTTGGTGAAAAAATACACTGTTAGAAAAATGTTAGATGAAAACTAATGAATTTGGATAATAAGTAATTGAGAAATTTTGCGGGTAAACATGGTATTTCCTTCAAGTTGGTGTAAAGTTATATCAACATGAACAAAGTTGTTATTTAATAAATTCAATCGTAACTTGAGAAAACAGCGAGTTATCTAATCAACCGATATTGTTTGAAGGTGAAAAATCGCAAGCATTATTCGGCTTAGATTGTCGTCAAAAGTATTGATTTAACTCTGGGAACCGAAGAAATTTTGCATTTATATTGTTGCTGGTAATCACTGAACCAAATGTCGCAGGTAATATTAACGAAACATTTTCGTAAAACTTTAACGAAAAAGAAGGTGTTAAATAAAATTTTTTTTTATTTTAATTAACAAAATTTTTCTTCAAATTGAAGAATTTTCTTCAAATTGATTTAAATTATGGCCTCATATTGGACATATTAGACAATAACCAGGGACCTGGCAACGAATATTGTTGCATTTGAAAAGATAAGTCAATGAAAAAAGACTGGAACATTAGACCCGATATTCGACTTTGACATGAAACCGTCTTTAGTTGCAATGCGATAGAAATTTTGATATAACAGTTTCGATCGATGCAGATCATTTACACTGTAATAATATTTCTCTTAAGAACTGGGTAGCAAAAACTGGATTGATTTGTATATCAAAATCGAATTTACGAATTTCGATTCATATTTGTCTATATCTTTATATATAACTTTATCGTTAACACGAATTGTCTCAACATTTTCTATATTATTAATCTAATTTTTATATATTTCAGGTATGTGAAGAATTTTCAATAACTTTGGATCTCTTATAATAGTAAGTCCCATTTTAAATTAATACAGTTCTTACATTTAGTATCAGAAAAAGATCATTTTAGAATTTTTGTATAAAAATTTCTTTAGACCTCTGATATTTTATCGCATATCAACTGCTGAATCTCCTACATGGGGCTAATAAATTATTATATTTTTTATTACCTGTAAATCTTACCAAAACTTAAATAAGTTATTTATTGTGCCTTTAATTTGTTTTCTTAATGTTCCTATCATAATCTATCGCTATTTTGTCGTCTTCAGATTAAGACAAAATTGGTACAAGATCTTTAGAATACTACGAGATATATATGGAAAACTGACTTAAGATCCTTAAAGGTCAGAAAATTGAAAATTCAAGTACAAATAACTTAGAAACTTTAGCAGATAAATAGCACATATATAGCCTATAATACTGTGTCACGGAAGCTATATAACGGTTTCGGAATTAGGTAAAAACGATCTAGCTTTCAACGCTTAACAACTGTACACCTTTATACATCTTTATATCAATCAAAAATTAATTTTGGTTGATAGATTAAGGCCTAGAGTTTATCGCTTTCGTTTCTAACTTCCAAATCATAAATAAATATTCACTAAATCCATACGAATTTTCTAGGACGGATTTCTAGAGGTCCGAAAACCTCTTTTGGGGTTATAGAACTATACACCACTATAACGGTACATTTAATATTATGCAACGACACACAGTTTTCATCAGTTTTTATTAAAATATTTTCAAAGTGAGTGAATGTGATTTAAATAATAAGACCCTGAATCGGCTCTATAGCAATTATTGAATCACCTTCTTTAATTCATTTCTACAAGAGTAGTTCAGGCACAACTGAGATCCAAATGGAACAATAGATTCAATACCTAAGTCCCAAACTTATGTCATGCATATGGCCAAGGTCCACATAATGCTTGTCAATTGTTCAACTACCAATCCAATCCTACGTCTTTCAGTTTTATTGATCTAAGTGCTCATCCTATTTCCAATTTCAATTACCCATTTAATTAACTCATATAGCGAAGTGTACAGTAATGAGTTTGACTTCCATAATAATAACTTTTTTGAACCCTTATTGAATCAATTGCTATGTCCCTCAAACAATGTCGATCAGAAATATATGTCTGGTAATTAATTTCAAAAGCGATCAATTAATGGATGTTCCGAAATTGCGCTAAATTAAAGAAACAAATATAACCTCAAAATTCTTCAACTTTTTTTCTTCATAATATTTAGAATAAAAAATCTCTCAATCTCATGTTAATTAACTGAAATACTTCTATAACAAACTCCAATTAAAACTTATAATTTTCTTTCAATTCACTAAATGGAGTTGTAAGAATCCAAATAAAAATCCAATAGTTCATTGAAAATTAACTGCATAAATAACCTCATAATTATCTTAGAATCTTAATGCGAGAGCTAATTTTTTTTGTTTTCTTTGTTCAAATTACTTAGAAATTTTACAGTGTATATTGATTAAGGCGAAACAAATTAAATCAAGTCATTTAGTGAATTTAACACAAAATATTTGTAATTCTTCATTTCCTTTTTGCATTTGCGAATGAAAAATATATTTTTTTCTTTCTTTCAAATTTACTAAAAATTTTTTCTTCATCTTTTATTTTTTTCAACATTTCTACGGGCTTTAAACGTTTTGACCAGCAGCCGTAAACCATCAACACCGCCATCGTCTTTCTCCTCAAATTGAGCTTTTTTCTTAATAATAAACCTGTGTATGTTTATTTGTGTGTGTTTGTATGTTTGAGTGTGTACAAATTGTTGTGTAATTAACTTTTGCTTATAACAAATATTCAACAACATTTAATTGAAACTGTTGAGAGTTAGTCCGTTTTGTTGCTTTGCGCCATTTAGGTTGGACAGTGGGGTTGGAATAAAAATTATTTTACTAAAAATGTTTTCAGGGACTTAAGTACAAGCTATAATTTGAACTATAGTTTATAATGTAGTCTATACTATAGTTTAGACTATAATTTAGATTATAGCCTGTACTATAATTAGACTATTTCTTGGACTATTGTTTAGAATAAAGCTTGCACTATAATTTGGACTATAGCTTTATAGTTTAGACTGTAGCCTGGAATATAGTTTAGATTACAGTCTGAACCTAGAACTATAGTCTGGACTACAAACTATTGACCAAACTATGGTATGGGCGATAATTAAGACTATGATCAGAACTATAGATTAGATTATAGCCTGGTCTATAGTGAAGATTATAGGCTGGACTATAGTTTAGATTATAACGTGGAAAATAGTTTAGATTATAGCCTGGACTATAGTTTAGACTATGCCTAGACTATAATTTAGTCTTTAGGTTTTACTATAGTTTACATTGTAGCCTGGACTATAGTTTAGACTATAGACTTTAGACTATAGCTTTGTAAATGTTTAGGTTAAAGCCTGGACTATAGTTTGGATTATATCCTAGACTATAATTTAAATATAGCCTGGACTATAGTTTAGATTGTAGCCTGGACTATAATTTAGATAGCATGGACCAAAGACTATAGCCTGGACTACAAACTATTGACCAGACTATAGTATGGGCTATAGTTAAGACAATAATCTGGACTATAATTTAGACTACAGTTGGGCTATAGCTTAATCTATATACGTATTCATTTATATGCTGCTGCTCCACTGTACGTTATTACGAAAACTACTGGCAGATTGTTGCAATATGAAATGAAAAAAAAAACTATTTAGCAAAAAAATTCTTTTCTTTTCATTAGTTTTTGATGTGTTTAACATTTTAACTTTGTTAAATTCTGTTTATATAAATATTTTTTTCCATTATAATTCATTTTGGATTTTATTTATTTAATTTTGTTGTTGTTGTTGTTGTTGTAGCAGCAGCAGTTGGTTGTGGCTAAATGTTGATGAAAATTATTTAACAAATAAAATAAAATTGCTAGAGAGTCTCTCGCTGTTGCTGTTGAACTGCAACTGCTACTGTATGGTAAAGCAAGTAGTAATTGTTGGTATTTGTATTTGTATTTATTGCAGCAGTTGCAATTGTTGTTGCTGTATTTATTTTTCTGTTTAATGTTGCAGTTGTTGTGCTTTGTTTTGCAAATAATAAGCCGCTTATTATGTTGCACGTTTTGCGTAGCCTCATCTCTCAACTCTACGCCATGGACGCTACTACATACTGTGACTAATTATTGCGAATAGTTTTGTTTGTGCTACATACTGTTTTGTATGTAGTATTTATGATTATATACGTATATGTGTGTATGTGTGTATGTAAACGTGGCATGTTTTAAATTTTCAACTTGGTTAAAGCATTTTTTTATATTTTTGTATTCAATTTTTTTTTCTTCAAAAGTTTTTCTTTCTTTTTTTGTTGTTGTTGTTGTTGTTTTCTGCCATAAATACCAGCAAAAATAAGAGAAACCTAATTGGCATGGACTGCAATTGTAATTGAAATCAAGGGGTCAAGGATATTGTTTATTATACAAGTACGTTACGTATTTCTATGTAGTAGTTTTCGTATATGTGTGTTTGTGCAAACGTTAAAGAATTCTTATTGCTACTGTTGATATTACTGCTACCACTGCTGTTGCTACTGCTGTTGCTGTTGAAGTAAAACAATTTATGTGCAACAAACCTCCTCTTTTTGATTACCAACAAAATACAGTTGTTATTCCCTAGAGAAATGATATTTTTGTTGGATTTTGTTTGCTTCAATAAAATATGCATAATATTTTAGAATTCTTTCCATTTATGATTTATCAGAGATGTAAGAATGCTGTTGTTTTTCGGGGCTTTTGATGGATCTTTTACTCCCTGTGGTGGAGATGAGTCAACATGAGCTTCGAAAAAAAAACTGGTAAAAATTTAAACTGCACAATTATAGTAAACTATAGATTATCAATCAGACTTTTATTTTATAAAGTAACGATTTTACTATATACCTTATTATGGATTCGACATATTACTAGATTAGACTTATATATAGTCCATAGATATACATTATTGGCTGTAGCTTAGGCTAGAAAATATAGTGTACATTATTAATTATAATTTGCAGTACAGACTATATTATAACTCAATCAATAACATATAAACTATACCATAAACGCGGCTATAACAGTTCGCATTTAATAATTTACTATTGATAGACTAGAGTTTATATGCTCGTCCTTGCCTCAAACTATAGAAATGTTCAATATTAACTGAGAACCATGCGCAAACCAGTGCTCACACATCCTTATTTAGATTATTTGTATATAAAATTACTTCTCGCTATGTTATTCCTTTCAATAAAGTCTTAGAGGTTTCGTTGTTACCAGTCTGATGTCTGTCCTGAAATTTTGAAGGTTCCTGCCTCACAATTTTCACACCAGACTATATGGTTATGGTGGATGGGTTCACTTCATCTGTATCTTTCTTACTTTAAAAGTAAGACAACATTAGAATTCTTTAAAATCCGCTGCAGGGGCTTGCTTTAGCTATGTTTCAAGAATGTCATGTCCGGTGAGGAAACTCAGAGTACAATCCAAAATTAGACTTAATTTTAGATCGTCATTTATAGTTCTCATAACTTAATGGGCTATAGATTTAGTCTCTTTATTCCTTATGAGATTAAATGACAGACCTTTGACCATACTATGGCCCAGATAATGGAAATAAAAATAGAGGAGGCTAAATATGCTCTTTTCTAACTGGTAAGTTAGAAAAGGGCATATCTGTAGGTGAAGCCGAAACTATGTTATGTATGGGTTATAAATTATAACCCATACATAACGAGCGAACTATAGTATAAAGGATATACTATTACACCATAGTTCAGACTATAGAATAAAACAAAGACCAGACTATTGAATCAACTATAACTCAGATTTTAGTAGCCCAGTACATAGAATAAATTATAGTGCAAACAGTTAATTAACGTCCAAGTCCCAACTTTAAAATAAATTAATATCCTGATAAAAGAATAAACCAAACTTCAGACTATAGAATATACGAATTACAATAAGATAAACTAAATTTCAGACTATATGGTACACGAGACTATAAAATAAACCATAGAATCAACTGTAGTCCAAACTGTAACAATAAGCTAGAGAATAGATTAGACTGTAATCAAGATTATAGATCAGAATATATAATTAAAACTATGGATTGTACTTCAGATCAGATTATAAATTACACAATTGTCTTTAATATAGTTTAACAAGTCCAGAATATTCAAATAAATAATACTCCTGACAGTATAGTTTCAGAGTATACACTTTAATGTAATTGAGATTATAGAATAGACTGGGGTTCTCACAAAGATTTCAGTTCAGGTTATATATTGTTTAAGAAGAAATCCTTCACACTACACTATAAAGTTGTAATTCAGACTATGGACTTATTGTGACCATGTTGATGTTCTATATATAAGATTATATTTATGATTGTATTGCGGACTATAATCTAGATTAATATTCAAACTGTATTTAGACTATCGAACCGATTATAGTGCAAATATACTGTTTTTGACAATAAAAACAAGATTATAAAGCATGACATTATAATCTACTTTATATTTCAGACATTAACCCTTATAGACTGGAAAATTGTGAGAACTAGAGAAGACTGTGATTTAATCACTTTGATTGGTAAATCACTGATAACTACAGTGACTTGAAATTATGAAATGACAGTTACAAATAATGTCGTTATTTCTTAAAAAATGTTATTGTTTTTATTTTGTGGTAAAAAATATTTAGTAGTAGTGATGAGCATAAATTCGTGATTCATCTAGAATAAAAATTATCTGTTTCCTACTGCGATCACTGTCACTATTTTAAAGAACAGTGACTTTCACTGATAACGACGTTATTTAAAAATTCACGATATCACTCATCTCTAGTTCAGATTATAGTCTACACTATAGTTCAGATAATTGAGCACTATGCTGTATATGTGAAAGCAGTCAGATTGCTCTATGTTCTTTATAGCAGACTATGCTATAATCGAACAGATTTCATTTAATATTTTTTGCAGCTGCTTTATTTTTTCGTATTTATCAAAGAATCCTTTTTCGTTTCAACCTGTCAATAATTTACAAACAATAAAAATATTTAAAATATTTTCCATATTCAGCACATTATTGATCAATTTAAAATTAAACAATATTTTTTTTGTTTTTTGCCAATAAAAACAAAACAAAAATTCTTTTGTCAAAATGCCAACAAGCATGATTCAATTTTAAATCAGTTATCGTTCTTGTTAAAAAAGACCAAAAAGAAAAAACTAACCATTCTCTTCTTAATTCTTAATTAAATTCTTTCTTGTTTCATGCTAAATAATTAAAAAAGAATATAAAACGCGTCACAGTCACTCACTCACACACTCATTCACTCACTTGGTCACCACTTTGCTGTCATCATAATCAACGTAATTTGTTTAATTTCCTTTCGTTTAAATCAAACAGTTGATCTTTAAATGACCCACTTAAATGGCCAACAACCAGTGTCATTTATTCCCCAATAACAAAAACAACAATTTACCACATTCTGATTGTCAGAATGAGGGAAATCGTATAGTTGTTGTGATCACAAATTTAAAAGAATTAATCAAAAAAATAAACGGACATTTTTTGTTTAAATAATGAAAGGAAATCCACACACACACACATCATAAAAATTAAACAACTAAGAATGCAATATTCGACTGTGCCGAATCTTGAATACCCTCCACTTCGTTGTACCAAGAAATTGTTTTTCTTCTTCTCCCTGTTATAGTTCGAATAGAAGTAGTTAGATATTCGACAATCAATATTTGCCTTGTATGGGCAATACCCCTTCCTCTGGTCTTATCCGTCTTACGTTTTGTCTAGTAAACATATTTCTTCAGAAAGTTGTTGGGTTCAAGTTTGACAACTCTCCCTAGTATAGTGCTTTAGATATTCGATAATCAATTTTTGCTTTGTATAGGGGTACCCCTCCTCCTGGCCCTATCGTAATATTAAATGTAACATAGTAATTTCAATATCCCCCATACAAAGCAAATATTGATTATCGATAACAGCGAGAATTTTCAAATTTTCAAAATTTGGTCCCAACCACTTTATTAAGGAACTGTTTTACTAGACAAAATAAAGGACGGATGGGATCATGGGGAGAGGTCTTTCCCATACAAATAAAATGTTGATTATCGAAAATCTAAAGTTCTCAAATTCGACCTAAAACACTTTCTCAAGAATTGTAGGATCAGGGGAAAAGACACTCCCATATACAGCAAATATTATCGAATATCTAAAGAACAGTAAAAGCGGGAGTATTCAAATTAGTTCCAATTGTTTTTACGGACGGATAGGACCAGGGGGAGAGTTCTCTCTATACAAAGCAAACAATGATTATCATATATCTAAAGAGCTATAACAGCGGGAGTTCTAAAATTTGTTTCCAATCACTTTCTTAAAGAACTATTTTATTGTACAGAATGTAGAACTGATAGGACTAGAGGGAAGGATACCACCCATACAAAGGAAATGGTGATAATTAAATATTTAAATAACTATAACAACGAAAGTTCCAAAATTTGGTTCCAAACGGTTTTACTGAGCAAAATGTAGCGAGGTTAGGATCAAGGAAATATTAAATAACGGTCAGGACCAGGGGCATTTGGCAAAATGTTCATCGCATAATTTTTTGTTAAAACACGTTGTGATTTTGAAACGTTGTGATTTTTGACGGACATAAAGGCGGATATAGCCAAATCAGATTTTGATTTGACTTTATGGAGTCTGAGATGATTCCTTCTTAGCGATACACACGGAATGACAAAATTAATATACCCTTTCGCCACTTGTGACGATGGAGGGTATAAAAAGAGGAGAAAAAGCAACAACATCAAGAACTGCAACAAAAACAATCTGATTGTAAAGAAAATCAAAAAATCCATAAATTAATAAAATTTGTATTGTTAATGAAAGCAAACAAACGGAGAAAACAAATAAATTATTTATAAAGAATAAATTAATAAATTTATGACTTTATTGTTGTTCTGCTGTTGCTGTTGTTGTTTTTATATTTTAAATATATTTTTTTCGTGGCTGGACAGGAGAGAAGACCAAAACTATCAGCAACATGACATGACGATGATATGCGAATAATCATCGATTGAAAGGGTATTAAAATACATGTGATTTTTGATTTTTTTTTCTTTTTAATTTTTAATTTCTTATTGAATTTAATTTGCTTGTTTGTATTCCTTTTTCTTTTTTTCTTTTTTTGATTTCCTTTTTTATTTGTCGTGTAAAAAAAAAACATGAACAAAACGAAGGCAAAAATTAAAAATGTATAAAAAATCAACATTATAAATTAATGTGCCTACGCATTTGTTGTCCGATGTTGTTATTGTTGTTGTTGTCTATGGCACTTAATTAACTTTATCAATTTCCAAGAAATTTTGACAAGACCCAAAATAAAATTAAAATGAAAAAAAGAAAAAATCGAAAATATTTAAGAGCGTTTCAATAAAGATAAAACAACAAAAAGATCGAGAAACTACAAAACGCAGAGAACATTAAAAAAATATTTAAAATCCCATAAATATTTCTTTTGGTCGCATTTAAATGTGTTTTATTAATTAACCTTGAAAAGGTGTTATGAGTTAGATGTTAGAATAGACTATCAGACTTGAAAGGGAAACAGACTACAGAAAATCTCAGTATACAATAAATTAAAGTCTAGATTATGGTTTAAAATCTAGTCCAGATTCTAGGTTGAAATCCTGTCCAGACTATAGATTAAACTAAATTCCGTACTTTAGCTAATTCTATAGTCCAGAATATAGACTATTCAATAGTCTATATTCTGTGCATGGAAGTTACCTTTCCCCCCTGATTGTGTCCTTTATATTCTTCAGTGAAGCAGTTCCTTGAGATAGTGATTGACACCAATATTTAAAGTGTTCGCTATAATAATTCATCAGATATTCGCTTATTAAATTTAGCTTTGTATGGAGGGTACCTCTCGCCCTAACCCTACTGAATTTTAAGCAATAGCCTAATATCTCTCTACTGGCCGTTGAAGAGTAGATTGGAGGATTTGCCTCTCTTGATAGAAATATGACATTATTGTTCTTGTACAAATCAAGAGCTTGTTTACTATAGTGACAGGATGACAATTCAGGCTAAAAACAAGTGGACACATTATTTAGTCTTATGAATGGAAGCAGCATTCTTTGTAAACATCCTTGAAGCTAATTTCGGCATTTAAAGCGCCCGTTGTAACAAATGATTGGCTTCTTTTGTCGCAACTGCATATTGCATGACATACTTTGGGTCCTATTTTTTCAACATTTTCTCGAGCATCAATTTCCGTGCTCTGTTTTTTGCCTCCAAATTTTTTAAGCGCCGTTCCGGTCGGGAAAGTTTTGAGCCCTGTATGGCTTCAAACCTGCATTGGCGTTAACTTTTCATACCAAATAAACCGAGCTGTTAGTGTACTGGGCTGCTTTTATAGAACATGTGTTTAAAGCTCTTTTGAAAATTTTTTCTATATATTTTGGCATTAAAAAATCATGTGGACCATTCGTTCTACCTGAACCAAATTTGTTATCCAGAGACAAGAACTCCCCGTACTGTTTAATGACATTGGAATAATACTTGAATTAAAGATTTTAATGAATAAAGTGTATTAAGAATTATTTATCTCACTCTTTATTCTATAGCCCGGACTGTAAATGATTCTCAACTATGAACTGTAGTCCTTTTTCATGATTTCGTTGTTTTCTTCTCCTTTTTGGGTTAATTTTGTGAAATGTGAATGTATATTTTGTCTTTTAAATATTTGTTGTTTTTGTGGTGATAGAGTTGAAGTAACAAAAACAACAACAATAAACAAAAATAATGTCAAAATTAACAAAAAGAAGCCAACGTATGCCCGTCATTATGAAACACAAAAGGCAACAAATTAACTAAAGTTATTTTAAAAATGCATTAAGAGAAAAAAAAAACGAAAATATCTTCAATAAAATAACTGAAATGAAAAAGGTAACAACAAACAAACTCCACTTGTAATAACAGCAACAACAATTAAAGTGGCTAAAAACAATACCAGAACACATGCAATACGACAGATCGACAAAAGAGACAGACAGAGGGACAGACAGATATGAATTAAATAAAAAACCCTTTGAACATGGAAACTAACATACACACAACAAAATTGTACAAGAGAAAAAACAAATCGATATCACAGTCACCAGCGACTACGAGTCCGAAAACAGAGTATAAACGAGGGAGGGCTAAAAATTAAGTTGGATGGAGAGAATGGAAGATTTTAAAAGACAAAATTTGGTATTCTGATCATCTTTAGCTCTGATCTTGAAAAGGTTGTGAGGATGAGAAAATCCAAAGTTTGTTTAATTCTTTGTTTCACCGCATAAAACAAGACATATTTCTCTCTTGTAATGCCCTTTCACACCCTCCCTCGTTGTTTATCAATTTCAGAAGAACACATTTTGAACAAGAACCTATAAAAATCGAATTGAAACTAAAAGGACAGACTTTGACAACAATAAACTTATAAATCGAATGTTTTACAAAACAGCAGAAACAACAAAACAAAACAAATAAACAAACGAACGATCGAATAAACTCGGTTTGAAAACCCTCTGAAACAGCATCTAAGAGAGAGAGAGAGAGAGAAGGAAAAGAAGACAACAAAAACCCACATGTGAGCATTTAATTTCAACAAACCAACTGTCGTCGTTATGTTATGTTGGCCCTCATGTTGTTGGCCAATGATGGCAGCAGCGGGAGCTCAATTCAAAGCAAAACGAACAAACGACATGACAACCAAACAGCCAAAAACAGCAAGAATAAAACAACAATAATAACAACAACAAAAAGAGAAGCGAACAAAACAGAACAGAAACAACAACCATAAAACATCAAAAAGAACAAGAAAATTAACATGGTCAACAAAGGTACAGGAAAAAAGGGTATAATAATACATTGATTACCAAACTACACCATTATAACAATAACAACAGCAACAACAACAATAATAACAACAAATATAACAACACCATTTAGCCAACACCAATTTAGTGGTAGAATTTTTTTGTTTTTCGCTTTATTTTTTTAATGGTGTCGGCGTCAAAAGGCAGTCATTCAGTTCCAGACCGAAATAAAACAGAACCACCAACATCATTAGTCCTATAAACAAACAAACACACACAAACACTCATACAATAAAGAAAAGAATATTAAAACAAACACAACCAGCCACAACATAAAATATATTTGATATCCAACAGCAGTCAATACAACAACATAATATTTAATAATATTATTATTACAAATATTATTACTTTTGTTGTTGTTGTAGTACTAAGTTATTCCTTAAAACAAACTCACATACACACACACATTTAAACTCCATTACTTTCATACCATCATGTTTTATTTCACTTCTATTCTGTGGAATTGACTTCAGAAGGACCTTTTTATGTTTGCCAGCTCCTATAATTGTAATAAAACACAAAATAAATAAAAAAAGTAGAAGAAAAACAAAGTAGAAGGAGTGTAAAAACCCGTTAAATTTTATTGTTTATTTGTTCACATTCACTTACTCACACATACTTACAAACATTTACATTTGAAAAATAGGAAAAAAAGAACCTTAAACGCCAAAAGGAAATTATTAGTACAAGAAAGTTAAAGTTATGAAGGTGTGTTTAACAGTCAAAAACGAAATGACCAAAAAAAAATCAAAGGCGAATATAGAGAAATTCACCACCACCTACAATAAACGCCACCACCCCCTAACCAGTTCACTTAGAGGCACTCTTCCCCCTACTCAATCTGCTCTCATTAAAATATTAAGTGGGTGTTTTTATTAATGTTTACTTACATGTGTAAATATCGTTTTAATTAAGTTGGTTTCAGGGATTGACTCCAGGAATAATTGACGAGGTAAATAACGACATCAACCAACGATAATTAACAGTTGCATTTATCGAATATTTCCTTCCCTTGAGGTGAACTTTCACCAACAGCGAAACATCTATAAAAACATTTCACTCTTCCATCGGAGAACAATCGCCATCCAATTTCATTTTTTTGTTTCAGTTTTTTTTTTGGCAATTCCAGCCGCAGAAAGGTGTTTCCATCTAAATAGATCATCAAAATTGTTATTATTTTTTTCCGAAAATGTCCGTTCGAACAAAAATGCTTTTTGACATTAGTTCTGTCAAAAAAAAAGTTTGACAAAAGATCTTGACTCATGATCGTCTAAGTTATGTGCTAATTTCAACCATCCCGAGAAATCTAAACATATCTGTGCATATTCGGCCAGTTCATTCTGTAAAATGCCCTGAATTATGATTTACAAATTCAACTAAATGTCCCACAGCCGTGAGATTTAAAATGCCTCATAACCGATAGATAGAAAAATATTCGGACTAGTACGAACGATTAAGGTAATTTGCGATCAAATCAAAATCTATTTGACTGTTCAAACAGTGCTTTTTAAGACTTCAAGGTTCAGACTCCACTTCAAACAAATAACAGCAACTTATTACTGGCATTAATCATTAATATCAGAATAGAGTTTAAAGATCATATAAGATCAGTTCGGTATGATAACAATGGCGTAGAAAGATCATAACTCCAGCAGTAGAATTAGTAAATCTGACAGAAATCAGAGTAGGTGCCAAATATAGAATGTTCGATTTAGTTCTTTGTTTTCAGCAAAGAATCGAGTAAGCAGTTTACTCGTGCTTTAGGATGCTTCTGGACATAGACCTTCAGTTTTATCTATTTTCCGCTTGATGACATTACAACTTTATGAGTTTTCGTTTTGCAACTGAAATTACTGACGTTGCACATATCTTTTTAGATTCCTGATCAGAGAATTTGGTTGGAAACTTTACTTATTATTGATTTTTCCTTTTTTTCGAGAGTTACGGAGTGGTTATACTAACTGACGTACTTCCTTTTTGACGCTATTCCCTTTTTTTAAAACCAGGAGTGCTGTAGAGCTCCTTCCATATTTGATTTTAAAACCTTATCTTATTGATCGCGATATTAAGGCACTTTTCCTTCAGAGAATGTTTTCCAAGAGGAAAGTTTTGGTAAATTCAGTAACTATTTACGTTTACGTTGTCTTATATTGCTCTGAAGTTATGACTTCACTTAAATTTAGAGTTAAGTAATATTTTTAAAAACCTCAAATCAGAAATCTCCGTTGTAAAAAAGTTTTATTGATCCATTTTATTACAAACACAAATTCATTTTGAGACCATAAATTTTATACCAAATAAATATTGGAAGTAATACCAGACAGTCTTATTAATATTATAACCCTAATATTGTATTTGTTTCTTGTATAAAGCGTTGTTCCACTTAAAATGCAATACTTGTTGGGCAAATAAATTTCGGTCGTTGTCAAAATTGTCCAAAATAACACACAGCAGGCTTTATATGGAGTTACATTTTTCAAATGAACATATAATTTTACATGTTATTAATGTAGAGAAAAAATGTCATTAATTATTATTATTATTATTATTATTATTATTATTATTATTATTATTATTATTATTATTATTATTATTATTATAAAAAATTAATATTTTCTTGGGTAAAATGCAGGTAAAACTTTAATATAAAAGAAATTTAATAACTAAAATTTTAAAACTTTAAATCTGGGACTTATTCATATTCGGATATAAACAATTTTGGTTATAAGTAAGCGGCTGTGGAAGGATTACTTAGAATTAGGAACCTTTTACAAATATAGATAAAAACAAGATAACAAATATGGTATTTTGGATGGTTAACTTTTGAACTCACTTTTCTTTCATTCTTTTATCGATAATGAAAAACGAATACCTGACGATGTAATGCTCCATATTTGGTAATGCTCCATACAAATGGCAATTGATTCAATTGAAAAAAGCAGTTAATGAAAAAGTAATAGAATTTTCTACAAAATAAACACCAAAATTTTACGTCTTATATTGCAAGACTAATCAAGATCTTTTTCTGAAAAAATGAATGGGAAGTTTTGGTTGAACCTTTTTAAAGCCCTTCAGACTACCATTATTTTCGATTGACACAGAACAATCTAATTGCAAAACACTTTATTTCATAACAAGGTCGAAAGTTGACATGATTCCACCTTACTTTTGTACCGGAGATCATTTTGCTGCTTCCATATACCCACAGATAGTTAAAAAGTAGTAGAAGCAATGGCCTGGACTCCACTTAATGCATCAAATCAATTGGTTGTAATAATCACAAATATGTTTTTCAAAGAAAAAAATCGAGTAAAAAATTCCTCATCGGATAGGATCCAGCCTGATTTACCAAAGAATATATAGATCAGATAGGATCTAGTAATAAGGTTAGTTATTGAGTATATATGTATTAAGCAAACAAATTCGAACCAACTGCATCACTCAGATGCCAGTTTGTCAAAAGCGAAAACTTGCTATGAAAATAAGTGGAAACTCGTTGCTTTTCGAATGGATGATAGGATGAAGCTAGGACACTATATAGCAGAAAATGTATCCTACTACCAGACTATTATGTTAACGAAGATACATGCCATCAGGTAGTGGGAGGGGAATTATTGTCTGCCCTCAGAAAACTTCCTACCTACAATACAAGAGCATTGAATTTCACAAGGAAACTACGAACGTGAATTTGAGAAATTCGAGGAACAACGTACATGAAAGGGAGTTCCTGTTGTCGCTTTGGGTTCAGTTTCTACTTTAAAGACTTTAAAAGGTCTCCTCTCTTCAGGAGGTAACAATCTACTTCCTGAATATGTAAAGAACAGTTAGAACTTGAGTCCATGAACTTTGCTTCAAACTCTTTCCTATTTAATTGATTTACTGTACAATCTTAAGTGTATAGGAATCGGGGAAGAGGTATCCATCATACAAAGGAAATTTTAATTATTGAATAACTTTCAATTATGGAACAAGCCGATTTTTGAAATTTTATACCGAACTTATTTGATGAAAATATCTAGGACAGACATGAGGAAACTTACTCCCCCGTGCAATGTATAAAATAAACAGTTCTATAAGTTTTGTATTGCGGATACTGAACTAGTTAAGAATTCCCGGTACAACACAATAAGACTTTCGAGATTATATTTAAGTCCACTGTGGTAATTTGCGTGTTTCTAGAATTCTTCTATTAAAATAGTGTAATCAATGTTGCAACAGTATTAATAACCCTACCAAATAATATTTATCTTTCCCTCTTTCCCATTAAGAAATGTCTGTTGCCCTAACCCAATACACACAAATTTTTTTATTGTAGTTTATGACAGAACATGCGAATAAATTTTTGTTTTATTTCACTCTAATACATTGAATATGAGAAAAAATTATTACCTCAGTGGTGGAGAAAACAAAAAATTCCACCTAAAATAACAGTCCAATAACTTGTGGTATTTTTTCAGGTTTAATACTTTGTTTTTTTTTGTTTTTATTTCTTTGTGTTTTTCTTGTTGTAATTTATGAGATGTTTTCCAAAACTAATTTAAATGGACACCTATTGTGTAGTGCAACTGTTTCTAAGGTGGAGTTCGATTTACCTTTTTCTCTGCGTCTAAATGATTGTGTTTATTTGTGTGTGAGTGGTGTGTGTGTGTGTTTCCCTTGGGGCCTATACTTTAGTGCATGTAGTTTTTATGATTAACATACAAAACAAAAAAAATTGACAAGTTGTGGCCATTATTTAAGGAATTGTGGTGAGTCCAAAGAAAAACGCCAAAAAAGTGAGGTGAATGTAGAAAATTTTGATTTCATATCGTAAAAGAATTTAATGAAAAAAAAGAAAACATTTTATGACACAATTAAAATGACAAGTGGTTTGTAGAGATTTATTTAATTATTTATCAAGTTTTAATTACAAAATCAAATTTTTAACTCAAACCCTTAAATGCCCTTACACCCTACACCACCTTAGTTAGTTCAGGTATTATGCGTTTGTGAAGATGTTTGTAACGGGCAGAAAAAGTAGTGTTATCACCTCCTTTATGTATAACGTTCAATGCAGAATTACTTCCTGAGTCGATGTAACCATGTATGTATCCATACTTCCGGCTGGCTGTCGACGTAAGGCTTGCTCCCAAACTACTGATCACAGTTTTGAAAATATCTTAATGAAATTTGGCACGTGGTGTTATTTTGGGCCAAGGATGAAGCCTATTGAGATTGGTTGTGGTTGGTCCATTGTGCAAAAAGGCCCCTACAAAAATGTCCCGCCGTAATAAAGTTTTTGGCCCAATAAGTTCTTATGTTCTATATAACGATTTTAACCAATTTTTGAAAAAAATAACTCCAATGATATTTTAAAATTATATACCAAATTATACGAGGATCGGACCATTATTTCTCAAAAAACCCTATTCCAAATATCACACTTAAACGCATAAAACTCACATAAACACGGGTAATAACATGTAATAATATTTTGTCAAATTAAACTAAATATAAATTGTACGAGGGTCAGTCTTAAACTTTTTCTAACTCTCATGTAACACACCAGAAAACCGCCCTTTAAAATGCATAAATTTTTATGTCATAATAATCTATTGCTTGCTTAAGCCTAAATAAGAAAATCATGTTATACGAGGGCCGTTCATAAAAATTTCGTATTGGTCACTTCAAGCAATAATGGTATTACACAGTCACGCTTAATTTTTACTTGTTTTTTTAATTTCTTTCACGTCTTTTTAAAGGCTTCAAAATTAATGTAATTTTACATCTTTTCTCTCTTCTTTTACACTTTAAAACGATTCATTAAATATTTAAAAAAATCGTTTGCTAATTTTTTAGATTTTATCATAAGATTTGACTTCAAGACATTTTTGTCATATCTTTCCAGTTTTTAATTTACCTTTTTTTAATTTTTTATTATTTTAAGATTTTGATAAATATGAAAAATTATATTTTTTTAAAAACGACTCATCTTCAACAGGTCTCATCTCTTAGTTTAATTCATTTTCATGTTGATTATCCTCTCTAGATAGTTATCACACACTTGAAACATCGTAAACTTTTCAAACTCATTTAGTTTTTATTGTAAAATTCTAAAAAGATGAAGAAGAAGAGGAAGAATAAGAGGAAGAATATGTAAAAATAACACTGAAATGCTTACACCTTAAAGTCACATGTCAAAAATTCTTTTTACATTTGCAGGACTGATTGTTATCTTGAAAGGAAATAAATACTACAAAAATGTATTTTTACTTACAATTCCATTCCTTTTTTAGTTGCACTAAACAAGTAATTTTATGCAAATGTTTGTGAGAAGCAAACAAAAATATTAAAAAATAAATAAATAAAGAAGATACTAAAAGGCATTTTTAGTGGACAGTAAAATAAGGAAAAAATGCGCAGAATATGGATGAAATCAGTGAAATTGGTGTGATGGACAAATCTAGATACTATTCAAGGTAACTTATGTATAAAGTTGCCCAATCTTTGATTCCCATTTCCACTTCTGAAGGAAAACTTCGGAGTATACAAATCTTACTAACATTATCAGATTGTCTAAAAAATTTAATAAGATAAAGATAAAGTCCATTTATGGCAGATGAAATTTAAACGATTTTCAAAACAATTTTACAAAACTAAATTCTATAGTCCAGTCTATAGTAAATATTTTTATCAATCATATATTAAGTGCTAAGTAGCACAGTCCACACTATAGAAGATAATTCCAGGATGTATCAAATAACACAAGACTATAAGTCAGTGTCAGAGTTCAGACTAAAGTGAATGTTATTCCAGACTGTAGTAAATATTATAGTTCAGAATGTAAAACATACTACACCCCAGACTACATTAAATACTTATTCAAACTACACAGGTGCATATTCCTATAAACGCACATAACTTTTTTTTAATTAATAAGAAAAATAAACAGTAATATATTTTATGTACAAATAATATTTCATTCAAAATGCACTGTTGCATATTCCTATGAACGCACATAACTTTTTTCTAAATAGAAAAAAAATCACCAGGAAAATATTAAGAGGGCAAGTATAATTTTTATTTTTAACTTTTAACTTGATTTGTATTATTTTAACTTAATTTTAGAGTTTAATTGCCATTTTTAATGGTATTTTCTTGTAAACGCACTTAAGTTTATCAGTATCTATAGTATTATTAATAATGGGTAAATGATCATTTGCTTTGTAGGCAAAGTTTCCTATCTGATACTATTTTTTAAAACAATCGAAATTAATTTCTTCCCAAACTTGCTTTAGTTTTAGCTCTTTCAAAGTTATTATACTTTCGCTTTGGTCACAAGTTCTCTATTGGATTTAAGTCCGGTCCGCAAACCGGCCAGTTCAACAAAGTTATGCTGTGTCCGTTAAACCATAATTTAGACAACTTCCGCAGCAGTTACTGGAATATCCAATCTTTATACATTTTCTCATCCATAAAAGAGAAAAGAATATCTTGCAGCAATTCGAGCTTTTCATTTTTGTTGAAGCAAAATAAATTTTCAATTTTCCGACTGCAAAAAATGCTGCCTTAACTAAAACACTACCACCGCCGAAATTACAAATGTCAGACAACGTTTGATCTCAAAACGTGTCAATAATACGAATCTGAGTCAGGACCGTCTAAATTTATTTCATGTCATTCAATTACCTTTATCCCCTCATATGCCCGTCTTCCATTTGATGTTTTCATCTTTTCATAAAATGCGTGCAACGTGTTTTGGGTTTCTTCTTGTTTTATAAAGTTTTATTAGGTAGATTTCGGGACACCTTAATTATGTCCTTTGTTAAAGTAAAGTTCCCTCGAGCATCTTTAAACGTTATGAAATTTTGTATTAAATCAAAAAAATCTGGAGAAAAATTGAGAAATTTAATTAATTGAGGTTTCGAAAACTACATTTTGTATGGGCTCCTATGAAGCTCAACTTGAATCCATTATGAATTTAATTTTAAATGAATAAGGACCTAAATCAGTTCAAGTCAGTTTCAGCTTTCGCATGCTGATCTCTCATTGGTAGCTACACACTACTTGCCGACTCGTTTCTTATGATCAATTTCTAAGTCATTTCAGAATTTTGAATTTAAACTTTTTGACTTTTACCACTGCAAGAAAAACATGTCCAGACTTTCGGGAGGTAAGGTCCGATATATGCTCCCAAACACTTATATTTTTGGACTTGAAAAAATTCACTAAACTCCGAGCTTTGATATACTCCATTTGTATTTGGAATTCTTATTCCGTCTGGGAATGAATACCCTCACCACAATCTATAAGTAGGATTAGTACGATGGTTAACGTGGTATAATTTTAAAATCCATGGACATATTAAGACAGTTAAAGACAGGAAAGTAATATTTTTGTCACAAAATTCCATAACTAGCTTTCTGTGAAAGGATAACCTTTCAAGTATTTTGTGTAATAGCGTAATACAAGGACTACCTGATACCACTACAATTGGATCTCCGTTCCGGAATGTCCCATCTACCAATCGGTAAAAGTTTGACAACTCACTAACAGCTGTATCCCCAGAAAAGAAATTCCAACAAGAGCGAACTTGTCACAATAACAACAGCAGAATATTGTTATCTCTTATTGGAACGGTGAACCAATTTCTCTATGAAACAATATCATGTTCTGTTAAGATGTCTTTTTTCAGCCAAATGCTGCAGTAAGATGCAGTAAAAGCTCCTATATAGCGAATTTAATGGGCGAGTTCAATTGTAAGCTTTTCATCGAATTTGCTCTCCACAAAACTCGACACAACATATTTCTGTCATTTTTATTATTTTATTACTCTATTTCACCTGTGCGCAAACCTTAACACCAGGATAAAACTTCATAAAGTTATATATGTATGGCTGCCTCTAAATGACTAAGTGAATGTGTTGGTAATTGAATAAGGCTGGCTAAAAGTGTTAATTAATGAAATATCTATCTTTTCTACTATAAAAATAAAATGAGCAGCAGAATGAACAAAAAAAAAAGAAAAGAAACTACTTTAATGCAACACAAGCACATTAAAAACTGAAACTAAATGGACACTTAACATACACATGGATACATTAAGCTAACACACATACATACACTGACACTAGTGCACATATACTTTCAATAAATTTCCTTTAAAATAAACCTCAAACTCAATTTAAAGTTTAGCTTTGGCTACTAGATGAAGCAGAAGAGACGAGGACATTAAATTAAAAATGCCCAAGAAAAGGAAGAACGAGAAGAAAAAAAAGAGGAAGAAGAAGTATCTTCTACACACTAAATAAATGTGTTGCTTTAACTATTAAAAACTAAATTAAAGACAACATACACAATACTTAAATGTTACCTATCATGTACATTAAACAAAATATCTGCATGTTTGTCTCTCCGTCTGTCTATTTGTCGAGATGTTCCAGAACGACCAACGTAGAAAAAACAAAAAACGTCAAAGCAAAAGCAGAACGGAGAAAAAGAACAAGCGAATGCTCTGTATTATTTGCAGGGCTTTTTTGGATGACAACGGGAATGTAGACATCCATTAATGATGATAATGACGATGATGATACTAATGCTGATGATGTTGATCATCATTTATCTATGAACATTGTATGAAAGTATGTATATCTATATTCAGATACCGACTGTTTTGGCAGAAAATTGCAGATGAAATTTTTGCTTCTACAATTACATACTTTAGTAGTTTTGGTTGTCCATATCTTTAGTTGGTTTCGCTGGTGAAGTTTGGTCGATTTTGACTCGTTACTTGCTGTTTTAGAACGTTGTTAAGTATAATGTTGTTGCTGTTGCTGTTGCTATTGCTGCTGATGCTGCAGTTGATGACGATACCATAAAGTTATGTTGTTTTAATTTACTCATTGATTATGCGTCGTTTGTTGTTTTTTTCTCGCTGCAAGACAACCAAAAAAAAGTGGAATTAAATAAAGAATTAAGTTTACAAAACGTGGTTAAAGAGATCAGTGAATAAAATTAATTTAGCTTAAGGCCTACGATTGAACGTCTCTAAAAGCATTTATTAAAAAATGATTAATAGTGATATATTGTATAAATTATCATATATTGAAAACTCAAAAACAAGTTGGCAGATCTTTCTTAAGAGAGGCAAACAGCTAATTATACATCAGAGCTGTTTGGACGCTATCAATTTGCATATTTTGCCTTATCATTTTCTTCATTTATCCTAACCTGCTCCTCTTGTAGCTTGTAGATCATCCGAGTCAAGTTACAATGGAAATTTAATCCAATATGTTTTTGGTTGTGAAGAGTAAAAGCTTGGGATCTCAGAATTTTGTTTCTGATATTCTTGTTGTAATGACGATCAGATTATTTGGTGATTCCACTAAACAATGTTTTTAGTGACGATCATAGCTTTTTTGCCAGAAGCTTTATTGAACGGACATTTTCACCGATCTCCCTTAAAAAGTGTTTGTAGCGTCGATCTTGCTTACTTTGTCAGAAGCTGAATTGAGCTCAAATTTTAGCTGATCTCCCTTGCTCTTGCTGGGGATTCTTTGATTTTTACGTATGTCATTGTTACAAGTATTTTAATTTGATTGACGTGTAAATTAAATATTGAAAGTGGAGCACTTTATGTAAGACTGTTACGGCGATCAGATTATTACCTTTCACATTTTCTGTGATACTCATGTAAATCCGAGAAGTACGCCAATTTTTTCAAAATAATATAATCTGATGGTGTCTATATTTGTTTTCATTAGGCGATATATTGAATTTAAGTGATCTGGTATTTCGCCCCTTTAAAGATATCATCCGCTATTTTTGTCCTTTCTCATTAATATAAATGTGGTTACTTCCTACAATTAGTCTTTTATTATCGCATGATAATTGAACAATTCCCATGACTTTTCTGCTTAATGTAACATTTGCATTTTCAGTTTCAATTTTCTAGTCGGTATTTCTAAAAATTATTTTAATGCTGCTGTAGGGAAATATAAATTCCGAGACGATTGTAGAATTATTGGATCTAAATAGTAATGTACCTTTTAAAGATCTTCTGTCGATTGGTTATATGATCGGTCATTTTCGTGACACAATCAATATTTTCCTTCTGTAACATCGGGAAACTTTTAAAGGTAACTGTACCAAAGTATCCAATGAATTGTGCAAGTATGGCGCCAAGACGAACTGAATTCATAAAAGAGTATGGCGCCAAGACGAACTGAATTCATAGAAGACTTCTTAAAATGAGCACTTTTCATTATCAATTCGCAACCAAAGTATTTACTTGTTTTGACAACGTAAACACGATCTTGTAAATCCGAATAAGAGATCAATTTTGTGAGCTTTTTCTGCCTTCAAATCCGAAAGAAGTGATAGAAAAATCAACTTAGTGAGAAACTCCGAAACAAGTGATCAATCTAGTAAGTTTTCGATCTGCGTTTGAAGCTCCAAACGAGAGGTAAATTGGTGAGTTTTCAATTTACACTTACAACTCCGAATCAAGTAATCAACTTAGTAAGCGTTATGCGAATCCGCTAAACTGCTGAAAGATAATCGAGAAAAAAATCTTGATTTTCTATCAATATAATGTCGCAAGGTGCGGTAAGTCAAATTATCGCATCAAAAACAAGGTTTTTGGTCAAAAAAACGCATATCGTAAAAGTATCAGAGTTGATATCGTAAGATACCGATCTTTAAACTTTACTTGACTTTGTCTAAAAAATTGCAGACTTATCTGCTCAGTCAAAATATCGCAGCAAAATAAGGTTTTAACCCCAATAAGATCATAAAAGCCATACCCTAAAAGGTTTAACCTTTGGAAAAAGCTTTCAAGATTATTTCAATTAAAAAATTCACAACTCTGTCACCGGATTTGCTTTCTTCAAAATTCTGGATATGGAGCTAAGTGAAAAAGTACTCAGAAGATACCGTTGAAAGCTTTAAATGACTTTCCGAAGGGGGATTAACAAAATAGAAATTTGAGTTTTAATAAAGTTTCAGTCAAAGACTACTTTTGGGATAATTTCAGAAAATATTGTTTGACAACCTTCATTACCTCTTCATTTGGTCCCTTGAAACTTTTGGATATAAAGCAAAGTCAAAATAACTTTATCGTTCTGTCTCGACTGAAATGACTTTCCGAAGAAGAATGTCGTAGTAAAAAGGATGAAATAATTGTAATAAATTTTATTGTTTGTAATGCTTGTTTTTTTTTTTCCAAAAGTCTTTTGAAAGTTATTTTGAAATTAAAACCCAAGAATTAAATTTTAATATTTATAGGTCTACTTGATTCCAAGTGTTTTCCCCCCTCTTTAAGATCAAGGTCTTGGAGCAGGAAATATGATTAAGTTCATTTTAATATTAATTAATCAAGCGAACATTCCCTCTCACATTATTTTAATCAAATTAAAGACGCCATTTTTCTTATATGCGCTTCATAAAATTTCCCAATATCCATAAAACCAAATTGATCACAAACGTGTGTGTTTCATCATAAAATATAATCCATTGATTACTATTTTTTCTCCATGGAAGCAATTTAAACTCGTCTTCCTTGTTTTCCTTCTTTTGCCATTCAATTTCTCCACACAACTAAAACATTTCTCCACTACATTTTTTCAGTTAAGACAACCAAATGGACATCACTAAAATTATCTTACACTTAATATACTAAATCCTCATTAAATCCCCTGGCAACTTAATTGTTTGCCTTAATTAAAAATCAACCCACGTTTTAAGACAAAGAGAAAAGTAAAAAAAACCGGGGAAGAAATCACCATCAAAATAAGAATTAAACGCATGTAGTTTGTGAAATTAATGCAGTGATGCTTTTGCTGTTATGCTTTCCTTACAGTTCAACGTTGTCCTCCGATTTCAGAGTGTGTAGATTAAAGCGAAAAATGTAAAGAAGAGGAAGACAGACAAGCAGAAACAAATCCGATAACCTTACAATTTTCTGTCGTTTTATTTTACTTTATCACTTGTTTGATGTTTTACTGCTCATGGCATTGAAGGTGGCAGTTGGATGGATAATGCTATTGCACTGGTGGTGCTGGTGCTGGTGCTGGTGCTAGAGGATGGGATAATCTTCTTCAGTTTACGTATAAAAGTTGAAGATGAGTGAAAAGGAAATGTGGCCTGGTTATTGGTTGTGTAGTAAAGTGTTGGCGGAGGAGTATGTCAAGAAAATTGTTTAGTGTTGATAATACCAAAGCAGGAGAGACCATAAAGGAGTGGAAGCGATGTAGCTGAACTACCAAAGCATGCCGCTATAAATAACAAATAAAAAATAACTCTCCCTAAGACAATCAACAATTTTTCCGTAATAATCGTTGTTCGTCTGTCCCTCTATATCTGTTTGTTCGTTGAACTGTCTGTTTGTATGTCCAACTAAACACACCAATCATCCAAATCATTCTTACTATCTATCCATTTATTTCATTTTCTTGTCCCCTTCTTCGTTAATGTACCTCTTTTTTTTTTTTTTGCTGTCCATCACACACAAAACTTTTTTTCTCCATCTCAACTATAAAAGGTTACCTGCCTCATAATATTACAAAAGCAGGACTTGCTCGGCTGGCTATTTGGTTATATGTTTGTTTGGAATTGGTCCATTTGCTTTAAAATGTTTTTTTGTTATTTTTATTGTATTTAAAATAAGCAGAAAATATCTTGTTTCATGTATGTTTACTTGGACATTAATAGCAATAGTGCCACAATCGCATTTTGTACCTTTTTTTTACTACGAATGTCCGTCATTTCCCTCCGTCCACTGTGACCATGTTTGCAACACTACTCGTGCGACCAAATTGTCTGTCTTGGATTTTGGTCAAAGTTGCAATATAATATTCCATAATGTTCATGTGTGTGCCTAATGGACACAAATTTATATACGCGTGCAAATTTCAGTTTCTTTTTTCATTCTTTCTCTCTTGATTTGGTCACAATATCTCTTATTTCATTTATATACCCAACATTCATATCATATATATTTTTCTTCCTTTCGACATTTGCAAGACATTGCAAAACGTTTGTAGTTTAAAGTTGTATCATAATATTATTTGAAGTTTAGGTTCATGGCTGGTAACTTTTGGTGCATCATTGCTTCATGTAGGAAACTTTATAAATGCAAAAATTGCATAACGATCGTTGAAATTAGAGGCTGCTTTGACGGTCTCTCAGTTATTTTGTTTTGGAGTTTGCAGTTTGATCTTGAACAGTAGTTCATGATGGCGGTATATGAGACGTGTACCATAAATCATTTTTGCTGCAAAATATATTCACAAAAAATATATATAAAAGATGATTTAGTTGCGCGAAGAATTGAGAAGATTTATGCTTAAGACTTTCTCAGGTGAAGGTTTATGTTTATGAAAGTTTAAGAGTTTATTTTGTTGGTATTTGGTATTTAGAGGAATTTTTTGCAAGGGAATTTAGGGAATTATTGTTGTGGTAACAATTGGGAAAAGAGTTTATTTTTGTTAAAAGAATCTCTTATTTATCTATTTTTTTCTTATTACACGATTATAATCCTAAACAGCAGATGGATTCTTTTTCAGATTATATTTGGTTACATATAACGCATATGTTAGAAAATATATGCCATTTTAAACAAATTATCATGGAAGACAGTTTCTTTAAAGTTTTCAGTGTAAAATAGATGTTTTGTCATGATTAGAAAATTTTTTAATAATTTGCACAAGGTAACCTGCCCCCTTTCCAATAACTACTTGCGTAATGGGAGTATTTTTTATTGATATCCAAGTACTTGGGTACCCAGTATTTCACAATACTCGAAAGGAGTAGACAGACATCGGAGACTCTTAAGGTTAAAATGTGATAGTTTGCAGCCTTTAAAACAATACTGAATGTACAAAGAAGCTCGTTGGTGGAAAGTTTCAGAATTTTTTACAAAGAAATTGGATTGGTCAGGGTTATTAAACGGAATCGAAAGGCTTTATAAGTTGATATGTAAAGGATATAAAACCTTATATGACAAAAGCTTTGCAAAAGATGGCAAATTATAAAAAGTAATTGCAAATATCGGTACAAGTTTCTGTAATCATCAAATAGCGGCACCTATTGTGCGATCGATAACAACTTTCCTCGGTTGATTTTGGCAAATGTTTAAGGGTCGATAGCTTTCTTAATAAAAGCTACCTTTTGCGTTATTTTGTTACTTTTGCGATGCTACTTTTTGCTATATTACGTAAGCCTGCTTTGAAGTTCATTAGTCAGCAAAAATTACTTTTAAGTCCTCGTTAGGCTATTTGATGGTAATCCACATACTACATCACTCCGCACTTGAGTTGAGACTATTCGACTATTGCATATCGAAATCACGTCTCGGGATAAGATTTTCGGTCATAATTCTTATTCGAATTGAACGACACTGGAGTCTATAGGGTTTATACCAAGCGACATGGGATGGAAGGAGGTTGGTTCTTTATTGGGAATTTCCTGTTAGAGTATAACTTTAGCATCCTACACCTCTGTCATCAAGAGGGCAGCTAATTGTCTCAAGTAAAATCGAAAGTTGGGAGATATCAGGCCTAGTTTAGCTGTTTTGGAATCTCTATCACAGTAATTATTTCGCGAATGGTATTCCAAATCGTCTAGCAAGACGTGGTGCGATGTTTGGTGATAACTACATTGACCAGCTGGTTAAACTGCCATGACATGCTTTGGGGGAGCTTAGAGGATAAGCACAGATGAGGTCGATAAGTGAGTTAACATTTCGAACTTCCCGCTTTATTTGGTGTATGTGATATTATAGGGCCCTTTGGCGTTTTATTATAAATTCATCTCTTGAAATTTTGTGTGTTTATTCGATAATTTGTCATTATCCATGGACAATAGAAATATCTTAAGTATTTATCATCATAACGCGCGTTCCAGTAAGTTGAAATTTTAATAAAATGACCTTATAGATACAGGCCGATATAAAATATATTCCTTGCATAAGTAATATAGTCAAAGAATGCTTAGGATATCCAAATTAGAATCTTAAATTTCTTTCTCGGACAAGTCTGTATTGTTCGACCCATTATATACATGACAACTCTTGAACTATGCCGCTAGAATACAGTTTGATTGCTAGAAATAATCACGCGAATCTGAGTGATAGGAAGATGTACAAATAAACTGTTTTCGATCTCTTTGGAACTCTGGCTTTGGCTAGCATTTAAGACTAGTGGCAGGGTTGTACTGAAACGCAACTATCTAATGAGTTCTATGGCTACATAAATACGGGGTCCTTGACATTTTTATAATGCGTTGAAAAATATTTTTGGCTCATCTAAGCTATGCTCGATTCCTGCCAAAGTTTTAACCCATTAACAGTTAGAAAAACACTTTCACATATCAACGTGTCTGCTCTATACTAAATACTTCTTTCTCAACTTCATAAATTCCAGAAATTAAAACGTTTATACGCTACGCTGGTTCTTAGGATTACATATTCATTTAGGACTTTTAGAAAAATAATTAAGTGTCATTGAAAGGAGATTGATTTATGTTTTCCTACAACAAATTGTTAGACCAACAATTACTCTTAAACATTTAAAAGCAAAAAAGAAACATTGATTTGCTTTGCTATAACAAACTTAACACTCATTTTAGAATTTGTCCATTTCTAATGACACACTGAGTCTATCGTTCGTTCCCTTTTGACTGTAATATGCGTATACTTCGTGTGTTGTTTGTAAATCAGCCAGTTGTCGCAAGTGTTCCGATGAATGATGATGATGCTGAGATGTAATGAAATGAAATGAGAGTGTGGCAAATAGGGATTATTATCGCACTATTATCTCGCACTAAAGCCAATGTAAATGTTAGCATTACTAACATCCTTGTCCTAGACATTTTTGCACTTGTTGTCGAGTTTTTTTTTTTTTTTTTTTTTTTTTTTTGTTCAAAGAAATAAAACAAACATTTAGCAAAAGTATTATTGCTTTAAATGTGGACTCAGAGTGAAGAATATAGAGATGGTGAGGAGGTGAGAAAACGAGGGGAAGAATGAAACTTTTTAGGAAATGTAATAACCGCAACGGATCGTCATTTATAAGTACAAGTGTATAGTTGGAAATGATTGTTATTCGCAACATCATCATACTTTATGTTGCATTATAGTTGCTTTTGTGTTGCAATATTTAAGTTTTTTTTCTCCTCATTCTTCTTTTTTTTTTGGTAATTGTGGTCAACGTTGTTGTCGTTTAAACAGAAAAATCTGTAGTAATTTTTTTTTTGCAATAATTTCATGGATTCTTCAAGCAGCGCATGATGGTAGAGAAGGAGAGAAAAAGGGTTGTATGGTAAAAGTGTAGCAGCATCTTTTATGTGGTTGTTTAAATGCAATGAGGTTTACAATAACCGGGCCACTTGGTATTGTGGTCATTTCTTGTTAAAACTATTTGTCTTTAGGTTTTTTTTATTCTCTACTCTGGTATTTTTGTTATTTTTGTAGTTGTACGCTTAAATTGTGGTTGTTTGGTCATTTTTAGTTTATAATGCATTATGTGAGGACATTATATAATGATATCCTTCCTTCCTTCCTTCTTTCCGATCTATGGTTTTATTGTCCATTTCTTTGGGTTTTTTCTATATAAATTTGCTTTATTTTAACCTTTCCTTTGGTTGTGTGAGTGTGTGTGTGTGTGTGAGTGTATTAAGCACAATGATTGTGCTTTTAAATAGTTTAATGCTGCCATTTATGCTGGTATTGTCTTGACATTGTTTCAAAACCAAAAATGTATTATTGTTATCTAATTCTAACATAGAATAAATGAAGGAGCTTTATGAAAGAATTCAAAAAGTAATTGAACGACTAGCGATTCACCCGATTTTGATGTTTTAAAACGACTTTCATTATTTATATTGAGCGGATTGAAGTAAAGGATTCTTGGTATATCAGAACATGATACTAAGCATTATTTTAAATACAACGGTAGGACGTTTGAATAACTGATCTTTAAATCAGATCTCCATCGGAAGTAGAAACGCAAACAATTATGAAAGCATTGAGACTTTGGATAAACTGTAGATTCTTGTGGAGTGCAAACACATTGACAGCTGTCGGTGCAGCAGAAATTTATAGGTAAAAGTAAAAGACTAGCTTGCTCACTGAAATTGAAAACACACACTATCAAAAAAATCGGAGAAAGTGTAGTCGCATACGCATGGAAGTTCAGAATAAAAAGAGAGTGAAACTTCAATGATTTCCCAAATCAAAGATTTAACGATCAAAATGTCGAATAACTAAAATTTAAGGAATTATCAGGAAGCACTTCCCGCATTCCATGGCAATGATAAATATGTTTGATAGACTTGACTTGTTGCAAAGTTTGAACTGCTTTTGGGTGCAATTTAGATATCAAAACTCGTGAAAGTGAGGTCCATTGCAGAAACCAATTCCACATTAAAAGCGATATTTGTATCATATGATGTCTATATAAAATTTTTAAAAGGAAAACTTGGATATTTTTGGAGTTGTCGACTTGAGGGAATGTACGAATCATGACACAAGTATTATTATTCAGTAATTTACAGTGGAATTCTTGCGGCATAAATGTTTCAACAATAATTAACTGTCATTTTCTTTAAACTATTTGCTTAGGACTAGTAAATTGAATTTGTTTTTCACCATCTGTTACATGTCGGTCAGAAATTCCTTTCATTCCGTCAGTGCAGTGCTTAACAAGCGTAATTTTCCTCAATATGCTTTGGCTTCGAAGCATGGGAAACCCAATCACTTTAAATCATTACAAAATATTACAGTCGATTGGAATTAACCTGACAGGTATTTGAAGCAACTTCGAAACAATTTCTCAGTCAGTTCACAGCCTTTTAAAAATATTTGATTTGGACTAGTTGAGCTTCCATCATCTGTGACATCATTTCTTCAGTTGTCTTCAGTATCTGTTGGCATTGAAACATGGGAAACTCAACTTAGCATTATGAAATTATCGATTGGAAGTAAATTGTAAAATAACATTGTTGAGCCGTTAAACATGGATGCTCATCGGATATCGCTTGTCATTAAACGTTTTGGAAGATTTTTTGGTCTCCTTAAGGTGAACGTTGGAACTTAAAGTATCTTGAGCGAAGATTGTTGTATCAATTGGCTATATCTGGTTGTTCTTTCTTGGGGAAAAAACTTCCAATTTATGCAGCTGTCATTGGGTTGAAAATCTTTGGCCGAGTCTGACTCGGGTCGTTCCGGAACGCAGATTCAATTGTCATTGAAACCAGCGACGACATAATCAGTTCCGAAAAGAAATGTACGTGCTTCGCTTTCCTTTCTACAACCTCATCCACAATTTTCCATAAATTTTTCTCTCTCTCATTCTCATAAAACATTTCACAATTCACAACTCGCCACCCAAGAAAATAGATTGAATTGTTCATTCAATTTCTTGTTTCACCTAAAAGGTTACAAATCCATTAACTATTTAATGTCTACCAGTTCTCAATTCAAGCATCTAATGTTGCATGCTACATTAAAATGAATTGAGGCATTGAAAATAAACAACAGCAATGAACAAACTAATAAACGAGGGAACGAACTACAGAGCAGAATGTACATACAAACTAACGAATAAGCGAACGAACAAACTGAAACTAGTTTATGACAACATTATACAATTCAGGCAAATAATGTTGTTTATGGTCATGGAGCATATAAAAGCAAATATGACAACAATTCAAATACAAACACACAACAGATTCATACCTTTAAATACTCAGGATTTTTTTTTTGGTTCGATTCTGTAGTTTTCGCTTTGCTGTTATAGTTTTCTACAGCTACAACAAGAACTTTGTCAGGCAAACAGCAGTAACAATAATATTCACCATCAATGACATAAAACTCAAGTGTAGAAGAGGAAGAGTAGTGGTAGAAGTTGGAAAAATTGAAAATAGGAAAAAAGCAAAAAACATAAATAAAAGACCGCAGGAAGAAACTCTAATTCAAACTATTCATGCAACTAAACGATCATTTTTGTTACCAAGGAAAATGCAATAATAACAAGAAGTGTTTTTTTTTTGCACGTTTTCTTAGTTTTTCTATTTAATTTTCCTTGGCTGATATGCGAGGGGTAATTGAGAATTGGAGTTTTTCATCATTTGCGTTTTAAGTGACGCGAAGTTTTAACGATTGCGATTTTATGTAATAAATTCCCACACATGGACATCCTCTGTTAATAAAAGCAGCATCTATAATCTTAAGAGAAAATTATATCGATCTTTAGGATGAACCGATGAACCGAATACTTGAAATGACACAACATTTCTAAAATCCTTCATTTAGGAGCAAAGAATTCCCCAATTTCATTTTCTTCGTTTATATTACTTCGTTCATTCCAGCATCTTTACAAAAAATTGAATCACATCTGTTGAAATTCGCTACATTCTAAAAGTGGACAACAACTAAACAAATAGCAGAAGCTTAAGAAGTGTTTCCATTTTTCGAAACAAACTTAAATGCAAATGTTACAATTCCCAAATCTTGGAAGATAAAAATCTGTACGACTCTTTGAATTGGATAAGATTTTTGCATTTATAATATTCTTCAAGAATCATGTGAAATTATCACGAAATTTGAATGTGAAAAGCTTCATAACAGAAAGGAAAGTATTTTCTGTCATCGACAAAGAATGCTCTGAATTGGAAACAGGACTAGTTGGGGCAACTATTTCTTTATTGAGAGGCAGAAATCCGCAAATTTCCCATAAGGATAGAAACAACGGTAACGTATTTATTGCAAAGCTACTCGAGTTCAAGAAAATTTGTTGAATTGGAAATTAAATTCGAGCTCTTTAAATTTCTTATCCCTAAAAATGTGGTAATACCAGTAACGTCTTATAACAAAGCTACTCCATTTCAATAAAATGTTTGACTGCCTGGGTAAAGTTTCTAGTTTCATTGAATGTTTAGAGGGAAGAATTTTTTTCGGTATGGACATCATGTTTCAATAGCGTTAGTTCTTTTCACTAAATTCAGAAATGTAAAACTCGTTTACATTTCTTATAGGGAGCTTCATGAACGCATAAGGTTTAGTACTTTGTTTAAGATGCTTTAAAAATTTTAGAACCAGAAGGAACAACTTTTTTCTCCGACCAATTAAAAAGAAAAAGTTTTAAAGATTTTGCCCGGAGCATAACCGACAGGCAACATGATGTTTATCAGAGAATATTCTCCGATAACTATATCGTTGAATAGACATAAAATATCCTTGAAATCTAATTATATAGCTGTCAGAATGGTAAAATGTGTGACAGCGTTTAGACCAGAAATTTATTATCCTTAAACGGCAAAGTAATTGTGTATTTAAATCAATGTCCCTCCCTAATTGTCCCAATTAACTCACGATGCACCCTTAAAATAATGTCGTTAATGCTACATATAAAGGCTAAGGCCACTAACTAGAAAATGCTTAATATTTTCTGTGAAATTTTTCGATTTCCTAAAGGGGGTTTCGGTCACATTCTACTCTACATAACCTATTTAGGGATGAAGTCAACGTAAAATGTGCTGTGCTAGACGTGGTTCTGTAGCTGGTACCATAAAAAATCTTATGATACTTTGCTTTGTGAATCGACTGAAGTCACAATTGTTTTTTTTTTTTTTCTCCAAATTAGAATATCAAGAACAATGCGTTTGAATGCTTATGGTTCTGCTTTCGGAATGGCGAATTGTAGATAAAATTTAGGAAATCGATCACATAACTGTGTTGTTCGATATTTCTTCCTGAATGTACCAGTTAATTCATGAACCACGCATAAAATGAAGTGGCTAACGAAACGTACAGAGCCAAAGTCCACATATTCCTTTGAATTTAAAACAGAGCATATGGAAGCGTTTGAAAAAGAGAACCTTCAAATGAAGCTGCCTCTTAAGTTTAAGAGCAAAGGCGTTGTATTGCTAAAGATCCGGTGAAAATCTTTTAATTACAAAATTTGGCTGACATAAAGAAGCACAACAGATGTTTCTCTCTAGATTTAAAAACAATCTTATAATCGAATAATAGCTTGGGTTCTTGAACCTTGTTAATTCAAAATTCTACTCAATGCTGATGGTATTATGTTCTTCAGCAGGACGAATAATCAAATGTGACGACACTTTTGCCACACTATTTGTTGTTTGCCAAAAAATAGCAGAAGAGCCGAATGAATTGAGCGATCATGAGCAAGTGTTTTCGTATATCTTTAAGGCCTGATAAGCTGAAACTTGCCAACACACCTGGTGATAGTACATATCTTTGAAGAGTTGTGCTTATGATTTCGATTTGAACGCAACAGTCTGTTCCATGGCTTAGATATTCTTACATTTAAATAAATATCTATTAGAACTTTAAAAGAACCAGTTGTATACTTTTTGGATATGCAGTACCCAATGGCTTACGTTGTTAAGTATTTGAACGTCTGTCAGCAGGTGGTACACCTGCTTATTTAACATATTATCATCTGATAGATTATAAACATACGATTGCCACTTCCCTTAAATTCGCTGCTTCACCTTTAACTGATTAACTCGTTCGTTACATAAATTATCCAGGAAGGAAATGTAAACTAAGGACCGTTAAAGAAAATCGAGTAAAGTAGTATTTAAGAGAACTTATTTAAATTATCTACCAACCCTCGCATTAAACTAAGCCCAACTCTTGGTGTAATAGTTTATAATAGTTTTGCTTTATACTTTAATATATTTTTCACTATAAAAGTTCATTTCAAGGCAGAGCAGAATAAAAAAAACTACTGCAGGAACACGTATCATAAACTGAAAAGTGTTGCACTCTTTTTTTCTCTCTGGTTCTAGTAGATTTTTTGCAAATAGAAAATCAGCTAAATGATAATCATCTACAAAATGTTGATATGTTCTGTTGTATTTATGGTAACACTATTTTTGTCTACATCTTTTCCTATTTTACCTTGTAATACATCAAGGGTTCTTAAGAAGATAAAAATTATACTTGTTTAGAGAAAAATGTTAAAAAATTGTATTTAGAGTTAATTTCTTGTAAAGAAAAAAAGATCTACACATTTTTTTGTTTGAGCAAAATGTGTTAAAATATTTTTTTCTTTTGTCCAGAAGTTTTTCTAGTTAAAGTTGTGGAAATATCTCACAGAGATCTCAGTGAACTGATAAAGTTTTTGAACAGAGAGAAGTAATATTTTAGGCTGAAACGAATCTTCTATTCCCTATTTCATAGAGTTGGCAAATGATAATGAGTTTTATAGCCCAGATTTCATAGCGAAGATACTGGTCTATTTTATAGATTTGATACCAACTAGTAGCAATGGAAACGGCTCGGTAATGAGCATTTGACGATACTCATAGACTTTCATGACAAACCTTCAAAGTCAGAAAACCGAGGATGTAATGAGGTTCAAGTGGGAAAATGCAAAACATTCGATCGTGAAATGTTTTGTATATGTCTCTTTATTAAGGAAACATTTGGATCTCTAGGAGAGGCTGCAAACATTTCATAAGGTATCCCAGGCTTACGATGTATCAATCAAAGAAGATCAGCAACCCGGAAAACCCCGTTTTACTGGTATAATGAGCATATAAGTGTACACGTAGGAAATATATATTGTTTCTAAACAAGAAACAAATTAAGCTAAAAATGCCATTAAAATAGTAAAATCTTGTGATGAACTTCACAGAAACGCTTTTGAGCTGCCATATAAAATCGTTATGAAGAAATTAAAATTTTATGATATGGAAACACCAATGGATCTTTCTGAAATCAGAAAGATTGTTACCCATCTCTTTTCATCGCAGAGTATACATACGTGGATCGTGACATCTGCTATTACCTGCATTCTGAAAGCTGCCGATCATCTGCAGAATTATAAAAGCACCAGCGTCTGATGGATTCCCAAATGTTGTGGTAGCACAATACCCAGAATACCTTGCTACGCTGTTTAATAGTTGTTTTGACCGCTCAAATTTCCCGATAATATGAATAAGAGAAAAGCTCGTTCTGCTGTACCGAAAGGTTATAAACAACCTGATGACCTTTAATCTTTTCGATCAATATGTCAAATTGATATATTTGGGATATTACCACTAGAGCGTATAATTTGTTCGATATTTTCATAGAGCTTAGATGCAGCAGATAGGATCTCGGGTATATGCTTTTAAACATGTTGTAGAATGGAAAGCATTAGATAGAAGGAAGTAATCAAATGATTATCGCGAACTGCAGGATGATCATAGATACGTTGAAAAACCTAAACGTCACTCGATACATAATTCGAATGATATAAGACTACTTCACGAACCGTTAAGTTTACTAGAACATTGACTTTGACCTCCAAGAATATTCCTTAACTAGTTGAGTCCCCTAATACCATTGGAATTGCGAATAATGTGGATTTGCTAATTGTTTCAGAATGGAACGATCATTGCTATTCACAGTTGGCCTGGTGCTTGCAGAGCACAAGAAAGAGAATGTCATCATTTTCAACCAACGAACATATGAGTATTTAGAAGGGAAATTTGAGATCCCTTAAAAGACTCTTTAAAGACTCTTTGATAAATATTGTTTGTGGGCACGTAAAGTACATTGAAGAGAAAGCAAAAGAATTAGCCTCGTCTCTATGTAGGATAATGCCAAAGGACATAAATATCACAGAAGGAATGTATCAATTAATCTCTTGGCTGACGAGATCGTGACCATACATAACAATAATGTATCAGGATAAGTTGCTAGAACAAAAACTATAGATACTTAGCAGAGAAGGAGTTGGACCAGAATGTTTATTCTAGATCTTAAAATATGGCTGGAAAGGAGACAATTCTTGATTGCCCATGGAGTTTATAGACGGTATTTGAAGCAATTCGGCGGTCGGTTAACCTTTCTGTGGGTTTTCTCATGACCGGATGGAAGACGTTACTCACGTCTTCTCATTTTGTCATTAACTCAACACAGCAAGAGGAACTCTTCGAAGACAGATGATATTGAAGATAATGTCGACAACATCACAATAAGCTCATCAAGTCTCTTTTTTACAACTCTGTCATGATTATATAGTGGAGATCTAGTAATCCAGTCTTGGCTAAGAAATGTTTCGCGGTCGTACCGTCGAGATTGTACAAATTTAAGTCCATTTCATTGTCTAGATAATTGTCTATTTTGCAGACCATATATTAGACTTTTTTATATTATTGTCGCATTTCAAATGATATAGTTAGCCCTCAGTGCCCTCATCCACACCCTCTATTAGTGTAGGGTATGAAAAGACAAGTATTTCATAAAAAGAATGCAAAAAAAAAGAACTGAAGATATTTCTAATTGATAATTGAATCATAATAAACTCAGATAGTTCCACACATTCATTCTATTTCCAAACACAAAGACTCTATTATGCTAAAAGGAAATGCTAAAATTTCCAGCTGTATGTAATTTTCAATTTGATATACATTCAACAGCAGAAGAGGAGAAATTCCTATTTCGGTTCCAAAAACACAACAGCAACCATAAGTGTTTATGGTTTGTCGTTTAATAGGAAACTGGTTTTTATTTTACTTATGTTGTCGAAGATAATCTTGATATGAAGTAAAATATATTTAAATATTTTATTTATTAGATACTTTTTTTATAGTCAAATTGTGGGAAATTTCATTTATCTTATTTTGCAGATTGTGGTGCATTTTAAAATTGATTTGCTGAAGATAAATAAAAATTTGAAAAAATGCCATTTATTGTAGAGACAAGAATTATGTTATAGAGAATCTAATAAAGAAAATTTAAACAGCTGTAAAAATTGTTTCGATATCAAAAATAAAGTGGAATTCATAAATAAACTAATTTTGATGTTTTCTCTCTCTTCTTTCTTTGCAGGTATGTTATTTATATTTTTTCTTCTTCTTATATTTGGGTAAGTCAAATAGACTTTATTTAAAAAAAATATGACTATAATTAAAAATGTTGATGATGTCAGTGATAAAACGAGAAAATTAGTGTTTTGTCCTAAGAAAAGTAGATCCTGAGACTTCAAAATGCAGATTTCCAATTCGTCGGCTCTTAAGTGACTGTTATTCCGAATTTTACCATAAAAGTCCCATTTGGGTTAGGAGTTATTCAATACTTCTAATCTTGATTTTCATATGTATGAAGATTCATATTTGTATTTAAAAGCACATAATCGAATTCAATATTAAAGATAGAAAGCTGATTTCGATTTCGAAATATTAATAGACCCACATTGACAATTTTGTAAGAGTTATGGTTTAAATCTCTTAATCATAATAGACTTGTACTTTCCGAAAACCCTTAATCTCTCTCCATTCGTCAGTAGTTTTCAACTTCGCATATGTATGTTGTGTTCCATCAGCACTGCGCCATTTACAAGAAAAAATATGCGTTCGATAATTCCTGTAGAACCGCTAATTTTTAGGTTTCCTTTAATATATTCAAAACAAAAAGGCTTAAATTTAATAAACTGTGTTCTATACATCCGAAACTATTTTGAGATAAAAATATTTTTTCAATATCATTTAATTTCCAGATGGGCCAGGGCTTCATATTTATAAAAGAAAATGTGAAACCATTTTTGCGTTCACGTATGGAAGAAGAGCCATTAGCATGGATTCGACTTCCAGCAAAATGTTACAAATTGTTTCGTATCTATAAATCTGAAGATAAGCGAAAACACTATAGAAAATCTTTTTTCCTTCCATTTTAATCGAATAATATGAGTCACCTTTGTTAGCGAGTTAGAGCAGTTCCTTTCATTTCCAAATTATGTGAATATTGAATCAGCTGTTTAGTCATAATCTTTTCTCAAAATTTTCAGTTTTAAGAAGTGATCGAAAGGTCTGGTCGGTTCTACTTAAATTGTTAATTTCTCAGATTAATAACAAGTATCCAGGAATGAAATTTTTCCTGACCAACAACAGACAGATGAACGGATTGACTGACATAGCATAATCGATTCAGATTTTGATTTGATGTAAAAATATATATTGGATTCTAAATGATTCCTTCTCGTCAATGTACCATCTTTTGGTTTTTTTAAGGACCAAATTCCGAAAACCACTTTCAGGTGCATGTGTTTAATTAAGATATATGTGAACAGAAAATTATATTAAAAATTTAACGAGAATCGGTCCCAACATTTCCTTTAGAAATGAGCTATACCGTGATTTTTGAATAACGTAGTTCCCAATGAAGGTGATTTTTAAATCAATGTTCTTTAAAACATAAGAATGTTTTTTCATTAAAAAAATAAAAATCATGGAGAAAGGGCTTCAATAAATAATGAAAGAATGTGCGATTCTCTTTAGAGTTCACACTGTTCACATAGGAAACGGATTATTTTAATTCTAGTTGAATCGTGAATATATATGCTCAATGCCACCTGATTAACCAACCACTGTGATTATATTACAGTCGTAAAAATATTGCTTTTCTCGCGTTTTTCCTATAAGCAGCATGTGACCCCAGTTGTAACTATTAGAATTTTGGGTGGCGACAATAATTGATCATCCTCCTTCAATAATTAGATCATAAAATACAAATCGGTTATAGGGCTTTTGGTGTTTTATAGATAGTCAGACTTAGTCAGACTTACTTATTTCATCAACATACTCCAGACGGTCAATTTGCCGTACTAACCAGGTAAAAGCCTTTATTACCCAAGTTAATTCGAAAATACTTTCATTCTATAATTAATTTAATTTAGACATTTCTAACGTCTTAAAAGTTACAGACTTATAAAAATGTTTAGAAACCAATGTATTGGAATATTATATTAAGACCCATAGCTACTTGTAGAGATGAATGGATCTTATGGTATCTTTCGTAGCAACTGATAAAAATTCACTATTCGACATTTATATGTTTTGATGCAAATATCCGACTTTTCTAAAATTCCATTCCTTCGTCCCTTTCTTTCGTTTTTCTCTATAACTCAATTTTCGAAAATCCCTACTTAAACATATTTATACAAGTGTTAGTATTTATTATTATATGCCCTCGTCTCAACAATGTGTTCAACATTCTCATGCATAAACAACATCATCAACAACAACAACTAGTGAGCGCGTTATAAGAAGGATTTACACAATTGCTTGCCTGTTAAGGACACAAAATTGCAACCAACAACAACACAATAATAGTGACGACAGTAACAAAAACAACAACAATATAAAAACAAACACTAAAGCAATTTCTAATGTTTATTCTATTGCATACTCTAACACTCATTTTTTTCTCACTCGCAAACTCTCTTTTATTCTCCTTTCTTCTCTCCCTCTCATAATACTGTGAATGTGTTTGTGATATTATAAATTTACAGTTAAACATATAAATGCCTTGTTGTATTTATGCCACACATATTGCAAATTTGCAATGAAAAGTGCAAAGCGGCACACGGAATGAAACTATGGAATTATTATTTCTTTTATTATTATTTTTTTTCATAAAATCTAAATGTTAAAACTCTTTTCACTCTTTTTCATTCATATTTACTGGGTGCTGACAACAATAAATATAAGAAGGATGATTATGATGACGATGAGTATGAGCATGGAAATGCATTTTGTGTAACGTTGCTAAATCCTTTTAAACAGTTTTTTTGTTTGTTCCATGCTGCCTTAAGTAAATACAAGACTAAAAAATAAACTCCAGGATGAATAAATGTCGAGCATTTTTATTTTATGTTTCTGTTAGTTGTTTTTGTAATCCTTCTCCAAACAACTAGTGAAATCATCATTCAGTAAAAATTTTCTACTGAATTTTTTTAAGTATCAAATACAATAGAATAATGTTGCATTTGTGGCATCATATATAAGTTGTAGGTAACAGTTTTATTGTGTTTTTAAGTTTTTGTCATATAATATCTTAAGCTTCTTTGAAGTTCCAAGATGACAGTTCAAAATAATATGAGGAAAGGAAAAAATTATAAAATATGCGGGGGAAATGTTATTATTATTAAAAAAGTTACTTTATCTTAATGATAAACAATAACTCTTTAGGTCCAGACTGCATTTCGAAAACTGTTTACATCTTATTCGTACAGACCTTTAATTTTCCAAAACTGCAAAGGAAAAGGATTACCAGGCAGTAAATCGCTTGAATTTGGTGACCAGTTTTCAGAAGATGATTTGTCTTGAAAATCGTTGCTTAGAGGTCGGTGGTTTGAAAAGGGTAGCCCAAACCTATATTTCAGGGTGCAACTTGCGTCAGTTGTTTGTTTTTAAATCTATCTGTAGTAATACTTGAGCATAATGCTATTCGTTATAGACGCATTTGTTCGATGATTTACGTTAGATTTTCGCGAAGCACATGAAATACATTTTGATATAATAATCCTTTTCCACATAAAGATGAACAAGTTTTCCAAATACCAACAACAATTTTGATATGGTTGATTCCAAACCTTTTGAAATCTTAAAGGCTTCAGTTACAATTTGTCTAGAGTTTTCAAATATGAAACTAAATATGTAAATATTCTAGATTTTTCTTGGGCTGATCATGGGATGTTTATTGAATTAATGTTGGTAAAATGTACCTGTATTCATGTTCAATTCGATTTGGCACACCTTTTCCATTTTGTTGTAAAGACGAGTCGGCAGATATTATTATCATCTGCAGTCGAAAGCTTTTGGTTCCAGAGTTTAAGAGTATGATGGAAGTATCCTAAATGTTGTGGCAAGTCGAATGTTTGTAAGTCGAAAAAAACTCTCGACAAAAATTAATCTACACTAAAGTGTAGACAATTCAATGCTAAAACTTCCTATATTTCAATTTGTTGATAAAAATATTGCTATTATAGACCTGAAACTAGTCAAGGCGAGGGTAGCATTCGGTCAATATTGGAGTTCTCAAAGTGAATGAAAATTTATTTTTTTTAAATTTTTTTAAAGATTCTGCCTAAATTCCAGACCTTCGAAATATTGTACATCGTAAGCTTTCAATCTTTCCAGCTGCATATGGATCACGTACAAAAAATTACTTATCTCGAGTTATTAAGGGCTTTTTGCATCAATTACTCGGAAAGGACCGTAATTGAACTATTTGCATGTCTTTTAGCCGAGATTTATTACCCCGTTTTTAAGAGATTTTCAACAGCCTTGCAACATGTAACTGAGCGTAGCCATCGAAAATTATGATCTCGTTATTATTCAAATCATTTCCACACGATCACTGGAGGTCTGATTTCAGAACGGGTTTCCTGTGATCATTTGTTTCAATTTCATTAGTAAAACACCCTTCCTTCACCACTATTCCGATATTTGGCCTTAACGCTGATTCGTCAGGTTGGATGTCACTCATTATTTAATACTTGTAATAATACCATTAATGCTTCTTGAAGCATTCACATATCATATCCGGCATACAAAATCTTTCGACTTGAAAATCATGGCGAAATTTCATGAGCAAAGCCATTAATAAAAGCAATTTGCATGACAAATAGATGTACATATAAAAGTAAATCAAGTAGAATAATCTACTTTGGTTTAATCAATGAAGAAATTTCATGCGGTGGTCATTATATTATAGTTATCGCCAGCGAAGTTGATTTGGCTAGCAAATTGTTAGTTGACAATAATATTTGTAAAAAGGTCCTCCCGTTCCTCATGATCAAACCTTTAAGTCTCTCCTTGTATTCTGTGTGAAAAATACAACTTTTAAAATCCACAAACCGCTAACTTCTACAAATAATTGACGAAAAAATGACTGTTTAGTTATCTTCCAACGACTTTGACTTTCCTCAAAAAATTTTCTGGGTAAAATGCCAATTATTTACCCTCCAAATTACCATTTTTGATATTATTGTCATTATATTGGCCAAAATAGTTTTAGGATTTTTCGAAATAAAGATTGATCTGCTACATGTGATCGCAAATTGTAGAAAATTATTTTACATAAAACATAAAAGTGATGAAGTCCTTTGAAATAATGTTGCCGAAAACATAAGTGAAACTTATTCCAAATGATACAACAGTTGGCCAACTCTGCTCTATGACATTACAATATGTTGCGGTGTCCATTGTTGTCGTTATATATTTTTGTCATAACGCTATTTTCTAGTGTATCTTTTTCGTAAGAATGACATTACAAAATGATATATGTATATATGGTTATGTTACGTTTATTATGGTTACAATCAAATGTGACTGTGAAAAGCATCCCAAAAAAAAAATAATAATAATAAAACTAAAACTGAATAAATGTTGCATATAGAGTACGATTGAAATAAAAATAAAAAAATAAAGAAAACTCTTTGTGTGTTTGTATGTGTGTGTTTGTATATAAAAAGTACCATTTATGTCGTGCTCATGTCGTTCTCTGTTCTACTCATAAAAGTCTGCCGGCAAATAAAACAACAAAAAAGAAATGATAGACTCAGGGAGATTTGCTTTCTTCTATATACATTTGCACTATGGGTTGAAATGGGAAAATTTTTGCAGAATTTTAAGAATGTTAAATAGATTACGGCCCTTAGGCCGCAGTTAAAGAATGAATGAAGTTAATTTGTGAGAGACTAATCTGAAGAGAATTCTAGTAAATACGTTCCATATCAATCGAAATAATTCACAATGAAAGGAGGGGTTACAAAAATTGTCTTCCACGGTTTTCCATAGAGTTATTGCCTCTTTGGAAAGCAGAGGATTTGACTCCGCAAAAGTTTTCTCATAATAAGTGATTTTTTTCGATTCTATCCCATTATGCATTCGCATGGTTCAAAGTTTGCAAAGAGTTAACAAATAGTTATGGTCTGTTTGGAAAACAATAGATTTGTCTTTCACAAAAGTGTTTTCATAACGGAAGATTTTTTCCATATTGAAGCTCCATCATAATTTCGATTCTTCCCCATTATGCATTCGCATAGTTATAAGAGTATTCATGTATGATGATGAGCCTGATGATGGAGTCAATGTTGCATTACGACAAAAAAAAAAAAAAAACAACGAAACAGCAAACGAATAAGAAAGAAAAATCTTTATTGTTTGTTGTGCCAGCAATTGCGTATTTTTCCTAACTGAGTGCCGGAAAAGCCTCTAAACATTTTGTTAAAAGTCTATTTTGTTTTGCCTGATCTCTGTCGCAATGTTCTTTTGGTAACACTGCTGTAACACCGGGAATAAACAGCGAATATAAAAGTTTGTGTGAAAATTTGTATATTTTTTATGTTTCATTTTTGTTGCTCAACTCGTATAAATGTCAAGTGAAAGAAGAGCTTGAAGTACACATATAGTGTGTGTACATGAATGTGTGTTATGTAGATTTTCTTTATGCCATCATCATCATCATCATCTACAATTTCAGATAAATATTTCGCTTTTTTTAGACATACAAGTATCTTTACTCTCCTCTCTCTCTCTCTCTCACTCTCTATGATATATATTTTATCATTACAGCTTATTTCACGTCACAATCAGTTGTTGGCATCACTTATACCGTATTTCTTCCTTATTTTATCGTTTTTATACGCGTTTCTTTCGATTTTTATTCGTGTTGCAAATTGTTTTGTTGTTGTCTTTTTTATTTCTTTTTCGTTTAGCGTTTGATTCCATTAAAACTGTTGTAATTTTCCAACTAAAATCTAAAGTGAAACATTGAAAATTATTTATAAGAATGTATGTGTGTAGGAATTAGTGAATTGGTTTCTTCTTTTTTGTTGTAAAAAAGTCTTAATTTAGTCACTCAGAAAACACACGAGGACGCCTTCTTGTCATTTACATTATTTGACAGTTTCAAAATAAAATTACGTATAAACATTTGTGGTTTATGTTGTAAATTATTTAAATAACTTAATATAATTACACATATTTCTATATTGAATTTATATTTGCGACTGATTGAGTCTTAAATGAGATCTAAAAAAATGCGGAAATTCAATGTAAAAATTAATTAAAATAGAAATAATTTAACTTTTTTTCAGTTATGATTTTGCTTCATACATAAAAAAATGTTAATTTAACTTTGTTTCACAGTAAATACCGTTTATTGAGAATATTCTTGAAATTTTACTACTTAAAAGTAATTTTAAAAATTAATCGTTCCATAATTTTATATATTAATATCGAAAGATTCTAATATGTACAATATTATTTCAACACATACCTAAAAAAGGTGAAAACAAATTTATTTAATCTCAAATCAACTATGTTCAAAGTTGATTTTGATTCATGTTCTTTTTTCTGTGTGTTATTACAGTTTACAAATAAGGAAAAAATAGTCTAGTTTAATTAGTAGTAACGAAATTTTGAACCTTTTTTCGAAACCCAGCCATTAACGGAGATTGACTACGAACAGGTTGATTTCTCCGTTTAAAATCTACCACATTTTTGGACGGAGATTGACTACGAACAGGTTGATTTCTCCGCTTAAAATCTACCACATTTTTGGACACCTATTGTATGCCCTCTTATTCCCTTTTTACAAAATTAAGAAGCCTTAGCTCTGGGCAGTTTGAAGGATTTGCCTCTGTTGATACAAAAACCACAGTGTTGTATTTTCCATTCAAGGGCTTATATACCATAGTGACAGGAAGCCAAAAATAAGTGACCACATTTTGCAGTCTTTTGAATGGAAACAGCTCTTTTGCATATCAGAAAATGTTGATTGGTTGATTTTGGCTACTTTTGGATCCTAAACTTTTTTAACATTCAATGTCCGTCTTCTGTTTTTTCCAGTAAATTTTTATGATCTTTTCGAGTCTTGTATGTTTACCGTCATTAACTTTAAGTTTTCCTGCCAACTAGTCCAAGCACTGCACTAACTGGTCTGATTTACTACTGGAGTGTTGGAAGCTCTTTTGGAAAGGTTTTCTTTTTTTTACTTTAGAAACATAATGTGGACAATTTATTTTACTTGAACCAGGGTTTCTATCAAGGGACAAGTTCTACAATTACGGTTTAAATGAACAGTTGACTGGTCACCCATTTATTGATATTGAACAATTGTAACTCACTATTTTACAAATGTTTTTGATCAACGTCATAAATAAAGTCATATGATAGTTGTCGTTAAAAGCTTTAATGATTAAAACGTGATTTAAGGAATTTTTCGATCTTCACTCCTTACCAATATCATCTGGATTATCCGCCTAACATGAAGTCCATACGGACGTATGTGTGTAGTTTCATTGATCAGAAATGAAAAATCTGGTATCTGAGTTCGTGACGATCTGATTTGATTTTGATTGATCAGCAAACATTCTGGTATCTGAGTGAGGTACATCTTCATGAATTATAAATAATAATTGCAATGCGAATGATAATATAAAACAAAAACATTTTGAAATGTTATCTATTGCCAGGAGCAATCTTACTCCTTGATTAATAATGACATAAGTACTTGTATACATAACCCCTATGTAATATCTAAATGAGAACATGTCTTAAGTCTTTAAACACTTTAAAACCTCTTAACTCTGTCTTAAAAAACAACCACTTAACCTTTCAACTTCTTATATCCTTTAAAGGACTTAACATCAAATCAAAACTCTTCATATCGATTCATAAATGATTTATTAACCAAATGTTCTTTCAAAGAAACCACATTTATGGAACAAAAGAATAAAAAAATCCTTATCAAATCGTCTAATTATTAAGCCACTCAAACATACAAAAGACTCTCTCTCTCCTTTTTAGAGACATGAACTTCTTTTTTTGATTATCCTGTTAAGAATTTAATACTCTGGCCAAATAAACAACAGACAAAAGAAATAAATCATATGTAAGAGAGAGAGAGAGATAGAGCGACAGAGTCTTTCATATGTTGTAGCACTTGAAAGACACAAATATTATGGTTATTTTTTGGTATTTGTGTTCTAGACAAAAGAATGTGGCAGCAGGACTGATATAAAAGATATTGACCAAAAACAACAAAAAAGTAACAATAAAAATTCCCTTTAGATCAATAAAATCTTGTTAATACAGCACACAAATACATAAATCTTGTTAAGAGTAGAAAAGCGAAAAATTACCAACGATATTGAGAATGGGAGAGAATGAGTTAGAAAGGGAAAAAGAGGAGGGGGAAGGAAGAAATCAGCTGGCCATTTGAAGATTGATTTGTTACGCGGGCACACGACTCTAAACCACAAACATACACCAGCGAAATGAGGGCCGGAATAAAAGAAAAAAAGCAATAAAATAAGAAAACAGGATTAACCATAAAAAGAAATGACGTATTATTGTTGTTGATGAAAATCCATACAAAAATACACATACACACACACACACACTTACACTCTCGCATCATGTGTTAACCCCATATCCGTAAATCTTGTGCAAGCGAACGGATGGTACTCAACGAAACAAATACTAATGCAAAAGTATTTTTATTTACAATACAAAGATTTTTTGTAGCTTTTTGTTAGATTAAATAAATCTACTTGAGAACTCAGACTTAATCTTCTTGATTAAAATCCAGTATGAAATTTTGTTGCTTTAGAATTTAATACGAAATATATTTTTCTTCTTCTTATAACACACAGTGGGACAGAAGCGTTTTTTATGCTACGCACCATGTTTGAGATATTATGCGTTTGTGCTGAAGTTTTAAACATACTCACTGATTTTAAAGTAGAGCATTCTGCTCTGAACCGCTTTCTGAGTCGATTTAACAATGTCCATTTGCATGTCTCTCCGGCTGGCTGACCATATAAACTTTAAACACCCTACAGATCGCAATTGTTTACATATCTTGATGAGGTTTGATACATATTATTATTTTTTAGAGACAAGGCCTTTTGAAATTGGTTATGTTCGATTCAATATTTTATGTAAATTCTATACAAATGTCCTCGCGAAATGGGAGTTCACAGAGAGATTTAAATAAAATTAACCATAAAATTAGATTCTTCGAGGGTGGGTCCATAATTTTTATATGTGCAAAATTTATTTATATTTTTTGAAACAGAAAAAATCGAAACTTTTGATCGGCTTTGCCGATAACAACGAAAGGTAGTTTTCTGTATATTTCCATTGACGAAGTTATGGGACACAAGAAATATGTTAAACCTCTGTCCAAATTCTGATTTTTTATCTAGATAAAAAGCCTTCTCCCTTCGTAAACATGCTTGCGTTTGTTATTTACCACTCATAGTTTTCGAGATATTTGTATCTGCATTTTAAAGTTTCGAAATCTTGCAAGATATTGAATCAGTTTTGTTAATATATCCAAAGGTATTATCACGATTTTATTTAAATCTTTTTTATTTAAAAGCAAAATTGTTTATTAGTCCTAAAAAATTCTGATCATCATTACCACCCAGTTCAAATATTCGATTCTGATTTTAAGATTCCAAAAAATTCGATTTTTTCCGAAAAATCATTAATATTCAGTTGAAATAAAATGTTTTTTAAAAACATGTTTCATATTTATATTTTTCTGAAAGGTTCTTTATAAAGTTTTTGTGCTCAAAAACTTTATAAGACTAATTCAAGACCCTTTTGAACTTAATCCTTTTTTGAGTCAATGTTTTGCATTTAGACTATATTTTCTGAAATCCCAATGTAAGAATCTTATAACAAAAAACAATTTTTAAAACCCTCATGTAATATTAGTCATCTTGTAGTGGCTTTTTCAACACCACTGTCTATTGGCCTTTGCTCCGGACAGTTTGAAGGATTTGCCTCTCTTTGTCAAAATTCCATATTATTTTTCTTGTATCACTCCGCCAAAACACATGGTTCGTCATACATTATGTAGCAAAAATATTTTTTAGAAAACTTTACATCTAAATTTTTAACAGAGGAACTTTTTGAGTCTTGTATGTTTTTAACCCTGCTAACCGGGCTGCTTTCCTACAGGATCTATTGGAAGTTTTTTTTTTTTTTGAATATATTTTCTATTTTTTAGCTATACACACACATATGGACCATTGCTTCTACCTGAACCACTTGGCCTACTTTTTGTAGGACAAAGTTGGGCTTTGTTGAAAATCTTTATATATAAAAAAGGATGTGTGAAGGTATGTATGTACGTATGTATGTAACGTATAAGCTCTTAAACGGCTGGTCCATTTTTGATGAAAATTTCATAGAATGATTCTAATATACCCGAAAAATTCAGATAGGATTTGGGGGAGTGGTAGCCCGCCCATACGAAATAAATGTTGATTATAGAATATCTAATAAACTGTAACAGTGAGAGTTCTCAAATTTGGTCCCAACAATCTTCACTTCACAGGAATAGCACACTTTCAAATAATTTTGATGATCGAATATCTACAGGAGAGTTGTCAAATTTGGTACCAACTACTTCCTCAAGAAACTATTTTACTAGACAAAACGAAGGACGGATATTGACAATCGAATATGTGAAGAACTATAAAAGCGAGAGTTCCCAAATTTAATTTCTTAAGGAACTGTTTCACGTTGTATGGATAGGACCAGGGCAAATTATCTCCATATATAGCAGATATTGATAATCGAATATCTAAACAGCTATAACAGCGAGAGTTCTCAAAATGTCCCTAATCACTTTAACGGATAAAACGTAGGACGGATAAGACAAGGGTGAGAGGTACCCCCTCAATACTAATAATTTATTTAAATCGTATGATAAAATTCCAAAATTTGCTTAGGACCAGCAACGCCCTAAATTGTTTGTGGCAAAACGAAATTTTCCGGGTCTGCTAATATTTAATAATTTTAGTACGCATTTTTTTCGGAAAAATCTTTTCTGTCCCACTGTCTAATACAACAATAAATTGCCCTCATATGTTGTTGTTATTTTTTTTTAGCAGAAAACAACAATTTTATATAAATATTTTTGGTATGACATTTTTTTGATATGACAAAAATAAACGGGAAATTCATATCATTGAATGCGATTGAAACTTAATTTCAAAACAAAAACAAGTTATAAAACAAAAAAAATGCTGTTCAAAATTTTAAACGGAGGGAGGAGATCATCATTATTGTTAAGTCAAGTCGTCATATCTTATTATTGTCATAAATTCAAAAAGCAATCGATCATTGTGCATATTTAAAGTAACGATACATGAAGTACATATTTTGAACACAAAAAAATAATAATAAAGAAGAAGAAGAAGGATTGAATTTCACAATTATTTTTAACGTTAAACAACGAGGGTTAATTGATGAGTGTAGTGGAACAGTAAAACCAGCAGATGTCATTTGTAATGACATTGATATTATAGCGATTTTGTTGTAGTAGTGGGATTTATTTAATAATAAATTAAAGTAAATGTGAAGAATATGGATTAATAAAAATCACATAAGAAATGTGGGATTTTATGTGGAAAATTTTGCATATTTCATAAGATAAAGGAACGTTGTATTTCAATATATCTGACGTGTTCAGGTCTTCACCACTCTTGTTTCCCTTTCAGCCTGCATCTTTCATGCATATACATCTTCTATTTCCTTGCGGACTCCAGTCTTTAGCAATGATATTGTGATAATGTTCGTAGTCTATCTGTAGCTTTGTTATTAGTCGCTGAGAATATATGTCCAAGATCTTTTCATGTATTTTACATTTTTTACAACAACACTTTATGTATTGTATTTAAGCCAAAATAAACTGAACTAACTGCCACTTTTTCCCTTGATTCATAAATAAACCATTGGCTTCTCAATTTTCCGCTTCGGTTTTCGGATTCCAAAACAAGCGTAAGTTTGAAGAGAGTTCCTACTAACTGTGGGGTTGATAAATATCTGTATGATAAGCATCGTTTATGCGGTTCTACAGTTCCCATATTGATTTTTTAAAAGTCTGTTTTCTTAAAACCTTTTAAGAGTAGACACGACTGCCACTCTACAGGTTGCTCCACAATAGCTTGTACACTTCTCATATATCTTAGATATTCTCAAAATTATATCAAACGAAATCAAATCACCAAATAACATCACCAGAACATTGGATAATGGGTCGATTAAATTTCTATCATCTCGCTTGAGCAACATAGTCGTCCGGTTCATTGCCAAACCCATTATTCAAAATAATGGAATGTCTAATGACTGCGATTCTCCTTCTGTCTACTAGTGGAAATTTAGTTACATCGACTTTCAAAAAAATACCGCTTGGCTGTCGACAAATATTACGATACTTCCAGAAATATTCCTGTTATCCAACAGTGTAGATTCTAGTGTTATGGATAAGTTTTCCCTCGACCAAATGCTTGGAATCTTAGTGTTTATTGTGAACAGTTTTATTTCATGATATCACTTATCATGTCCAAAAACGGCCCCAATACTAACATCACAATATCGAAACGAGCTTTATCCCCTTGTTGCCTAAACATACAAGAATAGAGTTAACAACACAGCTGAATGTAGTTCTTGTCATGAACATTTTTGATTTCAACACAGTCATTACCCAATTGTTATACTCTTTACCATATAGAATTGATTACCTTAAGGAAGCATGCTGACTGTGTGAGAGTTGATTGGACTTTACTGTATGTGCACGCCAATGAGACTTTAAAATGTCTCAAATAAGAAGAAAGAAAATCTTAAAAGTCCAAAGTCCTTTGAATTCTTATAAATGATAGTTATATACGAAGGATTCTTCTCATAAATTTCATGATGCTCTTAAGTCTTCTTTAATTAATATGCCTATGGGGCCCGACCATCCAGTAATTCAGTAAAATATATCTAAATGCGTCTTGCAAAAAGGAAATTTCATCGAAGGTTATGTGAACAAAACTCGTCATATATTTCACCCGGTGCTCCATATAAATCGCGAGACGTATTTAAAAAAATCATGCAAAGCATATTTGCCTAAATTGGAGGATTTAATAATTCTTTAGACATTCGATTATTAAGGGATTTTTGAAATCTATTCAAAGTAAATGCTCTGAATGGAGTTAAAATCATCTCACTGATCCTGTTCGTTCCAATTGTTTTCCATTAAAAAAAGTTACTTGAAAAGAGTAATCTCGCTGTAATATTTCTGTGATAAATCTTCATTCGCTTTGTAAGGGTCCACCACTCCACCTGATGCTGATCCACCCTACAATTTGTCCATTAAAACAGTTCCTGAGAAAGGTGTTTGTAACTAAATTTTAAAACTTTCGCTGTATTAGTTCGATAAAATTTAGATTTTCGATGATTAAACTTGGCTCTTCCCCTGTTTCTATCCGTCATCCATACCTTTCAAAGGAGATATCTATTATGAAATTCTTGTTGTAAGAATTCATGAAACATTTGATAATCAATAATTGGTTTGTATGGAGCTGCCCTAACCACCCTCGTTTATCTATTAATATTTCCCAAGTTTTTCTAACACACGAACTTCAGGTCCCCCCCAAAAACAACAACAACAATACATCAATTTCTTAATTATACTTATACATACATTAAATAACTTTACCTACAAGTGAATAACTGCTATTTTTATAGCTCTACAGCAAAAAGGCAAATAAAAAAGAGAGAAAGACTACAAATAAAACTGAAAATAGAGGCAAAACTTATTAAGTCTTAAATATCCGTAGGTATATTACATTTTACTTTAAAATTGCTATTATTTTTTCTTATCCAGGAAATGGTTCTTTATGCTCTTCAACCAAAAATACCTTTATTCCATTACTTATATTGTTGTTGTTGTTATTTTAAAATTTAAGAGTTTTGTAAATGTTTCCGATCACAAAAGTATTTACCAGCTACAAAACCAGCTATCTAAACATTTATAGACATACACGTACTCTAAGATACTTAGACAGCTAATAAAATGTACTTTTATTTATTTGAAGTTTATGTATAAACGAGTGTAATGCAGAGTAAAGACTTGTATTGTATTTTATCTGTATCGAATGGTTAAAAGATTTATTGGTTTATGCTAATTTCAAAAAATTCACGCCTTCAAAAGTTTTTCCTCTTTTTTTTTATTTTGCATTTTTTCCAATTGCTTTCTTCTTTTTGACGAATTTTTCTTTTTGGTTTTCATTTTGCAATAACGATTTTTTTTTCGCCCTCCAAAACTCTCTAACCAAAAATTTATGCAGAAACTTTATATGTTTGAATAATAACGAAAAGTTCAGACCAATTCCAATGTCCAATGCCAAAACATATGCACTGAAAGGCTAAACTGTTGAAATGGGGGGGGGGGGGGTGTTTCGTTTGGGTAAACTGCTGGGATCTACTGTTAGAATATTGAAGGGAAAGTGCTGAAGTTGTTCTATATGGTTCGATAGAAAACAAGAGGGAAAAGATAGTTTTTGCAAACAAATATCGTATAGAATTTTTTCTCTATGTTACTTGTCAGAACGCATGTGAAAAATTGCATTCACATTGCAAACATGCACAAACAAGCACACACACACACATACATATACTCACTCGTATTAGCACTATGTTTCACTCACTTACCCAGTTTTGTTTTTTATAGAAGTTTTTAGAATATCTATTTCGTATCTCTCCAAAAATAAAAGAAGTGAAAAATAAACACACACACACAGACACACACAAACTAATAAAACTATGAAATTGCCAATGTTTTAAAAACTATGAGATAAAGTTTAGGAACAGCAGCGGTCGAGAAATTAGCACATCGTAAAAGGGACTGTACGGATTTTCATAAGACTTATTGAAGTATTTCAATGAGTATACCGTAGATAGTCGGGTTGTTATATATATTTGTTAAGAGCGGTTCAGATTCTTCAGATACTCGGATGCTGAATCCGTGTGGCTGTTTGTCTATCCCTCTTTGTAACGTTCTAAACGAAATACGTGTCCCTATTTCGATGAAATTTTACACATATAATTTTTTAAAGCAAATAATGAATCGACTGATGAAATTTGTTATAATCGATCCGCAAAATTCCATAGTTCACTTGCTTGATCGCAAAAAAACTTATAGAGCTTTTTACTAAACCAAGATACCAAGTGAATGTTCTGTATTTGTTGGGATCTAAGGAATATATTTTGAACTGTTAAAATCTAGTCTGTCGTTTACTAACGACCTCTACTGAAGATAATTAATTAAACAGGTTTCCTAACGAGTTCATCTACATACGATCTCATATTCCTCAGTATTATAATCCCCGACATCTTATATTTCGCTAGCTACGATCATATATAAATCCAGGGCCGTTTCATTATTAGATAAAGTTTTCGTCCTTTATACAATAATCATTAATCCTCCTGCTTCCTTAACCAACGTTAAAATTTGTCAGTTCAATACAAGATTTGACGAATTGCGAACATAAATATATGTATGCGTATTCCCCTTTATATTCCCAATCAAATTATCAGTTTCCATTATGATGGAAGAAATATCGATATATGTGTCCTTCTCAAGGACAATAGTTACCCAACGGTATGCAACTGCCACACGCCATTTCACATGCTTAAGAATAATTCTAATGATTGTGAGTCCATTAGAGAATTCCCTCAATAACTTGTTGCTCGTACAATAACTTACTGTGAAAAACAGCGAAGGTTAATTTTGGCTCAATAAACAGGTCGAAGAATCTAGTCGTAGAGGGTCTTTTTATTTTCGAAGAGGATTCAAAATCGATGAGCCATTTATAGCAAATCTTTAACAGATATATAATGAAATTCTCAATGACTTGAACAACAATATCATGTATTAAAACCATCGCCTTACAAGTCAGCCTCCAAATTTCTGCATATAATTCGAATGAGTTTCTTATTACTATTTCTGGCACACTTTATCACATGATTCATTGGATCAGGGTGTAAATCATATAATAACCCCAAAATATAATGATACTTATTAGCCATCTTTAGAAGGCATTGGCAAGTTTAGGAATACCATTATTATCATTTAGATCGTTCCATGCTTCGCTGCCATAATTTTGTTTCGGTCATACCATTTCCACAGTTTCCATCCTCAACTATTTTTCTTACCTCTTCTCTATACATTTTGTTAGCATGCACCATATGAGGTTTTTTGGTTGCCTGTATGTGTGTGTATGCATATATAAATTTACATATATCGGTCGATTTGAAACCACATCATACCATAGAAAATTAGTAAAAATGTTATCGAAACGCATAAATTGTTCTCTATTCTTTAGCAAGACATTTTGGGGAGAGAGTTCCAAAAATAAATATTCTAAAAAATATAAAAAAATAGTAAAAAATATTATATATATTTGAATATAATAAAAAATAGAATAAAGATACTAAAAGGATATATAATAACGATATTATTTTTATACTGAAATATTCTTACGGCACTTTAAATAGAGGTCAATTTGTTGTATAAGGTAAATTATTTGAGGCAAACGATAAAAAAGGAAAAAAAGCATTAAATATATTTAGAATCCATAAGTCATAAAAGGGCCGATAAATGGGATCAAATTTAAAAGAAAAAAATAGAGATTGAAGGAGAAAAACACAAAAAACTATTAAATGAGAAATATAAAATTTTAAAATTAAATTAAATATTTAATTGAGTTTTTAATGGGAAAATAAAAATTTGAAAAACTAATGATTATTTTCGGATTTAATAGTTTTCCTCTTTCATACAAACAAAATTAATATTTGGTTTCGTTCTCCAATAATTTTCGAGGTATAGAGACTAGAAGCTTTGATATACAGATAAATTTTCTTGAGTCAAAGTCAATTTGTGGCAACGATATATCGTTTGAAATGTTTTAAATGCTAGAAGAACTTGGATCCAATGAATAGTACATAATCGGCGTTTACCAATTGGAAGCCTGGTATTCTTTCGGACCAGTGTTTGAAGCGATTAGTTACAGCTTTCTTAGAATTGAATATGCTGAAACAGGAACAAAGAAGAAATAGTTTTTATACCAGAATATATTTCAACACAATAAATTTTTCAGAGCAATTGTTAAGGAGAGAATGCCAAAATATCTCTCACAGAAAATTTGAGAGCACAGATACATGTTTATGTGCATAAGAAGCTTCAATATAGACCACGCCAATATGACAAAGTCGAGTAAAGTCATATAAGAGACTGCTGGTTCCGTTGCTATCAAGCTTAGAAAGTTCATATCTTTCAATTTTGACTCCAGACTGTTTAGATGTTGGTCCACACTATCTGTTAGCTCACTAGTGGTGACAAACAGACTTTGTGAGTCTGTTAGAGATATATTAATCAAATTTCATAGAGCTGAAGTGTTTTCACCTTGATTCGTAGGAGTAACACTTATCTGGATTTGGGCACAGTGAGTAACTCTCTACATTTGGCCAACTTGTGTATGTTGCACAATGTTTCCAAATCTTTTTTTATATAGAGATATCGTGTTCCTACGCAACGGACGTAGAAAGTGACCGTCTTTCTATCTGCTATAGTTTAAGATTCATTCAAGTCAAAATAAATTTATTGCCCTTGTGTTTAGCGTCCCTAAATTTTTTAAACATGTGTTCGAGATTCTCTAAAAATTCTATGAATCCGTCAAATCTGAAGTAGAAATTTTGAAATACATATCGATTTTTTGGGTATTTTTATTCGCTGATTAAGATAATAAATGTAATTAATTTTTAATTTCTTATTAATTTATAAAGAAATCTTTAAAGTAATTTCTGCTGGACGTACCTTATAACGACTTGGAGATAATTTCAATGAGGAATTTAAAATTTTTAAAAATGATCAATACGAATTTCAATATGTTCGCAAGGAAAACTGGGACGATTTTTAATTCTCCAGTTATATTTCATATTGAAATTTGAAATAATTGTAGTTATTCGCTTCATTTCATTGATTAAAGTTAAAATATCAATTTTATAAAAAAATAACAAAAATTCGAAATTTAAGTTCTGTGTAGTTTTTGACATCAAATGACATTCTAATAACTTTTTCTTTAAAAATATGAATTACAAAGTTCTAAAATCCAACCTGGACTCGAAAAACGTCGCACAGTTGTCAAAAACGCTTCTTTTTGGAAATAATTCTGTAATTTTAGAACTATTGAATATTTTTCATGGCCATTTTTGAGGTCTTTTCCAATTGATTTGGAGGAGGAGGACATATTTCTAGTCTGTCCTATGGTCGTGAAGTGAATTAACAAAGTTGGTCACCTCGAGTATGAAGATTTTTCAAAAGTGTGTAAACTTTTGACCCATTTTTGGACACACTTTTATTAGTTCTTTTTTATTTAACTTGGTGGTCTCTATTCAAAAAAATCTAAAATATTTTCTGAATTCTGCATCTGGATTAGAAAGTGTTAATCTTTTTATAGTCCTTCATTAGGGATAACTTTGTCCATATCACGTTATAATGTCATGTTAATGTCTTATTTTTTAATTTATTGGGAACTACTGTGCGTCGGATCTACCATGTGAATTTCATCGTTTGAGGAGCACTTATCATATCACATGCCACAATCGAAAACATCTAGCAGGGTACTATAAATTCGTTTATAACCACATACAAATATACATTTTCCATTCCATTTTTTTTTGTAACCATAAATATAAATTAAAATTGAATTTTCTATATTTACACTTCAAGTGCTACATTTTAATTGTAATAAAATAACAATTGTTTCGTTTTTTTCTAAATTCGTATCACCAATAAAAAAATCTCACAGCCCCATAAATAACCATAATCTTTAAAATTTATATTCTATAATTTAAAAAAAAAACACCAAAAATTACCCTTAATACCTTTTCCAAAAGAAAAGTACTTAAACTACAAAAACACACTCGGTTACAGATAAAAAAGAGACAATAATATTGAAATTTATATTCGAAATATCTATTGTTTTAAAATTTTTTATTTATTTCCATTTCCGTTTTTTTTTTCATTTTCAATTTCGCTTAAAAAATTTAACGGGAAATAATACACATGTTAAAAAAAAAACAATTTCAAACTCCCATTCCGAAAGTAATGAAATGCTATATTCAGCTATGCCGAATTTTCAATACCCTCCACCAAAAAAAGCAATGTGCAGCTCAAACGTTAGATTTCATACATACACATGCACATGTACACTCACAAATGTATACAATATCGAAAAAAAATTAAAAATGTTGGTCAAGTCCGATTATTTAATACCCTACACAACATTGTTGACCGTAGATGTCTGCTACGAAAAATTCATGAACAGACCTCGCTTTATTTCGCACAGCAGCTTTGGCTTATATTTATCTCATATATGACTTAATATTTTACAATACCCACGTATATGTGCGATTTATGAGTTTCAAAGTGAAATTTGGGAAGTTGGTTGTATGGGACCTATAAGACTTATCATCGTATAATTTGACATATCGTTTTGGAATATATATGATTGAATTACTTTTGGAAATTTTATGGGCCAAAAACTCCATTACGGAGGCACATTTATATGGGACCAATCATTTCAATAGGCATCGTTCTGGATCGAAAATAATAATGCGTGCAAACTTCCATTTAAATATCTTCAAAATTGCTACCTGTACTTTGCGAACAAGCTTTACATGGACAGCCTGTCTGACGGACAGAAGGACGGACATGCTTAAATCGATTCAAGAAGCGATTCTGACCCAAATGGTGGTAGGACTATTTTTTCGGCCCTTTCCAAACATCTGCACAAACGCATAATATCCCCACTATATATAGTGATGTAGGTTCCTGCATTATAAAAGATATAATGCAGGAACACTTAATAAGTCATACCACTAGTTACATTTGTGGCTATAACTTTTTTCTACTGAACCGATTTTGATAATTTTTGGAATGATAATGAAGTACATACAACTCAATATTATGACAAGAACTTCATTCTAATTGGTCGATTTATAATTGACAATTTTATAAGAATTCTTCGCTCGCAATAAATGTTTTCAAAAATCGTTCTATATCTTTTAATAATCTGAAAATTCTCACAACTTTAACTAAACACTCAGGCCAAATTTCATTGAGCTCTGTTAATTATTGTGGATGTGAGCAGGCAAAAAACAGACAGAAGGACAGACATTTGGACAGACTGACCATACAATCGACTCAGATTTTGATTTGATGCTGGAATATATAAACATTATGTGATGACTCCTTCTTACAGTTACATACGAAATGACAAAGTTAATTGCCCTTTGCACCACTTGTAGTGGTGGAGAGTATAAAAATTTGAAAATTTCTTTAAACAACTTAAATTGCACACACGTGCTTAAGCCCAAACAAATGTCTCATTATTTTATTTTTATTCCTCTACTTTTGGAGTATTTAGAAAATTTCTCATGATATTTGTGTCTGTCATTATAAAAATTTTTAAACCACCTTGAAAATAAATAGCACCAACTAAATTTTGGGGGGAATAGAGAGAAATAAAAATTATATATAAATATTTATTTGACAGTTTTAGACAAGAAAAGTAATTTCAATTTTAAATGGTTTAACATTTAAAATGACAGAAAAAAAGGAAATATTACAAGAACTTTGCATGCAACTTAAAGGTCTTTGATTGGATTTAAGCTTAAATTAAGGTGTGAGACTAAACATTGAATGTTGATTTTAATTGCAGTGCTTTTAAATATATTTATTGAAAAAAACGATGATAGGTGATTTGAGACCAAGAATCGGATCTTCAAACCTGCCTCCTTGGTTTTCTTATGTATCTCATTGCAATTTCTGAGAAACCATATCATTAGGAAGTTAAACAAGACTGTAATCTTTTCCTCTAAGTCTACAAATAGTTTCCAAAATTAATGTTCCACTTCGGCCTTAAAAGTGGCATTTTGACAACCTTAAATGGGAAATAGAATAGAGGAAGGAACCTAGAGAAATGTATAATTCCACTAAGACGTATGATCTTCCTTAAGAAGATCCGTTGGCTTGTGCACTTGTGTGTCAGTTCCGTTAAAAATTTGACTTGACTTGAAAATGTTTCTCATTAAATACTCTATCTACAGTCAGAATACTCCAAACAACACCTTCTTAGAACCGCAACATTGTGAGTGATGCTTACACCAATTCTTAAAGATGCGCAAGACGGATTCAGATATTCCAGCTTTATATTCGCTATTTATCTATATCTGTTGGCTTTTATTTTCGACCACTCCATAGTGACCAGATACCGAATACCGTGTATCATTCTAGTTGCACAGCAATCGTTAATCACTTCCTTGCAATACCGTACAGTTCTGCAAATAACACACTAACCTTCGCTTAAAGTTTGGAATTCATGTTATGTTATTCTCGTTTCTATTTCTGGTATATCGAGATCAAATTCCACTTTTCCTACACATTCAATTTAACTAAGATTTTCCCACAATTCTCCTGTTTTGTAAAGAAAACGTTACGTTAAATTGTCCTTGGAAATTTATGCTTGAAAAAAGAAAAGTATCTTTATGTATCAAATTTACTACGTTCTGCCTGACACAGTTGGGATGTTGCCTTGTCCAAAGATTTTGTATGGAACATGGTATCCTAATTTCCTGATTTCCAGTATCAATGGAAGCTAATATTATTAGAAATAGATTGGATTTCTAATACCATTAGGATAATCCCAACAACAGTCAGAAACATCTGCACTGTTCGCAGTTGGAGTCACGAGAGTCATTAGTAAGAATTGGCGGCGTTATATCAAATTATGCAATGCGAAAACTAAGAAATCATTAACAAATACAACAACTCAGGTTAAGTTGGTTTTTTCTACATCCATCTTCGCACTAATTTCCTTATTTTCGTCACTTTGCAAACTTCTGCATCAGAACTTTGATAAAGGTCAAACTACTTATATAAGATGAAAAATTTTCTATAGAAATTTTGTCTGTTAAGATGACAAATTTTCTATAGAAATTTTGTCTGTTAAGATGACAAATTTTCTATAGAAATTTTGTCTGTTAAGATGACAAATTTTCTATAGAAATTTTGTCTGTTAAGATGACAAATTTCTATAGAAATTTTGTCTGTTAAGATGACAAATTTTCTATAGAAATTTTGTCTGTTAAGATGACAAATTTTCTATAGAAATTTTGTCTGTTAAGATGACAAATTTTCTATAGAAATTTTGTCTGTTAAGATGACAAATTTTCTATAGAAATTTTGTCTGTTAAGATGACAAATTTTCTATAGAAATTTTGTCTGTTAAGATGACAAATTTTCTATAGAAATTTGTCTGTTAAGATGACAAATTTTCTATAGAAATTTTGTCTGTTAAGATGACAAATTTTCTATAGAAATTTTGTCTGTTAAGATGACAAATTTTCTATAGAAATTTTGTCTGTTAAGATGACAAATTTTCTATAGAAATTTTGTCTGTTAAGATGACAAATTTTCTATAGAAATTTTGTCTGTTAAGATGACAAATTTTCTATAGAAATTTTGTCTGTTAAGATGACAAATTTTCTATAGAAATTTTGTCTGTTAAGATGACAAATTTTCTATAGAAATTTTGTCTGTTAAGATGACAAATTTTCTATAGAAATTTTGTCTGTTAAGATGACAAATTTTCTATAGAAATTTTGTCTGTTAAGATGACAAATTTTCTATAGAAATTTTGTCTGTTAAGATGACAAATTTTCTATAGAAATTTTGTCTGTTAAGATGACAAATTTTCTATAGAAATTTTGTCTGTTAAGATGACAAATTTTCTATAGAAATTTTGTCTGTTAAGATGACAAATTTTCTATAGAAATTTTGTCTGTTAAGATGACAAATTTTCTATAGAAATTTTGTCTGTTAAGATGACAAATTTTCTATAGAAATTTTGTCTGTTAAGATGACAAATTTTCTATAGAAATTTTGTCTGTTAAGATGACAAATTTTCTATAGAAATTTTGTCTGTTAAGATGACAAATTTTCTATAGAAATTTTGTCTGTTAAGATGACAAATTTTCTATAGAAATTTTGTCTGTTAAGATGACAAATTTTCTATAGAAATTTTGTCTGTTAAGATGACAAATTTTCTATAGAAATTTTGTCTGTTAAGATGACAAATTTTCTATAGAAATTTTGTCTGTTAAGATGACAAATTTTCTATAGAAATTTTGTCTGTTAAGATGACAAATTTTCTATAGAAATTTTGTCTGTTAAGATGACAAATTTTCTATAGAAATTTTGTCTGTTAAGATGACAAATTTTCTATAGAAATTTTGTCTGTTAAGATGACAAATTTTCTATAGAAATTTTGTCTGTTAAGATGACAAATTTTCTATAGAAATTTTGTCTGTTAAGATGACAAATTTTCTATAGAAATTTTGTCTGTTAAGATGACAAATTTTCTATAGAAATTTTGTCTGTTAAGATGACAAATTTTCTATAGAAATTTTGTCTGTTAAGATCACAAATTTTCTATTCTATAGAAATTTTGTCTGTTAAGATCACAAATTTTCTATAGAAATTTTGTCTGTTAAGATGACAAATTTCTATAGAAATTTTGCTACTTATATCTATCGCTTCTACAATTGGGAACTTACTGTTAGATATCTTGAAACGTATAGACGATACAATCCTGATCAAACATACCATTTGAAACATGCTCATTGCTGTCACTTGTTTTAAACTAGATCCATACATTATGATGATTTCATGAGGTCACTAAGATCTCTTCTTCTCTCAGGAACTTGAGAAAGTATTTGATGAGAGTTTGTACATATTTACTTCTGGTCCTGGTCTTTGCTATTCCTTGCCGATTGGATATATTAGATGCAAAATTAAATAGGTCTCAAAGTTGTCCAATTTTAAGAATTTCAAATCCATTAATTTTTTTCTCAATATAAACAAAAATAAAGGTAGCAGGTTCTATGGGTTTATAGGATTTGAAGCTGGTGATCTGGGTTACAAATAATGGCAATAAGTTTTGGTGAATTTAAAGATTTGAAACCGACGATTTAGAACAACAGTAATAGCGGCAGGTTGTTGCAATATTTGATGTTAAATTCTACTGGTGGGTTCCTGTCTTCAGTGACAATTTATAATAATTAAAAATTAAAAATTCATGTTAACATAATAAAATCTATAAAATCAGCTTTATGACTTTTCGTCTCTCTACGCTTTTCAGAAATTATCCTTAAGATTAAAAATCATGGAAACTTACTTTTCAATCTAAAATCATCTTATTTTTCATATTTTTATTTGATCCTATAAGAAAACAATTTAGTCTTAATTTATTTAAAAAATCCTTTAGAGACTGCTTTATCGCTACTAACAAAGAATGCTATACACTGAACAAAAAAGTAAATATAATGAAAATGTGTGTAGAATTGAAGAAACGTAGGTTAAATATCAGCCAACGAAACCTTTAATCATCATAACGAAAATTTTCGTAAATATTTTGTAAATTCTTCAAATTGACGAAAAGTTGTCAATCTGACGATTTGAATTCGTTAATAAATATTATTCAATTTGAGTAATAAATTATTTATATTGATGAATATTATTCAATTTAAATACAATAATTAAGTTAAATTTACGAAATTTTAGTTGAATTGAGGAAAGATTTACGTTAAATTGTTGTAATAAATTATTACATAAAATATTAAGGACCAAGAGAAGGAGGTCTCCCAATGAAAAGCAAATAATGATCATAGAATATCTTAAGAACTGCAAAATTTAAATTTAGTCCCAATGACTTTTTCAAGGAACTATTTTACTGGACAAAATGTAATACGGACAGGATCAGGGGATGCTACTTCCTCCAATTCAAAGCAAATATTTGGTTCGGATTGAACCAAAATGGAATGAGGAAGCTCCTTTTTAATTGATTTATGAACACTTTGATGCGTTTTTGTATATAAAAAGCTTGTGAGCAGCTAAAAGGCTAAAGGTGCTAATGCACCTCCATTATCAACTGGAAGTGGTCCAGATTTTTATTTTTGTAATATACATTTCAAGGATGAGTTAAAATTAAATGAAATTTACTAAATATTAGAATTTATAACGGCAGTTAAATACAACATTTAAGTTGTTTTAAACTAAAAATAGAAAAAGTACGATTTATTAAAAAACAAAGAAGGGGATAAATACATCTGCATTGGTACTTTCCCATCTCACTTTTTATGTACATTAAATGGTACCTTTTAACGCGACATATATTTCATAAATCCTTTGCTATAAATGGAACGTTACCTCCCGTTTTTTTTTAATTTCCCATTTAAAAATAACAAAACGAACACGATTTCTTACAAAATGGAATTCAAAAAATATAAATAAAAAACTCCCCCAACTTTTAAATAAAAAAATTCATGGGAAAATTTTAATGTCTTTTTAAAAGTCTTCTTCTTGTATCTTCGACAATCCTTTTGTAGGGGTATCACATGTTCTTAATTGCTTTGTTTTTAACACATTCTAACACTAATTCCTACACAAAAAATAAATGTTTTTTTTTTTTTTGTATTTTATAAATTCATTCATTTTTTTACAACAAATTGACATGAAATTGCTTTAGAGTTTATTAACAACAAAAATTTCATTTCCAAAATGTTGTTTTTGGTTGGCGGCAACACGAAATAGCAGCACCAACACTTCTCTCTGCTGCCAAACAATTTAAATACAACTTGAACTAAATACGAAGAAATTGAAATTAAATAAAAAATAAAATAAAAACATTAATAAAATTTACAACAACATTTTAGAAAAAAAACAGAACTGAATATTGTAAATATTTTATATATATATTTTGTGTGTTTTCTTCTGATCCATTTTATATAATAAAGAAATGAAAATGTGAATGTAAAAATAAAAGAAACAAAAAAACACAAAGAAAATTTTAGAAAAGATTAGAAAACAAGAGGAAAATAGGAAAAACCCCTCTCGAAATACATTTAAGAATTTCAAAATTAGGAAAATCCTCTTGTAATTTACAAAATACCCAAAGAATGTTAACTGACTGACTTGGTTGGCTGATTGTTTTACTACAAACCCCCCTTGCACAATGGGGTAGAAACTAAAAATTTCATACAGACAACAGAAGAGAACGCAATTTTGAATTTGAAGGATTTGTCGAGGAAACTCCTGGATCTATTTTAGATGTAAAAAGTAAGTTCAAGACATAAATTGTGGTGCAACCAAAATTTTGAATCACGCGTTCATGTCAAGATTTAAATTGTTGAAGCCTTTAGGATTGCTGAAGCCTTTTACGGAAATGGATTGGTTTTCAAAACTTTAAATATTTTTCCGTGACGTACACTTTCACCATTTATCAAACCACATAGATCATTAAAATTATGGTCCATAGCCGGATCTGAAATAACCATTCACCAAATCGCATAGATCATCAACATTATGACACGTAACTGTACAAAGCTTCTATTTCAAATAATACTGTTGGGAGTTTTGAGAGATAATTGTTTAACTCCACAACTAATTGACGGCATCTCAAATACTTCACTATCCATAGCTTTATATTCATGGGCAATCCCAATTTTGATTACCCCAGAAGTTTATGACTTGGCAGACAACCAAAGATTCTACAGGTTTAAGTCATGTTCGATCTGGTTGATTACAGTTATCAATACTTTTTCTTTAAACTATTTGAAGAGTCTTTGAATGGTTGCCACGGGAATAGTACGCTCAAATTCCCTCTGCTAATTTGAACCTTGTGCGACATTATTGATTACAGCCATCAATGCTGTAACTGTAAACTGTTTAAACAGACTTCAAATGGTTGATATTCAAAAATATTTTTCATGGACTTCGAGCCATAATAACGATTCTTTTTTAAGACAATAAATAAATCAAACCGGTTTTTGATACCAGGTTCTGAAGCGAAGATTGTATCCGTAGAGGCTTTTTGTATTGACCAAAACAAATGAAATTTAGAACGTTCGAACTCTGAGTTATAGGGCAAATAAACCAAAGCTTTCCATCTAATATTTTCTAACTACCGGTTCGCATTTTCGAGATGTGTAGTATAAAGATAATCCAGAGATTTTTTATAATCTGGATTACGCCGACAGTTTAAAAAACAATGTCAGGGTGACTCCACTTCCTTCAAAGTTTTCAATATAAGCAAAGAAAATCTATGTGGTCAAACATCTTGTCAGAATTAGTTGTATTAGTGGAATTTTCTATATATGGAATAATATTTCTCTGTAGAATGAATATTTGCGTTGTTCCCGAAACCATAAAATTGTGTGCTTTACGATCTACTTTTGTCAGGCTCGACTCCCTACTAGAGAAGTGATTCCGAAACTGCAGGTGTAATTCCATCATGTCAAATCGCTTAAGAATTCTTGGAATCTACAAATGAATATAGAGTGAATAACAATGTTGTTTCCCAGATTGAAAGATTTTCAATTGTAAGTATAATCGGACTCTCTCTGGCAGTTAAAAAAAACATTACCAATCGGCAATAAACATTCTGTTGAAACAATTCTCCAGGGAATACTTGGCAGTATTAATAATTGCATTGTTTCTGCGAAACTTCCTTTTCCAAGACTGATGTTTTCATTTTTATTTTTAAACTACTAAGTTTCTTTACACTGCTTGATCGACCTTCAAATATATATTCCACTCCAAACCAAACCCTATATTGAATGGCATCATACTCTAGTCGAGATGTTCACCACCGAATTGAAATAACTGGTAGTCAGCAGGAGCAGAATCCGGCCCATGAGAAGGTTAAGACAAAACTCCCAAACCACTGTTTTGCAAATCAATTTTGACTTTCCTTGTAGAACTTAGTCGTGCAGTGTCATGATAGTAGACTATGACTTGGTGTTCAGACGAATATTCGATCGCAATTGATATCATTAAATGAATTAATTGTCTTCTGTACGCAACACATTTTCGATTTCACGATCTTTTATTCTACATAATTAAGTTCCGTTGTTGATCGTAGTAATTCTACTATTTCCATCCATTCATCCATGAAGAAAAATTTCAAAATTTTTTTCAAAAATTATTCATTCTACCCCAATGTGCACTGATGTAGAATGTAGAAGTGAAAACAACAATAACGAAAATGCATACAATCATACACAAACTCTTCAGGTCTTTAATTTCTTACAACTAAAATTGAAGAACTGAAAAGAGTACGAAATGAAAATGAATAAATGAAATAAATAAATTTGTAAGGGACTGAGTACAACTGGAGTTTTTTTTAAGTCGCATTTGAATTAAGGAATGTAGTGTGTGTTTGTGTGTGTGCAAATGTGTTTATTTTTTATAACAAAAAGGCTAAAGTTCATTGATACCTTTTTAATGCCACATAATGTTCGTTTTTTTTTCCTCCTTTTTTCAAATTCTCATACTCAAATTGATTGTATTTTTTCACATTTGAAATCATCGTCGTCGTTCAGTTTTGTATCTAAATTTCTTTATATTTTTTTTATTATTTTTTTATTTCTATATTTGGATTTGAAGAAGAAGAAACATAACGTGCCGTTAAACTATTGTAGAAAATTAATAACATTCGCACCCGTAATGCACGTCATTTTCGAAAAAAAAATAGAAACAAATTGAAAATACAATAAAAAGTAACCTCAATCATTGAGCACGAAATGGAAATGAAAATATATAAATACAGACATGTTGAAATTCAAATTAAATTTTTCTCAAAGGATAATAGTTGTTTTGAATTTTGATTTGAAGAGGGTTCTAATTTGTAGTAAAATATTCGAGTTATTGTCTTTATTAATTTTGCATTGTTTTTCAGTCATTTTAGTGAAAAACAGAGAAGTTATTGTCATTTTTAATTGAATTAAGGAAATAATAACGGTTCGTGGGAAAATTTTGTTATCCTCTCGATTATCCTTAAGACTTTGGTTTGAGGTATTGTTCCGAAAAGAACTCTTAGTGATTTTGTGCTGGATTAATTCCAAGGTGAAGCTTAATCTTTTTATTGAAATCAGAAAAATGACTTTAATTTGAAATATCCATACAGTTTACAGGTGTACTGTAATAAAAAGAAGGTTAACTCTTTTTTAAGGATATTCTCTAAGCAGTTTTAGAGTTCGACCATTCGAGCACACCTAATTGTTAACGATCAACCAACACACAGGTACAGGTACTTCGTTAATATCTATATTTGGGTCCCACTTTTTACATTCATGTTATTTTACGATATTTCATGATCTACCAGTTCCAACGGTTTGTATTTGACATCGACAGTAGAAACTATATGAGATCTATTAAACTGCACAGCAGAAAAAACTGCTATTAGATATTATCATGAAGGCTTATCTGGCTCAGCATGGAAGCTGGTGATTACAAAGTTTATAGAACGAATGTTGATTTTCAGATCTCTATATATCAACAGAAACATCCCAGGAGATCGATTGAAGAGTGAAACGACATACTAAATCTGAAATAAATAAAGAAGAAGAAGCATATCTGCCGAGACGTTTTAGCGAATTAGATGTAATCTCTGTGAAATGTACACCTCTCTAGGATATATCCAATCGCAATCTATTGAAGATTAAAAATTAGATGTACGAAAACTGAAATGAAAGGAAAAAGTATCAAAATAGCAGATATAATAGTCTCAGTGAACTAAGATTTTCGTAAGGACATATAAAATCGGATGCATACTATCCGCAGGTTTTATAAAATCCATGATCCTAAATTTAGTTGATTTTAAATTTGTGAAGACGGTTACTTGGCTTTAAAAAACCTTTGAAGCTCTAATAAATTTGTCAGAATTCAAATGTAGAAACGGCTGAAATCTGAAATCAAGAAGACACAAGCTAAATACGTATAAAGAAGTTCTGGTTGGTATTAGTTGAATGGGTTAATCTTTTCCAGCAAGAATTCACGTATACTTTGTAAGCGATCGGAATTTGCTAAGTACCAGGAAAATTGGTAGATAGATCTCCAATTACACTTGGATGACTTTACTTATTCCTTGATATATGAAGTATAACCTATTAAACAGTATCAAGAAATGTAAAAACTACAACGCTCTCGAAGCCTAAAATGCTTATTATTCGATTCAGATCTGGAAGTTACAGGTAGACGACTCCTACATAAATTCAGCACATCCGAAGGAATTCTGAAACTCTTTTCGTAGTGTCAAAGAGACCAGAATTTCCAAGTTCATGAAAACGATATTCTTAAATTCGATTGAAATTTAGATGCTTGTCCAGTACACAAATTTTTAATCAAGTCTGCCAATCATTCCAATATATTAGGATACCAAAAATCTAAGCAATGAGTTCGATATATTGGAGATAATTCATATCGAAAAGGAATAATTAAAACAACAGCAACAATCGGCAGTACCTTGGTAGAAGTGTCTCAGGGAACCACGGATGAAGTTAAATTCAGAATAATTTTTTAAATTAATCTCATACTCGAGCCTGGTCCTGGGGACGGAGATTTCTAGGTCCAATCTCCGTCCCCAGGACCAGTTTAGAAAATGTGATCCCCTAAATCAATTTGAAATCTCTTCAAAAATGTCCAAGTGTGTTTCATTACAAAAAAATTCAAAATCCAAAGTTAAAGAAGCGTTTCAAAAAGGCTTTGGAGGCCGCTGTGCGATTACAAAAGCAAGTGTGCACTAATGTATCTAACTGAAATTGTTGTCGAGAAGACCATTGACAAAATATGTCCCGATTTTCATATCTAATTGTTTCGCATGTTAGTGCTGAATAAATCCTGCTCATAATTCCAATATTTAGGACACTGAGAATATGAGGAATGATTTCATAGATAATCAAAATACCGAAATGGTTTCACCGATAAACAAATAAACAAATTAAATTACTAATCTAAATATCTGAAACAGATTTGAAACACATTAACATGTGGGAAAAACTTCCTAAAACTTTTTGCAGAATTAAGAAGTATTAGAAAGGATATATCATTATTCGGAGATATGATATAATTATAACAGTACCACTAAAATTGTATTAAATAAAAAGATATCATAATCTTTTTATTTAATACAATTTTTATTGTATTAAATTTTTATTGTATTAAATAAAAAATTGGCTGGCTTTAAAGTCTAATGTCTCTCGACATTATAAATACGATTATTTACCTCGGCAGCTGTACACCATCATGGAACAGCTGTCTCCTCAAAACTTAATGTCTAGAATAAGTTTTAAGGTCCGCAAAATCTACAATATAAGCGCTATTATTTGCTTAGGCAGCTGTACACCATAACTGAACAGCTGTCTCCTCAAAACCTTACCATTATTTGGAATATATACAGGAAATCTTGTAAGCGACATTCACTGTGATAATCTAACTCTCCTCTACAAATTGTCAAAAGTCACTTACCTCAATACAAAATTCTATTTTTAATTAATAATTATTTCCTCAACATTAAACAATTCCTTAAATTTTGCTATTTTCTATTTATGAAAAAAAGAACATTAATTGGATTTCTCTTCTAATTAGTTTCTAGCGATCGATAAATAATATTTTTTTTCCACCCAAAAAAGAAACTACACGAGTTTGTTTTTCTTAGTTTCAAAGTCAAAGGAGGTCCTTGTTTTTGGAATACAATTAATAGAAATCACTAAATATATTTATGCTCTATAACAAGTAATATTTTCACTAAAAGAACACGTTTCTTAAATTTACTATTTTTTTTTTAATTTTTGTTCAGTTTCTGCTTTTATTAAATGCTTAAATTATAGTCAACGTAGTTTCGTTTTAGTTTTCCTTTTTTTGTTGGAGAAAAATGAAGCATGTATTTTATTGCTTTCACTAGGTAAAGTACAACAATATTTTCCTTTGAATATTCTTACACATAAAAACTCACATACACTTATACATACAAATCTAAATTCAAAATAACTCCTTTGACTACGTGGATAAAAGCGTATATAGTCAATATTTCATTAGTTTCCTTCCTTTTTGAAGAAAGTTGTTGTTATTTCATGTTCTTTTTTAGCTTTGCTTTTCTTTTCTTTCCTATTCATTTTATACTCATTCACCTTGTTTTTGTTGGGTATTTGTTGTCATATATTTTCTTTATATGACAACCACATTCAATATAAAAATCATTTTCTAGAAAGAAACGAGGGTAAACCGGGGAAAATTTTCAATATTCTGACTTTAGAAGGATTTTGATAAGCAGATGAAAATAAACTACTTATTCCAGATTTATTAAAATATTTTGGTATTAATGACAGTGAAATACACTTTCTAAGAAAAACATATTGTTTAACTCTCTTTAAACTAGAATTTCGATACTCAATACTTCTTTCTCGGATGTGATGCTCATGCTAAAATGCTACTTCTTTAGACTAATATGGCCTAACCTTTTTAGAAGTTTTAAGATTTTTAGACCCATATTTACATACCTTGTAACTAATTTTGTTTGACCATATGGGCCCTCTTATCGACGAGATATTCGAGCTGTAAAAAATATTCCCTCCAACTTTCTGAAATTTTTTCCCTGCAGCGTCCATAGCAATATAAAACAACAACTTTCGAAGTTTGACCGGAGAATGATTTTTTATAGCAAGATTACAGCTCATATTATGTGCAAAACATTTGGTGAGTCCTTTCAAAGAGTTAAAATTCGCATAAACCACAGGATTTTAAAGTTCTCGAGATAAAACTCCATTGTAAATGATAAGATGAAAACCTTTCATGAATAGAGTGATTTCAAATCAATTGTTTCTCCATCTTTTGACACTTTCACTCATATAGCACCCATTAGAGTTCTAAATCCATGTGAACAACCTTTAAAATTTGACAGGAGTCTAATAACTTATATTCCGAATTATATATCCGCATTCATGAAGTCTGAATACACTGAAATCATTATATAACGAAATTTATTCCATTTAAACATATCAGATTGCTATTGCTAGGTCCTTCAGAAAGCCACGCCGTGGTCTAAATCCAAATAGTGGGTATGTTTGCTCATTTTTACCTTCACGTCTTTGGTAAAACCTTGGTTAATATCTCTTTATTTCAATTGGATAAACTGTTCGAAAAGGACTCCTATCGGTTTAAAATTATGTTTCGCGTTCCGAGTTTATTGCTATCAGATCATATTCGATTCCAACAACTGCCTAATTTCTTTGTAGAATATTAGATCTTTTAAAACTTCCCCTTCTGAGAGAATATTACACTAATATTCCGATTCTCATTCCCTTGGCAAATCGTTGAATCGTTAAGCCATTTCAGTTTGTCACAATTGGATAGAATTCAAAAAGAACTACGAAAATCGTCACAAAAGACGCTCTGGAACAATATTACTAAAGGTGATCCAAATGAGTGTAAATGTACGATTATATTGAGATCTCGAATAATGTAAAATCCAGATTATATACCAATCAGAAGAATATAAAAACAATTATAATAAAATAGGATTGAGCCTTCCCAAAAGACTTTAACTGCCTTGAAATTTCGAATCATTATTAATACTGCACATCCCAATATATTAGTGGAAATATTTCAGTAGATATAACTCTAATTGAAGGAGTTATGTAGGAAGTGATTAAAATTCCTTTAGGTGATTTAAATTCCTTCCTTTATTATATGAGGGATTTAGCAATTACAAATTGGTCCTATTAAAAGTGAACGAAAGCAGATGGATACGTTTGTATAACATATACTTTTTCGTGCACCGCTTAACTCGATCGTATTAATTATATTCAGTCCACTCGCTGCCGTCAACAGTCAGACAGTGATCAATATTGAAATAATCACTCCTGAAGCATTGAGTGATTGTTTTTGGGGGTGGTAATAAAAAGGAGGAGTTTTCAATGAATTTATATTTCATTGGTTCCAAAATTTCAAATAACACTTCCTATGTGACCTCGTAGTTGCATGAGTAGCACGCTTCACTAACTAATATTTAAAAATAGCGACAGGTAGTTTAGTTTTAGACGCTGCGTGTTTTACTTAAACATTTTATGGAAGAAAACATAAAAGCGATGGGAGCAACAACAAGGACTCTAACAATATTAATACCAAACCAAAATAAAACATAAAGGAAGAGTACAAAAACTACAAAACTTTAGATTTTTTGCTGCTGCTGATATTTTGTCGTTAAGTTCAGGTCTTAATTTTTTTTCTTCAACATTTTCACTATTTTACAATTCAACAATTACTAAAAGTTCATAGTTCGTGCTTGAGTTCGTGTTCGACAAAATAACTATGTAAAATAACAACAACAACAACTACAATAATAACAATAAGACAACAAGGATATGTTTGTTTGTATGTGTAGTAAAGAGAAATCTATAGATTTTCAGCTCAATACATACAAATGAAAATGTGTTGAAATCCCTGTATAACGACGACGGCAATGACACGAGAACTTTAATAATAATCAAAACAACAACTACAATAACAACAAAAATATTAAAAACAGAAAACAAAGTGAGAGAGAAAGCTATGAACAACAAGGTCTTAAACACATACATACAAATACAATATGAATATTACAACAATAATAACAACTTATACAAATACAAATACAAATAAAACAAGAACGACTGCTACTATAGCAGTAGTATTGGTAGTGTTGATAGTAGTTTTAGTTGTGCAACTATAACAATTGCTGTACTATAACTAACTGGTGTATAATACTAATGGGCTTTGGGATCAAGTACCGAGACAAATGTAAACATATTTTTTTCTTCTTCTGCTTCTTGTAGCTGTTGATATTATTATTGTTGTTGTAGTCGTTGTAGCAAAAACAAACGCTTGATGGTACGGAATACGAACATGATGAGTATTATGAACCAAGAATAAATGGGCAAAAAAAACTGGAAACGAAAATAAAATTGTTGTTTTTATTAATAAGGACTCACACTTATACACGACAACATAAACACCCCAAGTTAAGGGATGGTAATTATGTGTACGTATAGGTGAGTATGTGTGTGTATATATGCAAAACACTTAAACAATGTAAAGAGGTGTATGAAAATAACGACGAATGGAAATTATACCCCGGCAAATGAATCTGAGAAGCCCTACAGTTCTGAAAGTTGAAGTTCAAGGATCTATCTATTTTTGCTGGAAATCTATGATATGTTTTATATTTACGATCTTATAGATCAGTTAAAGTCATATGACTAGAAATTAATTTGCGAGATCCAAACTTTTAGTTCGCAAACAATTTCACTGTGCTCATTGAAATCTCTTTCAACGTTGTGGTTGCTTCCTTAAGTGATAAATTTGGTCAAGATAAGTTTTCTAAGTTCATAGTGCATGGAGACCGATAATTAGCTAACTAACGATCCAGTATGAAATATTCAAACACAAAGGACAACAATTCGGATTGGAAATGGAGCCAAATCGGGACACTCCGAATGGCCCCACCAACATGGAAGACTAGTGTAGATTTTACCATATCAGCGGAACTTTATACACGAACTCCTTACTCTCCAAGGGTTCTCACTCTCTGATCAAACTTCGAATGTGATCATATGTCAGTTCGACACCAGACTGTCTGGGCATTTGCTCTTCAAAGCGCTGTTGTACAAGAAAATGTAACTGAATAAAATTAAAGATCATGAACTGATTGCAAGAGAGATTCTTTTTCAACTTGAATATCAACCTGATAAAGTTGTTTGTTTTTGTAAGCTATTCCCGAAGTTATCAACTTAGTTCATCTATTATCGATTGGGCCTATAATTTTCGACACTAAGTTAAGGAATAATAATCTGGTCTAAAGATAAAGATCATGTGGTAATGTGGAGAGTGAAATAGGATTAAGACTTTATTTCTAAGTTTCCAAATTAATTTTAATACGTCTGGAAATCTATGTGGATCTTTGCATCAGTGGAATTGTTGCTATTGCGCCTAATTTTGGTGTAACAATTTTTTATTTTCTTATTTTCAATACTGAGTATCACTTACTCACATCCCCTAAAGTCTTTCCTTTCCCAAGTTTAGTTCAGTTTTTATATTTTAAGTTTCCAAATTAGTTGTAATTTGTCTGGTTATTTCAAGTTGGTCCTTCTTTGATTTCAGACTCTCATAACATTTTCCAAGTTTCACAAAAAACTGGGTAAAAACTTTACCATGTAACATTCGTCCGAGTCTCTCAAAGTCTTTCGTATCTCCAACTGAATTTAACTTTTATCTCTATAACTTTCCCTTGTTGATCACACTTACCACATTAGGAATTATCAAAAAAACTCGGATCTCAATTCAATGCTTCTGCACAACTTTTGTCTTCCTTCATTCGAACGCTCGCCGATTTTGAAATATTATATTTGGAATCAACTGAACTAGTAAAAGTCAAAAGTTTGAGGGTTCAAATTGAGCTTTAACTACGATTTTCAAATCCAAACAAATGGACCTCATAGTTACAAAGTTCTGTAGTGCTAGTTCGATATTCTGAAATCGGTAGTTTGAATTCATACCAACTTTAAAATATGGAAGACGAATCAGAACTACCGAACCTCTACCCTCATCAGTACTACAGGAACATAATTGTATCTAATGCGGTGTAAGAGCGTTATTCGTTTGTGCGTGTATTTAATTCTAAGACTTCAATAAATATATATTTTTAATAGTTCAGTTAAATGTTGAATGACCTTTTTTCCAAAAAAATGTAGAATTTAAAACGAAAGTGCCGGTATATAAATAATTTAAATGTTTTTTGTGTTAATTCCCTAAATAACGTTTACAAAGGAAGAAACACATATAATTGTGATTTGTGTTTATTTTTATTTTTAATTTAATAATATTTTTTTGACCTTTCAAATCGTGTTCACGTGACAATATGTTTGGAATGAATATATTTTTAGAATACAACAATTTAGTTGAATAAATCATGATCTTTCTGTAATTTTTTCAATTCAAACTTCCAAAAGATATGGGATAATTTAAGAGTATTTGCCTAACAAGGGCTGGTCCGGAATGGGGATTTGTTGGGCCTAAAAAGCGGATAGCAAACATTTCCCAATTACTGTTTTGTGGAGTAATTTCGACAGTTCTGCATTGTTCTCTTCAAAAGGATTAATTGTCTTTGGCACTGGTCTTTTAGAATCAACAATCCGTGATTAAATCATACTTGCAACCTTATAAGACCTTGTAATTCTTTTCGGAGTATTTGTTAAGGGATGGAAGGCTGTGATATCTAATGGAATTTGTTGGGGTGTTTTCTGTGATAAGCTTGGAGCTCTTAAGATAAGTCGTTGCTGCGTGCTTGGAAGAGCAAACAAGAAAAACATTAATCTATTGCAAATTCCACTTGCAAGGGTAAACCAATCTTGCGTGTCTTATCCAAACGTATCCAAGAACGTATTAGAGTGCCAAACTTCATGAAAATTGAAAAGCCATTTAACCATAATCGATGTTAAAAAGGTTCAGTTTGAGGAGGTTGTGTCAGATATCGGTTTATAATTCTTTTCTAATGAAACTATATTAAACTTCTTAGGAGATCTACGAATAATAGAGGATGTGAGCGTGACATGAACTGACAGACAGTCGGACATAGCTAAATCGACTTAGATGATTATTTCTTAGAGTTACAAGCAAAGTTAATGAACTCTCATGTTTACGAGATGATAAGAATGTGATGCTACCTTGGAAATAAAGCTTCTTTGGAATAAAAAATTGTGGGATATTGTCATTATAAGGAATCATAATGGACCATAAAGTCTCTATAAATTCATAATCGGCCATTTTTACAACCAAACCAAACCTTCCCGAAGTAGGAAATGATGTGATGAATAATTGACAATAATTTTTCTTTAGTTATGGTTTCATTATTCATCTTAATTGTTTTTTGGGCTGACAAGATGGTTATTGTGTTTAAAGCAATAATTTGGATCGCGCCAGCCATCATCGTTTTTTTATTGGTACGTGTTGATCTTGAGCTATTGCCAACAGGCTACAACTGTCATTTTCCCTTCTATACCCTTCACAGGAGCCAAGATGAAGGCGAATCTACGTTTTGAACTTTGTGTACCTAACGGAAACCGCTTCCCATGGTATTAAAGCTGAACACCTCCGCTCGGGTTTTATATGTTTTTTTTTTACATTTTGTATAAATTCATAATTCACCTACAACAGTGGGTGTACTTTTATAGTTTAAGAGATATTTAGCTTTAAAATTTTTAAACATCCTTTAGCTGGTCCAAATTTTATTCGATTTTGTTTTCAAATATCTTTAAATTTTTAAGAAATAATGCAACTTTTGAAAGAAAGAATTAAAAACTACTTTAATGGAATCAAAAGTTTAAGTCTTTCAAGTTTCTTCGTTACTGTATGGCAAATACAGTATTTACACTTTTCTCAAAGACTTCTTTATAAGCTTTTGTGTAATCACAAAAAAATGTGGGAGCATCAGAGTTTCACGAATTCGATCCATTTATTTAATTTTACTCCAATTTTCTGCTTAATTTCACAAATCCTTCGAATTTTAAAGAAGTGTGTTTGTTTTCGTCCCGATTTTGGTTGTAGAGATATAGCATTTAGGAATTTTTGGCTTTTACGGGATTTCTTTCAAAAGAAACAAAATAATATTAATAGATTCAGTTAAGTATCCAAAAAGCTATTTAAGTGTTCACTTTTGCGCAAATTCAATAGCTCCGGGTATCACTGTACAAAATCGGATACGCTGTGCATAGATGATATGGGCTCTATGTTTTTGGTGATGTTTGTATTTTACGCCACTTTTAAGTTTACTAAAAAACTATTAATCACTTTTCGAATCGATTAAGCGATATTCGTCCATTTGTCTCTCCAGTTTGCTAACCGAGTAAATGTTAAGAACATATGTTTCAGTGTTCAAGATATCTCTCATAAAAATTTTCTGCCGGAATAGGGGTTAATGCCCACAAAAATGAAAGCAGTTAATGTTTACCCACTAAAATACCAAAAATGCTTTATTTAATTAATCTTAAAATTTGTTTTAGTCTCACTCCACGAAAAGCGTTTTTTATTCAAATGCGTTTTAAGCTCCATATCGTTTTTGCTGGCACAAAAAGAATGAGTCCAATTAAATTTTCCCCCATTTTTTCATATTTTTGCATCATTGTTCTTCTATTGTTCTATATATAAAACTTAATTGAAACTTTAAAACCTTTAAGCTGTTTTCAGCTTATTTCTCATTCTCCCCTCCAAAAATATCATCGCATTCAATAATCAACATTTTATTATTAATATTTATTTTAGTTATTGTTTTTTTTCTTTAAATATTAAAATTTTCATTTACATTTCATTTTATATATAATTTTTTTTCTATTTCCCAGTCTCTTGATTTTTGTTGTCAGTTATCGTTTCGTGTTTTCGGTCACAATAATGTTAAATTGCTTTTAATAACAATTTCCCATCATTTTACACATCACCAAACATTGTAATTAATTGTTTCAATATTATTATTTTTTCCAATTTTTTTTCCAAAACTTTTTTCTTCAAATCGGGTTGCGTTTTTGTCTTCTTCCACTAACATTTTTTATGATATTTTAACCCTCTTAATTTTATTGTTTGATAATAAATTGTTGCAAAACACCTAAACCAACCCCGGGAGTATTATAAAAAAATAATACTAATAAAAACAACAACAACAACATGAAATGTCTATATATTTATATATTTTCTCTTTACATTTATGATATATTTAATAAATTGTAATAAATTTCCTGCTCCTGCTCTCCTGCTTCATCATCATCGTCGTCATCGTCCTTCTCATAATCATGAAACGTCCTTATTATTATACCCTCCACCACCACAAGGGATGAAGTGGGTATATAGACTTTATCATTCCGTGTGTAACGCTAAGAAGGAATCATTCAACCATATTCTATGGAATGTATATATTCTTGCATCAAATCAAAATCTGAGCAAATTAAGCTATGTCCGTCCGTCCATCTGCATTTCTGTCTGTCCGTATGTTGGTCTGTTGTGGGCTCGCTCACATTCACAATGATTGACACAGCTCAATCAAATTTAGCTTGAGTAATTAACATGGTCCTGAGAAGTTTCCTATTTGAAACCAGCAAAATCGGTTCAATAGATTAAAAAATATAGACCGATACCTGAGGTAACCTCTAAGTGAAGCAACAAATTTTACTAAAATTGTCAATTATAAATCCACAAATTATAATGCATTAAATGCCATTCTATTCAGTTATATATGCTTCATTACCATTCCGAAAATAATCAAAATCGATTCAGTACAAAAAAGTTATAGTCAAGTTCTTTATGACTCATTAAGTGTTGCTGTGTTTATATTTAAGAAGAACTTTTATATATTGTGAATGTTCTATGAGTGTGCATGTACGAAACATAACGTACTTACTTCACACGCATTTCTGGTGTAGGGTATTGTAGATTCGGCATAACCGATAACATGTTATTATTATCTCCAGCTACTGCTTTTTGCCAATACTTTTTCCTCAATGAAAAATATGAAAACGGGTTTGGGGGTTATAGAGGGTGGTCGATTTTGGAATGAAATTATTTATATCTGCGTGTGTCTCTTTGTTTGCCTCTTTTTTCTATTTCATGTTTTTAATTTCTCTATAATTTTGTTTCACTTTGGTTTCGCTTAAATTCTCTAAACAATTTTATTTAATATTATTTATTTATATGTCTGTGTTTGTTTGTTTGTTTGTTTGAGTGTGTGTTGGTAAATTTATATATTTGTGGTAAGTGATTCCAAAAAAAAAAAAAGAGACACGAGTAAATATATTGTATATAGCATGATTCTTTTTATTTAGAGTGTTGACGTGAGTGTGTGTTAGAGTGAAAGGTGGTAGAAAATTTTCAACTAAACTTAAACTGTCTCTTGACACGCACGCATTTCGCTTTTTTGTTTTGTTTTCACTAAACGAGTAGAACTATAATGGCAAACTACCAAAGGTCCTTAAATATTGTTGCTGCTTTGCTATTTTGCAGCATTTCATTACAAAAAATTAGTACTTAACACGAGGGTAAAGAGGGAATTAAATTTAATATATCTTTTTTTTTTTCAAATAAAAGGATTATTTCGGTACAATAGATTCAGGAGTGTTTGAAGAATGATTATTACTTAAAGAGGATTTTTTAGTTTTTCAAAAGGTCCTCAAAATGTAGATTGTCCAGGACTTTTAATTAATAAACCGATATTGTTGAATTTATGAAGGCTGTAAATCTTCTTCCTAAGTGAAATTTACTTCAAAGTTTCCGATCGTTTCAAACAATATATTGAATCTCTTTTTTTAATTCATAAATTGGTCCTATTTAGTTCATAACTGCTTATCAGTGGTAGCAAAATATCGACCTTTGATCAACTTCGGAAATATATCTTTTTGTAATTCTGATAACTGCCTATCTGAGATCCATTTACTGCTGTTTATATTTTGGAAATATGATCTGCGACGAATTTGGAAAAATATCTTTTTTCAGTTAAGAGTGATTTTCAGAAAGCTTCATTTAAAAGTTCATCGTTAATGCGTCAACGTTTCTCGAATGGCTGGATTAATCTAAATTTCAGCTCTATTTACACAAGAAACAATATATGCGATCCGAACAGTTAGGATACCGGACTTTGCTGGACAGTTTCATATGTAGCTTAGCAATGATTGTAAACAGTTTTATTGTTTGATGTCATTTCAGCGTATTCTTAACGTAGTAGGAATAGACCAGATCGAGCGATAAAAATAAATACGTCTTGGACGATAGAAACCTATTTTGCCAACATTTTTTATTTTTATTTCAGAGTTTTTCAAGCCTTTTTTTAACAAATGAACCTTTGCGTCAATATTCTCCCTTTTAAAAATTCTGACTTTTAAATTATATATGTAGTTTCACCTAATCTTTCAGTTCGTAATAGATAAACAAGTGATTTTCTACAATTTTCAACACCGTAGGTGAAATTTTCGAGGCGTTTTTATTTGCACCAATCATCTTTTATTATACTTTGAAACCCTAATCAGTCCAACTCAAACTCAAATCAATATTTTGATGGATGGGAGAGAAACTAGGTTTTTAGAGAGCTGCCCTTTATTTTAGTGGAAACAAATTACAGTGCAATGTAAAATTGTTAACGTCCAATTTGGAACTAAATAATAATCAAGGTGTTTTAATAGTTGGCAAATTTCTGGAACTTCTTAAAACTTTCTGAATAGATAAAATCGGTTCATTCCCAATCTCTCAGGAATCCCTTAAAAAACTACGCAAGGAAATTGAATCATTTTGAAAGTGAATTTGTTGTAGTCATCCTGTAATAACTTTCTGTCTTGCAAAGTTCTTAAATTAAATACTCTGATATTTACCTGAATTCAAATAGTACAAATCCTTTGAACTATCAATACATTTTTATGACCTCATAAAAACAAATCAGTTGGGCAATTATTCTGCCAAAGGCGAGCTAAATCCAAACTGGCGTCAAAAAGACCATCTTGAATTGCACTTTGAGAAACAATGTCGTTACTTCTATTTTCGTATAGTTGTTCGAAAATTGATTCGGGATAAAGGGCTAAAGCACATCATATTAAATCATATCGCATGGCACAGATTTTTTACAAGAGTTTAACAAACCATTTACGATTTAGTTTACATGAGTCGAAAAATATAATCGTTGCATAAACTGTGTGTGGGTCCAAAACATAGTTTAAGATTCTTATCAGAGCTCGATTAAAACCATCCAGATACAGGAACATCCATCATCATCATCGGCTTCGAATTCAACAAATTCTTGCTGTTCATTTCCGTTTCCTTCTTATCAACGCAAATTCTACAAAGGTCTCAGTATGCGTACCAATAACACAATGACCTGTGATCAATAACATAAAAGTTCGAAAGGTTTACTCTCGAGAGTCCCAGAATAAAGTACGCTTCTTTGTAATCATATGGACTATCAGTTCAAAATTCAAATATTTGAGTTTCAAATACCATAATTGGATGAATATTAATTTAACAAACATTTCCTCATCATTCCATCAAATTTATGAAACGTTCACTTTTTTATTTTTATATGTGACTTTCTAAAAACTTTTTCAGTTCACCCTCGTTAAAATATTAAAAATTAATCCTCAACACGTATTCGTACAACTAAACACCCAAAAAACGTACAACAACAAAAAATGGCAACAAATCCTTAACGAAAGAAAAAAGTTGCACCATACAAACAAAAGTGATAATGTATATGTATGTATGTGTGTGTGTGTGTGTATGTGTGAATATATGTATAACCTCATACGTGTGAGTATGATTTTGGATAAAAGATTATTATTCATTTCAATACTTCCACTTTCTCTCTAGTATTTTGTACAATTCTAACTTTAGTGCCATGAAAACGTACGATTCCATTTATAAATCGTAAACAACAATTTATATCAGTTCAAACATTTGTGGAACAATATATGATTTTTAGTTGTTGTTGTTTATGTTGTTGCCACAAATAAAATAAAAAAATTGTCGAAAAGTATTTTCATTGTATGAAATTACAATTTCATTCATATGAATGACTCAAGGAATCAAGTTTAATATGAAATTTGAACAAAAATTGCAGGAAAAAAAATTGGGAAACATTTTTTCCACCAACAATAAAAATTGTGTGCATTTAAGTATATTTTTGGAAAATGATTTTCATTTTCTATTTAGTTTCATTTCATTTGTTTTTTTCTTTTGTATTTATTTCTTTGATTATTTTCAAACATTTAACTCCTGAGTATGAGTATGATTTTCACTTTATTTGGGGAACATTTAGTGCTTTTTTGGTGTTCCGTCTTTAGATTGGCGTTTAAAAGAGAAGTGTGAGGAGTTAGTGAAATTTTTGTTTTCTCTATTTTTATTTATTTAATGTGGGCAATAAATATAGTGGACAGTAGTTTCATTTTTCTTGTCCCTGTGTTAAGTTTCATTCATATTGTCCTTAGAATAATGGGACTTCTAGACACAGTGGGATGGAATAAAACATCGTTTGTCGACGATATAAACTTTAAATAGTCAAATAGCCAAAGTGGACTTTGTGATATATAAGAATCTTTACCAACGGGCCATCAGATCTATAGCATATGTTCATATAACATCGATATTAACGACTGAATGCCGGATATCTTTGAACGAAATAACGAGACATTCGATGGTTATGCTGATTCGTACTCTTACAATTGTTTCGGGAATAATATTGCAGATGATCCCGCAAGGCATGATACAATGCTTGGTAATGATTGCATTAAGCATCTTACTAGGCTGCCTCTGCCATGCTTTAAGGAAAGCTTTGAGGTTAAACTATATGGAATGGCACAGATGAGATGTTTGAATGAGTTAATGTGTCGAACTTTTCGCCATATTTTAAAGAAGCTGTCAGAAGAAAATTGGTTCTGGTGTCGATAGTATATGTTCTGGCAGTCCATGTCAGAGGGAAGGGTGTTTCCCACAGTAGTTCCTGTCACAATTATCATGATAAAATGTAGGAAAAGACAGTTTCTCACTTACTGCATAACTGTCCAGTACTTAGAGAACTTAGGAATATAGAAGCTATACACTTGAAGAAGGTGATCTTTATAATGTAAATCTGAGGTCACTATTTACTTTTCTTTCAGCTATTATGCAGACCGAGAGACATAACGAGATCAAATACATATGGACATAAGTTGGATTTCTGCAGGACATTTTCCTTAGAACTAACAGTGACTAACTGCGTGATGAATAAAATAGATTTATCATATAAAATAAAAGTTTAGTGAGGGCACTCCTATACTTTTTCAGAACAAACCGTCGGAACATTAAACATGTATACTTTTTTGCCCTCATACCAGCTGTCGAAAGGGACTTATGTAATTTTGTGAAAACTAATAAAGTTTAAAGACTACTAAAGCAGAGTTCTAGTTAGAACAATTTCTGTTGTTTAGTGTCAAGGAAACACAAATGTCCTTCGAGAAAATATATTACTTGGTTCAGTACCAAGTTATAAGACAGATTTAAAAATAATAGTTTCACATGAAATTAAAAATTTTTGATGTGTTTCCTAATTTGTGTCCCGATTTTTTGTCCCTATATAAAATATCGGTATGCCAAAATTTTATTTGTTTTTTAATTGAATTATCAGTCTTTAGAGCTGATATATATTGGAATACTATCATGATTCTGTACTAACTTCTGAATAACTTTCTTTCAAATGTCAAATTCTTAGGTGGATCCAAAAATTTAATAATTTTCTCATTCAAATTCCCTAGATATTCTGGAAGTGTACTCCAGTTGATTTTTTAAGACCATAGGTTCCTACCATATGGCTCCATATTTGAAGTAAACAACCAGAAAGAATTTTCTGTCGGACGACCCTTGTAATGTCAGGATGAACCCTTCCAGTGGAAAAATAGAATATTTTGAACATCTTTTTTTCGGATAACAATTTTGGGTATTTCAGCATGGTAAATTTATTTCTCTGATTCATGGACAAATTAATATTTATCGTTCAAGATTAAGTATTAATTTTATAAAAAAAACTGTAAATTTTATTTTGATTCTTTTACATACTTTTATAAAGCAATTGATTTATGAGAATATCTGTAATGATTCCATAGTTCGGAACACTGTGTTCTTCAAATTTGGCAGATTGTCTTTTGTGTACATCATAATAATTGTCATATAAAGACGGTGTTATTCGCAAAGAGCAAAGAACTTTAAAATTTTTTTCAACAAAAATTTAACCATCCAAATTCATTCTTCAGTTAAGGCCCATTGTACTCTCTTAGCAAGGTGATGATGCTAACAGTATGATGATGTTTGTGTTTTATATATGGAATCCCCCGAATTTCTTTTAATACAAGTTCCTGATCCTTATGTTTGTTTGTTTGTTTGGTTTCTTTTACTTATTTTTTCATATGTCTCAAATGGCAAATAAAACTAAAACTAAAGACAAAATTCCTCTAGTACAATTTTTCTTCATTCTCCAAGTGTTTGTGTAATAAGTTCTGTATTTTTTTCCGTCTTCTAAAAACATGAAATAAATGGCAAAAATTTATATTTTTCCTCACATTTTGTTTTTCATTCAGTCATTCATTCATTTAGTCATTCATTCTATTTAGTTTCATTTTGCAGTAGAAAAACGTTTGATATATAAATATGCCCAAGGTGAAAAATGCCAAAAACAATTATTCCCTAATGTTGGATATGAAACCAACCACAAATATATTCCCCCTCCCAAAATTAAATAAAATAAAAAATATATTTATTTACACAAGCATCAATGTAAACAATTAAGGGTATTCAATTAATACGAAACAACACGGTGTTGTGTTGGGGGGGAAAACTGTAGCATTTGTTGCTTGAGGTTATCACAATTTAAGGAGAATTTTTTAATAAAAGAGATAAGAAAAGTGAGAGTTAAAGATAATGGGAAAACTGAGATAAATAAAAATTGGGAAAGAAAATGTACATGAGATTTCCTAATTTAAAGATATAAAAGAGAATTGGAGTAAGGATTTGAATGTGAGTTCATCGCACAATCTCAAGCGCCTTAACCAGCCACATCAACGTCGACGTCGAATATATCCGATCCTACTGAATAAATTGGTTTCAGGATGTTTTCTTCGAACCAGTTTCTAAGATAACTGATACGTTTGAAGAGAGAAATAAAAAAGGCTTAAATTTCCATCAAATTAGTCCATTCAGAAAACATTTGGAAATCGGTGGACAGAAAGTTTGACACATTATATTACCAGACTTTCAATAGACTATTTCATTTACGAATAAAATGTCAGGAATTGGTTGCATTCATTCTTTACCTCAAAATCTGACCAGAATAAGCCAGTAACAATGATAACTGATTCGTTTGGAGATAATAATATGCAAGCCATAGGCTTTCATAATGACCACGCTCGGTCACATCTTTCAAGTCCAGTCAGAAGGTATTTGAATATACATCATATATTCCTAACCTTCAATTGATGTAGAATGGAAGATAAGTTGGATGAATTATATAATCCAAACAAATGATGCAGAACGTTCTTACTGTAAAATGCTTCAGAAATTGTCCTGAATCTTAATGCTATCAACGAGATGGGAAACATCTTTATTGTGATACCACAACTGTGGAAATTGCAAATTTTAGCTGATAGAGTCTGTGAATAAGTCGAACTATTTATGCGGAGAACAGTTATTTTGTTACCGTAGAGTGAATGAGGAGTTGTTAACGTCAATTGTGTTTCTGCTTAACATTTCTCAAACTACGCTAATTGCATTTGATTAAAAAATCTTAAACGTTGTAAATCTCATTGGCAAAAGAGGACATTCTCGAGGCAAAACTCTTGGCGAGATTGCGATTAAATATGAATTCGCTGAAATTACATGTTATTATAATTCTCCAGGTGAATTCGACAATTTCGGAGTTAAAGAAGCGTTATCTAATTTTCAGACTCTGATACCCTCTAATAAAGTGCTAAGCTGTAAGCATATATGATTCCTCCCTAAAATTTTAACCTGTACTAGTGAGATCGATTTTTAATGTTAATTTTTAGTTAAAATTCTACGATGTCTGTGTGAAATTCTCGTTTATATTTTATCAGGACGTAATAAGATCAACTGAAGGTCATAGCAGTTACTTTCCTTATAAGGTAGTGGCGTTTTATGCATGTACAAAGTTTCTAACCAGAAAAGTTCATGGAAACTCTGCCGTTTTTGTCTCTCTCTTTCTCTCAAAAGGCACTTCTGTTACTTAAGCTCTCTACCAATACGTTGTTACTTATCTATAAATACAAGAAGGATCTTGCGAAGAAGGTGTGGATTTAACATTTAACATTTAGATATTGGACGCATTTATTGACGCTTACGTCATTGCTGAGAGAATCCGACAGGTTTGGCTTGATTTTCTGACATTTGATTAATATGGGTTCCTGTGTACAGATTTTTTTTTGTTAAAGAACGAGCAGGTGAGTTAGTAGGAAAGGTTTGTAATCTGATGTATCCAATACGAAATCAGAAAAATTTCAGTAATTTATAGCAGGGAAATCATTGTCGAATACTTCTCTCATTTAAACGATGAACGACATAAAGCAACTCATAAATCATAGTCTTAAGGACATCTACAATCACTGGTCATTAGTCGGTGTAATATGGAGGAAGGTAGATATGGTATTTCTCCTTCTCCGCTCAGCTCTTAAAAGGATGGATCTACCTCTCTACGACCAATGACAGTAAGTTTTCACATTTTTTGCGAGGTGAACGAGTAAGTCAAACGGGATCATTGGATCCTACTTGACAGTTAGGACATGATTGAAATTTAAGTGTAACGTACATTAGTACTTTATAAACACATTCACGTATGCCAACCTGTTTTTAAACATAAATTAGCTACTTTCAACTTTTGAGTCGATAGAACCTCGTGGGCGTATAAATGTATAAGTCAAATTTTTGAAATTGCCGACATTTGGATGTGAATGAAAAAAGAAATATCGATTTAAGTCATAAAGAGTAATTGGTCTACCCTTAATGGAGTGGATCCATCTACAATCTTTTTTCAAGCAACATTGAATTAAAGTATTTTATTCTAAATGCCCATTGATTCTGATCCAGTGGTTACCCTAAAGGTGTTGCTATGATAAATATATAGAATTTTTTTTTCAAAATTTATTTTCTCTCTTGTTATTTTTGTTTTCTGCTCCATTTTATTGTTGTTTAGTTGTTTTCATATTTATTTCCTTAATATTTCTGGTCTCTTTTTTATTTTTAATATGATTTGTGGAAGTACGTGTGAGCCTAAGTGTGCGTATTATTGTTTATGAGGATATTTTTTTTAACACATACATATGTATAGACATACATTAATACAAACGTTTAAATGTATTTGTGTTAAATGCTTGTCTTACGTCAAATGCTTGTTTGTTTGTTTAAGTAATTTGAGACAAAAATCTGTTCTGAAATGCGTAAAATTTGTTCCAAACAATAATATTTCTTTATTCTATTTTTTTTCATTCTCATTCTTAAATTTTGTAGAATTCTATTTTATTATATCCTTAAGATTGTACAGGTGTTTGTATGAATTTGTTAGTATTTGAGCGTGTGTGTTATGGTTGCTTTATTTTAAGAATAAAATGATGGCAAATGATGATGATGATGAGAAGATGATGATGTTGATTTCTTTTATTTTATTTTTTGAATGAGAAAAAATACCTGAATTGAAGGCATCAATATTTTTATATCCTCCATCCCCTCGGGTAATAAAAGAGCGTATATCTAGTTTGTTATAGCGTATGTTAAAATTTTAAAAGAAATTGCTATATTGTTCCCATTACGTCAAGATAAAGCTTGGCAAGACGAAATACACATGGGGTATTGAAGATGTTCGAAATGCTCATTATATTTCAGTTTTGAAGCTAAAGGCAGGTAATAAGCGTTAGAACTCAAAATTCACATTAGTTTTGTTCTTTAGATGTTAACGAGAAAATGCCGCCGTTGACAAACATACAATCGCTATTTTCATTGAAAGTTGTTTTTACAATACCTACAAAACTTAACTTACACAAAGCTGCTCAGCTTTCGTTTAATAGTTTGAGAAATTTTTTAGAGAATGTTGAATTCTTCTCTTCGCAAGAGCTCAATTGATCTCCAACCCCAAATTGTATTCTTCTGACATTTGAAATTTGGATTCTGCAACAAATTTCAATTCAGATAACCTGTTCTAATGTGAGTCATATTCCAGTATTTGTGTTAATTATCGATCAAAATAAATGACAGTCAGAATAGGAAAGGCCTGTTCAACTATCCATCCTCTCTTTTTTAATATCATAAATCACCTTTCTGATCCTTACTTAAACAGAGCTCTGTCTTTGTGTCATAGACATTCGACTTTATTTAAAATTTAATGTTGATTTTTAAATTGAAATGTCTAGCAATACTGCCTGTGAAACAATGTTAAATTAAAATTTTTTATCTATCAAGCAAAATAAAACTTCAAAAGTGGAGATTATATGAGAGCCATAGAACAATATTTTCTGCTACTGAAAGTCTTATGAGCTTCAAATCCCATTCCGGAAACACATTTGTATGGGAAGTATTGTAGTGATCAATAATCATTGGTGTTAAATTTAATCAATATATCTCCAAATTAGTAGCGATCTTTTGAGTGTTCACAGCAGACAAACAAACTGACGTAAAAAGAAAGTGATTTCAATTAGTGGAGCACACATAGAAGTCAGTGAAATATCATTTTTTCTGTGTGGATATGGATGAGATGTCCAAGTCAGAAGGTTTTCCTACGGCAACGTTGATTAGCAGGGAACCAGCACTTCTTGAAACCTTGAAAAATTTTATGTGTGCTGCGGCATGAATCCAAAGATACCTGGGAACTTAAAGTCTTATATTTATATTTTAGCTTATTAGAGTCAGGAGCTTAAAGAAATCTGGGCTTCTATGTATACATCTATTTGTATGGTTACTTTTCTGTCATGTTATAAATAAATTTTTGACGATATTAAAAGAACATATTATCCGAGATGCCCTACTGGAGAGAATCACTACTTTGTTGTGCATTTCAATTTTCAGCTCTTAAAACTTAGTCAGTTGTTTTAATATAGATCTGGATCACGTAATCATTTTTTATTTAATTCAAAAGTAAAATTATTTATCAAATCCAAAAAGATTAAGGTCAATACTTTACTCAGTCCAAAAACAAATAAAATTTCAAAATTCAAAAAATACGTTTTTTGCGGAAATGCGTCTTCTTTCATTCTTATCAATTTTTTATTTTTCTACACATTTTTGGAAATTCAGCCGCTCAAAAGTTACAGATTATTTCCAAGAAATCGATTCTGCCCCATTCTAGGATTACTAATTCAAGTGGCTGGAACATTATTCATTCATATTCATTTTAGATTTCGTCCAGTAGAGCGTTCTTGAATTCGGCTTTCACCAATTAAACCATTATCACTTGTTGTTTCTTTTTCATAGTTTTAACTTTGCCAACGACTTATTTTTTTAAATATTAAAATGAAGAATTTAACATATTTTTTGTAGCTTTTAATATGTATGCATGTGTGTGTATGTTCGTAATATTTGGTGTGTTTTTGTGTTGGTTATGAATTGGCAAAGTTTCTCATATTGAAAGATTTTCTTTTTTATTATCTTTCATTTTTATACCCTCCACCACCACAAGTGTTGAATAAGGTATATAAAATTTATCGTTCCGCGTGTAACGCTAATAACGAATCATGTTAGACCTAATTATGTCTATATATTTTTGCTTCAAATCAAAATCTGGGACTATTTTGCTCAGATCCACAATTCAATGAACTTTGGCCTGAATATTTACTATTGTCCTGAGAAATTTCCTATTTAAAATCGGTAAAATCTGTTTGGCATGTCAAGAGATATAGATCGATATTTGTGGCAACCTCTTAGTTCCAGCGAAGAATTTTCTTAAAACTGTCAATTAGAAATCGACAAATTGGGATAAGATTTTGTGATAATATAAAGTTACATACACTTCATTATCAATCCAAAAACAACAAAAATCGGTTCAGTAGAAAAAATTGATAACCCAAAAAAAAAATTAATTTTGTATTAAAGAGAAACGTTTGTGAGTGTATGTGCAAGTGTGTACATACGTTACATAATGTATTTACTTATACGCATTTGTGATGAAGTGTATTGAAGAATCGTCATGGCAGAATATAGCATTCTTACTTGTTAATATTTTCCTTAGTCTTGTAATATGAATTTCCTAACAACTCTGTGATTTCCTCACCTAACACCCCTCACCTCAACCCCTGCCAAAATCCAGACACATCATCATCATCATTTACGATTTATATTTATTTTAGAAAAAATTTAAATTTTTTATTATTTACATCCCTTAAATATTCCCGAATCTTTGAATATGTGTATGTTTGCATGTGCATATGTATGTATATATATATATATAGTTATATATTTTCAGATTTATTGGATGACTAACTGGTTTGAGTTTTGCCAATATGAGTAATTTTTCTCTTTTTTATGAATATTTATTTACTTCATGTCTTAATCTATTTATTTTAGGTTTTTTATTATTTTTTTGGTTATTATTTGTTCTATATTCCAGGGGAGTTTAACTTGCTTATCTTCCTTAAACACATATTCATATTTTCTATATACAGTTTGTCAAATATTTCTTTAAAATCATAAAAATATTTATGAAATTTCAACATCTTTAATTATACAATTTTTTTCTGTACACGTAGCAACGAAACTATACCTGTTTAATACTAAAAGACACCAAAATTTATCAAATAGTCGGACGGATTACAATGAAATTTAAGAAATTTACTCTTTTTAAGAAGTGTCAAATAAATGTTTGCAAAAAAATATGAAAACTTTGAATCGATTTTTTTGTATTTCTTTTTCTCAAATGGAATTTAATTTTTAAATAAAAAGGAAGTTTTCCTTGTAAAATTAATGTTCCTAAAGGCATTAGTGACCTCATAATTGAATGTAAAAGTGCTTAAAAGGCTTTTTTCAAAGGATCGGGACATTTCAACAGTTAATGTGGGCAAACAAATATCCTATGTGAGTTTCCCTATTCAGGAATATATTTCATACTGAATCCCCTAACGAAAATGAGGAAGGACCCAATATAAAACTATCCACAGGCTATTTGTAAGTAGGTACCCATGTGAATTGAAGTAATACTTTTGAAATTGTATATATTAAGTATATAAGGAGGAGCATTTCCAGTGAATAAGGACTTTGGTTAAGATGTATGACTAGAATATATTCCCTACCAATATCTAGGACAACAATCCCGCGCTTATTTCATGTTAATGAGATATATAGATAAATTTGTCTCCAAGTACGTTTCACTTACTGTGGAATACTGGCAAAACATCTTTTCAGAAAAAACATGAAACTTAATTTTTAAGATTAGAGTGGATGCCTTTTGGACTTTCTATTTCAGAAAAGTTACAGTTATGTTCTGAAAGTTTACTAAATTTAATTCTTTCAATGTTATGACATAAGAATACGGTTGTTTTCATTGGAATCCTTTTACCTTCAGTCATTTTTCGCTGGAAGAGTTCCTCCTTTAGCACTTATGATCAAAAGCTATTTAAAATACTCCTTACTTTTTTCAATCAACCTGCGAATGATTTTAAATCTGGTCTTTATTTCTTCTTTTATTGTGTTGTAAACTGTTCATCAATTTAGAAAAGTTTTAGCATTTTATAGTCCTCAACAGGTTAAGCAATGAAATGTGTTAAGAAAAAATTGCAAAATTAAAGGATTTTTACTTGGAAATCAATAATGAAGTTGAAATTTTGCATATTTTTTATGCATGCAAATATATATTTGATAAACTGTATATGTGTATATGTGTGGGTTTTCAATTTAATTCCAATTTTGTTTTGTTTTTTTGCCAAAATTATTCTTGTTGCTAAAATATCTTGAAAATTTAAATTAATATTATTTTATTTTGTTTTATTATTTTTTTACTTTTTTCCTCTTTGTCAAAAGGGAGTATTATATCCCCCCACACTGTCTATCATTAAATGCTTGAATAACTTGTTGAGAATTTAATATGTTACGGTTTTGTTGTTTTGCCAAAAATATATACATATTTTCTTAAATTTATATGTGTGTTTGTGATTTGTTATAAAATTGGAATATTTATGTCAACTATATAGAATTTGATTTTTTTTCATTCAAAAATTTTGGAAAATAGAATCCCAATAAGCATTTTTCCTAAAATTCCAGTATAAAAACATTTGGTTTCCAGCTACAAATTTAAATTTCAAGCGTAGAAATATACTTGTATTAAACTTTTTTTCAATAGCATACTCCAGTGAAAAGGAAACTTGAATTCAAGTCGAACGAAACAGTGCTTGGAAAGCTTATTTCAACCCTTGCATTTAAATACAACTCAAGTCGAAAAAACAAATATTGAAGTTAATTTTAAACATGCTATAGAATACAACACTTCTGTAACAGTGTTATTCGAGTATTAAAAATAATGAAAATATAAGAGCAAGCAAACGCTGTCAATCTGTATAAAACATGTGTACAAATTTGAATCTTTCGTTATAAAAATCGTTTGTCAAATACACTTGAAAATAATGCAATTTTTACAGGCAATATTATTGGAAGTGAACTGATTAGAAAGGGTTCAACGCGTAGGCGGACCATCTATTCGACGAACGAGCTATGCCTTGCTAATCTTATGTCTTCTCATACCTCCTGATCTTATCGCTGGGTATTTTTTATATGAATCAACCTAATTAAATCTCCCTGCAATGAGCATCAAGAGGAGACGCTTTCTATTGCTCCTCACTCTCCATCTTAAGGATCATTAATTCTATCCTGTAGCACTAAGTTTTGGACCACACACATTCAACATAATAAGTTTTTCACTTTTTTCAAGTGAACTGAAACTAATTGAAATAAAGAAAATCTTTGGACTGATCCTTGATCTATCGCTAGAATATGTAGTAATTTGGGAAATCTGTATCATATATTTAGGCTAAATGAGGACCTCTCTATATTAAAAACTAGACAACTTCTGACAACATAAAATTTTTCGCATATGAATCTGTGAAGAAAAGTTTTTTATGATTTTTTTTCAGACCCGGAGTAATGAAATTTGCACACAATTCTTCCGATTGTAGTCAGATTTTGTCGATTTTTTTGACTGCAAGGACCTCGAAGTTCTCAACTTAATTTTCAATTGAGGTGTTTCCCTTCAAAACAGGAAGAGAAGTAAGCTACTCTTATGTATTTTTATTTATAAAGACCGATTGACTCACAATCTTGAAAGATATTGATTGTTCTATATAGTTTTGATATTCCTCATCTCAGTGCCCTGGTATTTCAGTTTAATACTATCCTCTTTAGCGTTCCCTTTATACTACAGCATACTTTGGTACTGTTTGCCACAGCAATATATCATTGATTTTCTTAGTATTACATTTGAGAGTGTGACTGGTATATTCCCGAAATTCTAGACTTTTAGAGAATATAATGTTTCATTTTGAATTTCTTGTAGCTCAATTGAAGCTTATTTAAATATTTCTCTAATATCTACCCTAACACCTGTTCGTTATACTCTATCCTTTACTCATACTCAATTGACATTTAACATAAGCATATCTTTAGGCTAACAATAATTACAATTAATGTTGCATACCTTTAGGCTATTAATTTAATATTTAAAATTTTCTAATTTCTAAATCCCCAGTTCATTTAATTAAAATTAGAAGTCAATATCTAAATAACAATTTTACATTTTTTTTTTTTGCAAATAAAAAATCATTATCTTGCCATCTTGCAGACTCCCCCTTTTTTTCTTCATTCCAAATATATAACACCCCCTTTTTTAGACTATTTCTCCACCAAATATTTTAATTTTAAAGTTTTTTAAGGGGTAAATTTTTATTGCTTTTCCCCTTTTTTGTTACTTTTAGCAATTTTTTGCCATTAAAATAAATAATAATTGTTAACGCTCAATTCATCTCAATTTTTATCACATTTTTTTCATTTTTGATTATTTGTTTTTCGATTATTAGAAATTTTGTTTTTATTAGTTTTTTCACTATAAATTTTTTATATCCTCTACCACCACAAGTGGTGATGAGGGTATATTGACGTTGTCATTCCCTGTGTAACGCCAAGAAGGAATCATTTCATACCGCATTTAGTATATATATTCCTGCATCATATAAAAATCTGAGTCCAATTATTTATGTCCATTTGACAAGATTGTGCTGGGGTCATTATTTGACGTAGCTGCCATATAAGGTCCCTTTCCGGAATATGGTTCATAGCTTATAATACCCTTAAATATGAACCGATTCTATTGAAATTTGACGCAATTTCCAAATCATCTTGAATATATGTTGGGAATTTCATTGATATCGGTCCATATTTTGCTCTAGCTCCAACATAACGTCCCTTTCTGGAAAGTGTATTTGAGCTCATAAAACATTTAAATAAATTTCGGGTTTTAAGCTGATGAACGAATAAGTTTTTTGGCATAATATCTTCCATTCATGCAAATTTTTGCATAATATTTGTGGTGTGGAGGGTACTTAAGATTCGACACAACCGAATATAGCATTCTTACTTGTTTTTCTTTAAAATGCGGAACTAATTTTTATTTATGTTATTTTTATATTTCCAGATATTTTATGGCAAAAATAGAAAGAATTCGTCACAGTTGTTAAAAGGTAAATTTAAATTTATTAAACTCTGGTATTTTATTAGTTTCTCAAAATTTGTTTCGCCAAAATAAAGAAATTAAAAAATTAAATCATGTGAAATGTTTAAATAATAAGAACAAATTAGCGAAATTTTGTTTTTTCAATTATTGAACTGAGCGATTTTGTTTCATAGAAAGTCGGAACAACAGATTTTCGTTAGTTCGATAGCAGAGTAACCTGAAAATTAAAACAAAAAATGTGAATCAAATAAATTTTGACATTTTAGACATTAAATCCATCCAACATTTTCCTACATTTGTGGATTCTACAACGAAACAACTGATGCAATTTTCAGGAATAGAATAATCAAGCCAATTTATTTTTTTCAACAATACTTCAAATGTCACCGATCGCACAGTGTTTCAAAAGAAAAATGAAATGAATAAGTCTTTCACTTCAAAACAGCCCGATTTGAAAAAAAAATATATATTCACAGAGTCTTGACTTTGTAAACTTAACAGAACCGGTCCATAGGGTCCCAAAGTTGACCAACTCATCTCACGTAAATATTTAAAACAATTCAGACTCCTCATAATTCTACGAAAAACGTTATGTGGGCAGGTCTTATTGTAAGACATATTTAGATTGAATAATTAGAAATTTTATTTTACGACCAATCTTATCTTTATTTTTTGCCCGATCTTACGAATTTTTTTTGCTATAGAGGATCCAAATTTGATCCCTTTTTTCAGATATCATATATTTAAAAAAGGAATAAAGACAAAGTTCGTTAAAGAAGAAATTTTAATAATATATTTATGGAATCAAAAGTTTTAAGTACTAAAAATTCGAATTTTCAAAAAATTCCAATTTTTCGCTAAAAGAGTTGTTTCACTTATTTGGAGTTATAAACAATTCTTCAGATAACCGCATTTTATTCCCTTGACAGATTAGTTTATAGACTTTTGTATAATGGAAAAAAGTTTCAAAAACTTAAATTTAGGAATAATCAAAGTTTTCTAAATTCGACCTATTTTTTGTCATAACACTCAAATTTTCGGCTAAGTTTCTCAAACCGAAAATTATATTTAAAAAAATTTATGAACTTTTGGTAAACGGAAATTTGACACCTCGATATGTGTTGGAGAGATATGGTACTTAACGTAAGAACTTCAATTATAAAAACTTTTTAAAATTTAACTATAAAGAAAAATAGAAATAAACGTTCTGAATATGATGCTGAACTGACTTTTTTGTAGCGATAAGCAATCATTTCCGAAATAGAAACTAACCTTTCAGGGTCTCAGCATCTATGGCATTTTGTATGTAAACCCAATACTTTTAAAGGTAAGAACTGGTTGCGTTATCATTGAGAGATAACGCAATTTCTTCTTCCAATTGATAACAACATTTGTCGAGTAATATCTCGACGAATTTTTCGGCTGATAAATGGTGGAACCATTTCCTTTGGTTCAAAAAAATAGCATATTGTTGCGGTGGCATATCAAAAATTTCTTAACGTAGCAAATTGATTCCAAATTGTGCAAAAAATATGTTAAATTATTGTGTAGGAAATAAAACACTTTTAGATCACAGCGTTTTGTATTTTGGTACTTTTAGAGTCCATCGTAATGAAATTAAACCAATATTTTGTAGGATCCAACTCCGATTTTTTAACTTCAATTTTTCAACAGTGATGTACATTTTTGAAAAGCCGTATCACAAAGTATAAATTCCAAAACTAATTAGAAATTTTTACATCTTAATTAGAGTGTCCAAAAAAAACGACATTTTCAGAAAATCGCGTTTCCAGTTATTCGAAAAATATGATTTTCAAAAAAACCATTTTCGAATACTTTTTTTCTTTTTGTCAAAAACCCGGTTTTTGTTTGATTATAATAAATTTATAGAAAAAAATATTATTACATAAAAATGTTGAGTTAATTCAATAAAAAAACATATAGTGTGGCTGCATTATAATCAACATGTGTATGATTTGTTATTATATCAAAATAATCATTTGTAAAAAATTTAATCAAATTATACTTGGACTGTATTGACTGTATGGAGTATTGACTATCGTAATTAAATTAATGTGTCTAGTTACAATGGTTCTGCTATTTTGGCTCGTGTAACACACGGAGTGAAATAATTTATATTTACTCAATCACGGCGGGGTATAAAAAAATAAGGTTATTATTTTAGTGAAAGTTTAAAACCGGTTAACCGACTAAAACAAATCCGACGTGTCGAATAATTAAAAATTGAAATTTTTCGAAACCGGTCGTTTTTCTGAAGTGAAAAAAACTGTTTAACCGGTTTTCGGTTTCGGTTTTTGATTTCACTAATCTTAATATAAATAGTTAACTCGATCCTGTGTAACCATATGATTTTGGGGCAATAACGAAATTTTATATCACTTTTTATATTTCCCATATTTTTAATATACATCTCCCCTTGATTCTCCTTTTCTTCAATGACGAAAATTTACCTCTTTATAGTTTAACATTTATAGTCCAAAATGTTATATTCTCATAATTGTTCTGCCATGTTCAGCATTTTTGGCAAACAGTAGGTGATGAGTTAAAATAAATTTTACTGAAATATGATTTCTTTCTCTCTACTCCCCATGGTTTTCTTTACTGAATTACCTTTTAAATTGATTCTTTATATCCTTTTTTTTTTGAATGGTTTCTTCGTTATGGCAAAAATATTAAATATTTATTTTTATATCCTACACCACCGTAAATGGTTAGGGTATTATGCGTTTGTGCAGATGTTTGTAACTCGACTCAGAATCACTTTTTGAGTCGTCCGTCTGCCTGTCTATCCGAGTGGATGTCCATGTAAACGTTGTGACCACTCTACAGACTACAATTTTTGAATTGAAACTGGTCATATTTGTCCAACATTTCAGGCAGCTCCCATGCAAATGTCCTAAAGGAAAAGGGGTTTTAAAGTCACCAAAAAATCTAAATACAAAGCGAAAGGAAATTTAACAAAAAATTAGTCATATAGTGCTCGAAATCGATGTACCAAATTTTGCGAGGGTCTGTTACTTCTCATAAAAGCTCAATTCCAAATATCGCATTGTAGGACATTAATCTCACATATAAGTTGGTATTATTATAAAATCTTGTCAATTTAAGATAAATAAAATCTTAATTCGATATTCCGAATTATACGAGGGCCGGTTTAACATTTATTCTAGCTCCGATTTAACCTCGGAAAAAAAATCAAATTTTCAAACGCAAATGTTAGTATAATGATGTATTTTCCATCTAATCATAAATAAGAAGAGAAAATTTTACGAGGGTCGTACATAAATTTTTCGCAGCTGTAATTTACAACCAACATGTGGTTTAGGGTTTTACAAATATTTACTTGTTTAAATAATAAAATTTAGTTTTTAAATACGAACTTACATGAAGGAAAACGCTGACATAACTTGACCGGCATGTTTTCATAAGGATGGAAATGATTACGATTTTTATGCCATAGACCAAATATTGTGTCCTATTTCCGAAATCCGTCATTATTAATATATTCTTAGAACTTTCCAAAGTGCAGAAAAACAAAATTTAATATCATTGTAATATCTAGTTCCATATAAAACCCATTAAAATTTAAGAGGTCTTTGAATGATTTTGGTCATTAAGCATACGGGCTCGACGGAAATTATTTTAATACGAACTTGGGTTTTTTGTTATCAAGAGCTTACTCTAGTAACGACGAATTGCTCATGTGAATTTCAAAAACCCTTAACTTTGTCCAAGAGTACAACTGGCACGAAATCCCATCCTAAGTATCCTGAGGATACTTTTTTAACATTTTTAATTTCTGCATTCCCGCCATATGGAGAATGAAGCTAAGAGTCCGTGCTATAATAAAATATATTTCAAAATTTTGGTTTTGTATATAAGGCAAATATGTGGTCTATGAGAGATTTATATCAGTAACCATGACACGCATTCCTACCATATGGGGAACTAAGCTTAAGGTCCTTGCTGTCATATAATATAAATGTTTTCTCAGAATTATGTTTGTGAATTTTTCTGTTACGAATCCGTAAAATATGATTTGTTCCAGAGTACCTGAGATCCCAGAAATTCCATACCAAGAGCGTTAAAAGTCGCAGGTGGTTCCAATTATATTATTGCAAGTGGTTAGTTACTTTTACCTTTATAGCAGCAGAATGTATTAATATTGCTATTTGGGTTCAGAATATGACAATAATCTTTTTAAATTCCCCTAATGTCTGCTTTGAATGCAGAATGATTGATTAGACAGACTTTCACAGATTCTTGCGGGAACTATTTTGATACCCCTCAAAACTCTAAAATAGAACTAGAGAAATATCTTGAAATGTTTAAACACATTTTTTAATACCACAAGATCAAAACAATTTTCCTTTAAAACTATATACTTCTGATATTTTTAAATCAAAAAAAAAATATATACAAATTAAAATTAAGGACGCCAAAAACTAACTAAAGATAATAAAAAACCCACCAACAAAAATAAAAACGGAAGTAATAATAACTAGTGGCGCTGCCATTAAAAATTTTGTCTATTTCGTAAAAGAGAACAAGAAAAAATGGATGCCAAAGACTCAAAAAAAAATGAATCAAAAGTCGAGAGCGAGAGTGTGCAAGTTAATGTCTGTATATTTAGCAAAAATGATACTTGAAATATTGAATAAAAATTCTTATAAAAATATAAATCAAGTACTTCAACACATTAAAAAGTCAAAAATGTATTTCAAGTGCCAACAAAACAAAAACAACAAGAACATCAACGAAAATTTCAAAGCGGAATAAAATCCTTCAGTCCCTACACTTATTCATGCCCACACTTCAGTCATATCATGCTGATTTGCTATTCCTTTTTTTTAGAGAAAGAGAGTGAGAGAGAAGAGTGAACAGTGGGAAGAAATATGAAGTTTTTGGACTTTTTGTGTTGCTAATGATCTGTTGGATTTAAATGCTATTTTGTGAAGTCATACAGGTACAATATATATTCTAACCAAAATTCTAAGAAATTTCACCTTATTTAATACTTCCTCTTCCTAAAAGGAGCAATTCAGATTTCTCTTTGTATTGTTGCCTATATACAGCCATTTTCTACGCTCTAGAAATTTCGACTCTTTGGTCTGACTAGACTCTAGTCTAGTCATCAGGAATCTGCTTCTATGCATTTATGCTGATGTTCGTCAAGATGCCTTTGTGTGCTTCTGTATAACCGTCCGGCTGGCTGTCCATGTGAACATTGTTAGCACTCGCAGTTTTTGTGATTTTTTGGTAAAAGTTTTTTTGATTCAAGAAGAAAGCCTATTGGATTTGGTCTTGTTCGGTCCAATATCCATTAAAAATAGTGTTTTAAGCTTATGAAACTCACAGATAAGAATATTTTTATTACATATGGGAGTAATAGGTCCCAGTACACAATGGCGCAGTGGTTTAGGGTATTATAAAGTCGTGTTTATTCCACTTTTACACTCTTACTTAGACCTTACTGTGACCATTATACCAATTTAGTTATGGACGTGCTTAGTTTTAATATAACTTTAGATTGAGTGGTTGTATTTGTTTACGATAGAAACCCTTGAAAAGGACATTCAAAAGAAAGTTCTTTGCAACAGCCTAATGATCGACCTCTGGAAGCTCAAAAAGTAGTGATTCTTGATCGTTCTTATTATTTGTTTCACTTTTGTATATATCGATTTTCGTTATAGAGATTTTGTGCTCTTTGTTCCAGCAATTGTAAGCCCAGGTTAGAGAGTCAATTGAAGGTAGAGAAAGGTTCTTACACTTTTGATTTCAAGTAACTTTTTTAGGGACATAACTTGGAACACGAATATGGGGGCTTAAATATATGTATTTTTTGTAAAGAAATTTCTTTCTAAAAAATCGACCTTTGCAAGTCTTTTTCCTTTATATTTTGTTTTTGTGACTTTAGTTTGTCTAGAATTCCGGTAGATATAATGGAAAACAGGCAGTAAGATCTTAGAGTGTAAGTAGGGGATTTATATAAAGAATAGTGCTCTATTATAAGTTTGAAAACTCGGACTTAATAATTCTCAGGAAACCTTGATTGTGGATGCTATTTTCTGCTTTTGATAGTAACGATCATATTTCCCTTTAAGCTTTTACTTTCTGTATAGACTTTCGTTCATATCGTTTTTCCCGCTGGAGATTTTATAAATTTTGGGGTTCCGAAACTTCTTTCGTTCCTTTTTTCCCTTTTAATATAAATGTCCATTTTAAATTCTTAATAGATTCCTAATTTGTTTAGAATAGAAATTAAAAAAATTTCGACATTATAACATCAAAATCTGTAGTGCCAAATGACCTGAGAACTCCTGCCGTCATGACTTCTATTCGGTATAATTAACTGCGAAATAAAGACTTTAACACCTTAAAATCTTGTAACAAGGAGTTACAAATGTTTAATAAAGCGCAATCTACTAGATGTAGATTGCATGGAGATATATAGATACAACAATAGAAGAATGTCATTTTAAGTTTAGAAGGGGAACTTCTCATGTTGCCCAAAAACTGAGCTATTGAAGCCCAAATTAGAGCACCTCTAAATATGCTAAATATTTTGGTAAACATTTTTTTTGTTTCCATCCCACTGTTCTCTATATACGATGCCTGTAGATTTTTTACTTGTTCTACAACAACAACATATTTTGAAGCAATAAAAATTGCTGCTTGTTATTCTGCCGACCAACTAACCGACCGACTGCCTGCTGCAAAACAATTAAATGATTCATTAAAATAAAAAATAAAGATTTTAAACTGCTGTTTTCTATATGAAACTACTTTTTTTTGGTGTATGAACCAGGACAATAAGACAAATAAACAAGGGCACTACAGCGCTGTTTATCAAGTACTCCAGCGTATTTAAATTATCTCTTTTTTTGCAAAACAAAAACTCTCATCTTTGCACAACGGTATCTATAAAGCAACAGACAAATATTCATTCAATGAACAAACACTCGTTCATTCACATTAATTTCTATTTTTCAAAAAAGAAAAACTAAGTAAAATAATCATTATAATACTATTGTCCACTTCACTCCATTCCATCAACTACTTAACTTGACTTTATTCTCTAACAATTGTTTCCCCCAAAAAATGGGGATTTCAATTTTATTCCGAAATAAATAAAATGAAATGAAAGAAAAACCAAAAAATTTCAAAAATTGTTTAGTGATGACTGCATGATGAATGAATGACTGACTGAACGAATGAATGAATGAATGAAGGATTTGTTTGGTTGTTTGTTTGTTCGTTGGTTGGTTGGTATGATGCTGATTTTAAATAAGATGAGATCAGAACGTGCTTGAGTGTTAGGAATATTATATTTTTTTAAAATAGAAAAAATCCTCTAAAGAAAATTTATAATAAAATGAAATGGAAAACTTTCACCCTTCCACTTAAGTGCCAAAAAAAAGTGGTATGTGTGAATGTTTGAGGGTCTGAAGGCAACGGATAATTTTAGATAAACTGCTAAAGAAAAGTTTGGCAAACAAAAAAATATTAAGAAAAAGAGATATTTTTCAAACGTATGTTATTAAATAGTTATTTGACAATGTATTTTAAAAGTACACTTAGAGAAAATAATATAAGTTTCTAAAGTTTGCTATGATTTTACAATATAAAATCGCCTCTTTTCGGAAGTTATGAATTGAGAGAAAGTACCAATAATAACACATTTATAGAAATAAAACCTTGAATTTGCAGTTAAGAAGAGCAGTGATTGCAGTTTTAACTTGCGTTTAGGTAGTCCAAAGCTAATGACTTTAGTCTGAATGACTCCGTTTTGACATGACCATGCAAAACGTATGATAATAAGGTATCTTATGATAATAAGGAATCTTAGGACATTTACTTTGACCTGTAATACATTACAAAGAGAGTTCAGTATTTAGATGCCCAGTTTTCTATTCATTATGATTGCCGGGCATTCGCATAAGAAATTTAAAACACTTTAGTATTTTCTACTTTATAATATCAACGGCATTGTTCATTAAGGTGTAATCCATGTCTTCTTAAACTTCTACTACTTCAACTTCCTAACACGCAGGGAAGCATGATTACTGAGAGCAAACTAGATACATACCAGGGACTATGATTCAGGCGACTTTGCATATATCTAGATTAGGTCATATTTATTTCGGTCTATTCGAGACCAAGCGGAATTGCAACTGATTCAGCGTTGGATATATTAGATGAAAAAACCCCACTCGGCTAGCTCTTCGGACTGTATATTATCATTTGCATGGTTCCCAACAAATGGAATCATCAATGTAGAACCTTTCGATAACTTTACTCCCATTCTATTTAATTATGGAGGTATTTGAATTTTAAAAGATCTATTTAAGACCTATCCAAGGTCATAATTAGATGCAATATAATCCGAGGTCAAAATTAGATTATATGGCAGTGTTATTTAAATCCTAGTTCCACATTTCCAACAATATAGTGCTTTGACACTTACTGCGCTACTTGCAAATGTGACCACCATATAAAGATCAATGGGGCCAAGAAGCAGTACATCATTCAGAGCATAAGAAATATTCCTGTGATTCTATTACAAACTTGCACAAGTCAACCTGATTCACTTACACAAAGTCAAATGCATAGTAGTTTCGGAGCACAACGTTCTAAAAATTTTGCTCTTGAGACACTAAAAAAATGATTTTCCTTAGACATGTGAGGCTACTTCTCACTAATTTTTTTTACAGATAAAATGCGTTCTATACAGTTTGGTAAGTTTTGGTTCATAGACTGACATCAGTTCAAGAGATGGACTTGGCTCATTTGTAAGTTACCTAATATTAGGAACGATTTAAAAAAAGAGAGCAGGAAATCTAAACAAAAACAAGTTTAATAAGGTCATGACAGCTACACTGTAGGTCTGAAATCCAACGTTTAAAAAAAAGACCAAAGAGAGGAAGAAATATGTTTGAAATCCTCTACGATTGGAACCATGTTCTATACCTATCAGCTTATGAATATTAGTTGACTGTGGTCTTGTCAATTGATCAGTTTGATGTCATTTTCGAACGTTATAATGTTGGGTCAATCAAAGATATGGAAACTTATTAAATTTTATTTGTTAATCAGTACCTTTTGTGATGATCACAATACCCAGTCCATTCAGTCCATCATTCCCAGATACTCTTATAAGAGCCAAAGTTTAACTCTGATTTCTGTAGAAAAACAAAATTTTTGGAAGAGGAATATTGGATTCTATAGAGAGCATAAGGCTTATAGTCCGTTAAAATATAAAGTGATCGCTGCAGCTATTATGCAATGAATGAGACTTTCATTTGATCCACCCAAGCGACATTTTCATTTATAATTCTTCTTACTATTCTGATCGTTGTTTAATCTGATAACTTGCTATGAATTCTGTTGCTCCCATAATTAGTAGCAATATCGTGAATAGGACTTAGTCACATTCCGATTCAATAATTTACGCTTCATTTTAAAACCAGTTCTAAAAGTTTAAAGTCCTATTTTTATAGCATTAACCAGGGACTTTTGAGACCCTGGTTAATGCTGGTCATTTTGACCAACAACATATTCAAGAGCCCAGGAATTTCTAAAGAGATCCTAAGATTGTTGAAAGCTTCTAAGGACTTTTTTCTAAAGTTTTAAATCCTTTTCTTTAAGTGTAATCTATCCAATTTCAATTTAGCTAAATTGTCGACAATGAATGTAACATATTAAGTCCACCACCAACAACAAACCAACAAAGATTTAGATATAGACAGCCAAAGCCAACCCACAATTTTGGCAGTACATAAAAAGTTAATAAAATCAAAAATTCCTAAACAATCATACACTAGAAAAAAATCTAGGAAATACAGCAACAATTACTACAACAAAAACTACTTAAATATGACTAACAGCAGCTACAACAACAAGAACACCAGCCAGCAATATAAGTAAATACTCATGAACAACATTAAACAACTCTACAGCAGTGGCAACAAGCAAATAACAGCAATAGAATTTGAACGATGACATTTGATGCCAAAAATGTTCAAGTGGGACAGAAACACCAACAAAAAGGAATTACAACATTAACAGCAACAAATATATATTTATAGTTGTAGAGCAAAAGCAACAACATCACAACATTAGAAAATTTCGTTAGTTTAAGAAAAGTCTGCCTAAATATTTACTGTCGTCGCCAACGCCTTCAATGAAGTGAAATGAAATGAAATGAACTTAAACTAACGGATTGACGGGTTGATTGAATGACTGGCTAGAGTTGTTGTAATTCGTTGTTGCAGTGTGGAAGATGATGATGTGTTTGTTTCATTCAATGAATTTCTTTTTATAGCAATACAAACATGTTGCTTACTTACCCTTGTTCTTGTTGCTGATTTTCAACAATTTTCATAGACTTTGTTAAGTACAACAAGGAGTAGCAGCAACAACAGCAATAATAAAAAAAAACAAAAAACAAAAAATTGCTTTAAAACATTGCCAACATTCTCAAACACTCACTTGAAGAATTTTCATTTTTCAAACACAGACATGTTGCACAATGGGTATGAAATTTATCAGAAACATATGAATGACGGTGGGTAGGAATAAAATATAATATTCCATAGTATGTTGTTTTTTGTTGGTTTTGTCCCACTGTATGTTGTTGCTATTGATATTTATTTTATTATGTTTGTTGTTTTTAAAAATATCAATATGTAAACAAACATATATATTTTTAAAGATGACTTGTCTGGTGTGTTGTAAAACGATGTGATGGAATGACTCTTTTTTTGCCTTCTTCTCCTCATCCTTCTTCCATGTCTGACTCTGGTGATATTTTTATTTTGTTGAAATTTCCATAGCTTCAATATGGGATGGCGTTTTCAACAACTAGTGACTTCCACAAAGAAAAGGAATAAATATTTAAACTGTTTATGTCCCCCACAAAAAACTATTCATTTTATCTCTGAATTGTGTTTATTTTTAAATGAATTTTCATAGAAATGAAAACAAAATTAATGTGTTTTTGACTATAAAAATAATTTTTGAAATTTTATTTGCCAATATCTCTGCAATATTTATATATCCTCTGGTAATATTTAATTTGAAAGGGAGGCGTAATTGCTTTTTTCAAAAAATAATACGAAATATTTATATTATTTTTTAAATTTGAAAGTTGTATGATGAGAGATGAAGCAAATAAAGATTTTTAATATAAATTTTTAAGGATAATTTTATTCCATTAGAAAGTTATATCCGGGAGAGTAATTTGACGAACTGATCTTTTTCATTTTTCACTTTTCTAACACAATTGATCGAAGCAATGTGGAGAGGGTGACCAACCTGCTGAAAATGAACCGATCGGAATCCTCCAACAAATTGTGATATGGTCTTTCGGTCGGCGTAGGTAGCTCTGTTGTGTCTCATGTTATACACGAATTTTAAGTTAAAACACGACTAATTTACCCTTTCTGGGGGTTGATATATACAATGCATTCGTTATTTTATTGATTTGATAAATAACTAGTAGCAGGATTATGGGGATTCCATTGGATACTTCGCCTTCTGATTATTTAGGGTTGATGAATCGGTTTCCAATACCGGTTGAAAAGCGATCTTTGATTCGGTTTGCAATACCGGCTAAAAAGTGATCGGTTTCCAAAATTGGCTGTCAAACGATTGTGAACGATTAATGAATCCTTTTCCAATATTGACTGGTGAAAAGGAAATAAATCAGTTTTCAACTTTTATTAATGAACGGTTGATAAATCGGTTTATAATATTAGCTAACAAGCTACTAAATAATCACTTTCTAATACTAATTGGTGAACAGTTTAAGAATCGTTTTCCAATACTGGCAAACGAACAATTGAGAAATCGGCTTTTACTGGATCGTTATAATGTTTTATAACTTAAAACTAAAATTCTAAATTACATAAAGGACTTAAAAAGAGGATATAATATCCATCAGTATTAGTAAATAAAACAGACGACCGACGCTGCTGTGTTCAAACAGTCAACATGTAGTTGTAGTGTTAAGAGCCAATCGAAGTTGCTGTTTTAAAGCGGGCATCCGAAATTGCTGTATTGAAACAGTAAGTCGAACTTGATGTGTTCGAAACAGTCAACCAGAGTTGCTGTGCAATAACCTTCTCTGATTGTCGACAAGCTAAGTCTTAGAGAAACTAAAGCTATTCTCTCTAGGGACGTTAAATATTTTTACATATCAATTGAAATTACATTAAAAAACATTCTTTTGTATCCCAGAAAGTTCAGAAGTTTATTTAAAGTGAAACACTTCTTTTAATCATTAAAATGGAAAAACTTCTTTACCACTTGATATATGTTTAACCAAAGAAAGCAGTCGAAAAATATCGGATAAAAAGCTTTTACAAACATGATTTCAAGGTAATAAAATTGTTCACTCTCTGAATAAGGCTGAAATACTAACTAAACTTTATATAAATGGGTCAATTATGGCCGCTTCTCAAATAAGTCTAGATATATTTATTGAAAATATCCCTGTTGCTGACAAAGTATTCCAAGCTTCCCAAGATGAATTCCAATTAGTGACAAAAATCGTCGGCATGATTCAAGAAACCTTGACCAACCTGAATTTTGAATGATTACGAAGAAACACTAGAGCATGACGATTTAGCGCCACCGCTGCAACTACTGGAAAAATTGGCGGAATGGAAAATAAGCAAAGATACCACCAATACGTCTCACTTGGACAGCAACGGTGGAAACAAAATTGCATTATCTTAGAACTTTGTATGTTAATATCCACATTTAAAACTTTCGATACTGAAATATCTGAACATACTTGGTATATGACCTACTGAAACAAGTACCCAACCAAAATATGCTAATAATTTTTTTTTCTTAGAAAACCAGAGATCATTGACTGAAATCCTACCAAGTCTCGATAGTTTTGTAAATGATATTTTATTAGGTCGAAATCAGAATGATTTTTCTCTATGGCGAATACTTTTGCAACATATTCTAATAATGACGTTCTGCGTCGTGTCGTCTTATGTAGTGTTATTGTCGGGTGCAGCATAATATAACAACGACCTTGTATGTATTATCTAAGTAGCAATTCGGATTTTAAATTGTTTATGATGGTTTACAACACACATATTCACCGTCATATTATAAATAACTTTTGTACGAAAGGAACAGCTCTTCTAGACATTTTCCACAAAATTTTACCTCAAATCGTAGTCAGTCAGTGTTTCCAATATAACAAACATGTGCTAACAGAGTTAAGTTTATATAGAAAATAGGAAGTGTGTATGTATGTATGTATGTATATATATATATATATATATATATATATATATATATATATATATATATATATATATATATATATATATATATATATATATATATATATATATATATATATATATATGTATGTATGTATATATATATATATATATATATATATATATATATATATATATATATATATATATATATATATATATATATATATATATATATATATATATATATATATATATATATATATATAAATATATATATATATAAATATATATATGTATGTATATATATATATATATATATATATATATATATATATATATATATATATATATATATATATATATATATATATATATATATATATATATATATATATATATATATATATATATATATATATATATATATATATATATATATATATATATATATATATATATATATATATATATATATATATATATATATATATATATGTAAGAATATATGTAACATATAGACTCTAAAATGACTGGACCAAATTTGATGAAATTTTCACAGAATGATTTCAAAATACACGAATGTAACAATGGCTACAAAAAATTCCGATAGGACCAGGGGGAGAAGTGCCTCTCATACAAAGCAACCATTTATTGCCGAACATCTAAAGAACTATAACAGTGAGTGAGGGTTCTTATCTGGGGACTTTTTTACTGGACAAAACGTAGAACGGATAAGACCAGGGGGAGGGGTATCGCCCATACAAAGCAAATATTGTTTATCGAATATCTAATGAATTGTAACAGCGATAGTTCTAAAATTTGGTTCCAACAACTTTCTTAAGGAATTATTCAACTGGATAAAACTCATTAAAGATAAAACCAAGGGGAGAGGTATCGCACATACAAAGCAACTTTTTTTTTTTTTTGGTAAAATGAAGTTCTCCTGGTCTTCTAGTTATAAATATAAATATAAATATTCAATATAATAAAAAATTAAAAATAATTTCCCAAAAACATTTAAATAAAATTTCAATAATTTAAATTGTGTCGCCTTGTCCTCATTCATTGTATTTCATTATTTATTTTTAAATTTATGCTCTTGTAATCACCCCTTTTTACTATAAATTTTATAAATATAATATTGCGCTTCAAGTGAAAATGAAAAAAGACATCAATCAATGACTCCGTATAGCACAAGTACAAAAAATACGCCCCTCTAGCTAATTTCATATTTAGAGTCGTCATCTTGTCTTATAAGCAAAAATAACGAAAAAAAAAGAGAAAAAGAAGTAAGCAAATTGAGGCAGTAGGAGGAACATTGGGAAGGAAGTTAAAAAAGGAAAAAAAAGCAAAACATGAAAAAAGGATGTTCATCATCATTTTTAATATTTTTAAACAAATTGTTTTGAAAACATTTGTACAAACAACAAAAACAACAACGCAAATACAAAAACAAAAGCAAAAGGAAAAAAAGAACTGAAATAAATAAAAAAGAAAGAAGAGAAGAAAAATATGTTATAATTTCAATTTAATGTCTTCATATTGCTAACTTCGGAACTTATGCCTCTGAACCCCTGAGAAAGACAACAAGATACAAGAAAAAATAACAACAACAAGAAGAGTTTTTAATACATTTGCCAGAGTTACACCTTTCAAGTGACTAAGTAAGTGAACGAGTGTGTGTGGCATGAATGAGTTTGTGGGTAATGGTGAGAGTGGTGGTGGTAAAGTGAGTAAAAGATTTTTTTTTTTAGTTTTAAAGTTTTATTTCAATGAAAATGTATTTTTACACACCAAACGTATATTGATGTTGCGTGCCACGTACGGTATGTTTTTGCTTCTAGTTTGTTATTTGTTTCGTTTTACTTTGACTTAGTTGTGAAAATGCCGCGGGAACGTCTCTTTTTTTCTTGATGCTTGTCACTGCCGCACGAACGACCTTTACGACATTGATTTCTTATAACATTTATAACAAATACACAAACAAACGCACATGTGGCAAACATATAACGCAACGTTTGTCACACCAATTTCAAATGAAGAAACAATTTTGAAGAAGCTACAAAATACTGTGGGGCAAAATTGATATTTTTAAATAATTCAGTTAAATGTGATCGTCTAGTGGAAGAAATGAACCAAACCTGTTCGAAAGGGAAACATATTCCAGTAAAGGAGATCGAAGCTAGTGATAGTCAAAAGGTGCAAGATCTTGGCTAGAGGGCATATGGAGCACTGTCCGGTAACTTCGACGAATCATTAACTTTTGACTGACCCAGAAATTACTTTAAAACTATTGTTGAGTAATATATCTCATTCCTCATCTTCAAACATTGTCGGCTAACCAGGTCCTGCCTTCTTTCATAAAAATCATTGTAGTTTTTCCCTGTTCGATAGTAAAATATTAAGTCTTCTTTGTGTGACCACAACAATCAATTTACATATAGGATCCATTAATTATTTTAAATCAACTATTTTTGCATCAAGCCAACCGAAATTTTATATATAATTATATTACATCAGACTTCATTTGACATATCAAACATCTCTTCAGTTATCATCAAACATCTTAGATCTACTTTAATACAGGAAATTAGATTTAATTTAAAACTTCCATTTTTATTTTAAACTTGTTTCGAACATCTCTGAAATTTATTTCATGACTTCTTAGTTGGACATCAAACTACTTTGTTTGATAGCAAAGTACTTAAGCTTGAATGTTTGACTACAACAAACAATTTGCTTGAGAATATTTTCAACGTTTCTAATATCATTTGCACTAACGTCATACATGTTAGACACATTTTGTGTGAAGTGTTGGGTTCATACAATTGAGTTCATTATAAACACCAAGAGTTTGGGTTACACAATCAGTTATAACACCACATTAAAGCTTCCACAGAAATTAAGGTTTAAATCAATACATATTTTGTGGACTTGGTGATTCTTTGTTGGTCTCGATAATCTGTACTCCACCCTGAAGAGCCGTAGGTCTGATGCTCCTCATAAAATTTAAAAGAAGTCATTATAAATCAGAACGACCAGCTTGCAATGTTTGTTATAATCTGATAGAGCTTCCGTAAACCTCGCGTATTCTGTGGACTTGGTGGCTTTTTCTTGCACTCAAATATGTTTAGTCGGGAGAGTTTGGAACATGTATTTGAAGAAACAGGTTGGTCAAATACACTACATATTCCTCATGCTCATATAGCTGTAGAGTGAACAAAGTGACGTCTATTTCGTGCTCAACAATTCAACATGTCACAAACGTAAGTGGCTTTGAAATTTGAATTTGAAATGTTGACAAGGTATAATTGATTAAAGGCATCAAACCTCGCCTAAAGGTTTGGAGCGTTTCGGTTGTATCAAACAGCCGAATTTGAGATGTGAATCGAAAACTTGGCCATCGCTTTATTTTAAACTTTGTTTCTGGTCAAACTGTGTAATTTCTCATTCTTAGGTAATTTTCATTCCTAAACCTTATTTAAGCTATACAATTTCTTTCCTTAAACATTTGCTCCTGCCCCACTGTATTGTAAAGTAGAAGATGTTTGAAGAAGGTTTCTGTTCAAGTTGCCATTTACCAGATTAAATGACTGACATATAGAAATAGAGACGGACGGATGGTCTGACAGACATAGTGTTGTTTTGTTGGGTTAAATGTTCAAGTAGTCGAAACTTCTGTGGCATTTGCCACAGCAATAATAATAACAACAACAAGAGAAAACAAAAATATACACAAATGTTTTCAAATGGAATCAGAGAAGAGTATGAATTATTTTTAATACAAAACATTTCAAGTTGTTTTTATTATTTTTGGGGCATTGTTGTTGCCTTCAAAGGAACTCTTGGTGTTGCATGAGGCAATAATATTGTTGTTCCTCATGTGTGTTTGTGACTAAATTCCTATAAATTTACAAGTTTTGTTTGTTTTCTTCAGTCAGTCATTCATTTATTCATTTTGCTAGATTTTTGTTTTGTTTTTCTTTTTGTCTGTCTCTTTGGCTCATCTTTTAGAGTCTGCCTGTCTCATTGGTATGTGAAGAATATTGAAGTCATTTTCATTGTCTATTTCCCCATTTTCATCCATCTTTAAATTCATCGTATTTTTATTATTCTTCTCTCTATTTTGCCATTCATATTTTTCCCTTCGAGCTGCTTGTTGTTGTTTCTTCTTCTCCTTTAAGTTTTTTTTTGGGGAATTTTTGCTTAAAAACACCAACATGTAAAAACAACAATTATATAAAAACACTTGCAACAACTCAAAATTGTTGTCTGGCTGCCGGCATTATGTCGACAGACTGGGATTTTTGTCTTGCTGCTGCTTTTTTGTTTTGTTTTTGGCTTCTGAATTTTTCATTGTCGTGTAAAATATTGTTTTCATTTGGATTTTATTATTGTTGCTGTTCGCTTATTGCTACTGTTAGTTGTTGTTGCTGTTATTTTCATGTTTAATAAATATGTTTTGAAAATGTTGTCTGTTGCAGATTTAAATTTATACATTTTAATTTGTATTGATATTTTCGAACAACAACAACAGCACAAACAAAAGGAGACAATGAAATGGAAATATGTTATGACTTTTTTAGTATTGAAAATATTGAAGGATTGATGGTTTGATAATTTGCATTACACAATGCAGCAAATTATTAAGCTTAAAGCGAAGATTATTATTTCAGCTCACAGAAAAGTTCACACCAAAAATATTCATATCTTTTCCTGGGAAATTAATTCGTTATTGAATATCACAGATTGGAGTTCAAACGAAAATGTCTGTTTTTTTTTTCTCGTCAACTAGAATATTGGAACCTATTTCTGGAATTCTTAGATCTTGAATATTAAGATCTTGTGTCTGGTACAAAAATTGTCGCTGTCTTTAAAAAAATTGCATCGGATTGAAATGCTTCTAGTTATTTTCTGCGTCAAAATCACCACTTCCAAGTCTTCCATCCAAAGTTTTCTGAGAAATTAATGCGTAACTGAATATCTCAGATTGGAGTTCAAACGAAAATGTCACTTGTTTTCTCGTCAACTCGAATATTGGATTCAAGTTTTTCTGTATCAAAACCACCACCTTTAAGTCTCCCAGCCAAAGCTCAACATTTTTTATTGTTGTTGGTTGATCGTAAATCAACAATCGGTAGCTTTCCGTGGCAAATGAACATCTGTAAGACTATATGACTACCACTCAATTGATAAAAACTATGCTGAAGTTGAGGCAACGTGAAAAAACTACACCAAAAGAATCATGTTCAGAGTTGTTTTCAACAATTGGAGGTAAATGCATTTTGAAACCATTTTTCCGGACTTAACAAATAACCTAATTCACATTATTTTGTTCTGGGAATCTTCTGGCAACCCTGAAAAGTTAAGTATTGCTTTTTTATTGGGGTAATAAAATTTTAGGTTACTAGCCCCCCTCCCCCAAAAAATCTAACTTTGCCAAAAGATGTGGTAACTGGAAAGTTCATCGGCATATATGTATTGCAGATAATGTATTAAAAAATTATTACCATTATTTTCCCAAACTCTTGTTAGTATTGTATCTTTGATTGTAATGCCCATCCTGCTACATTGCGTCTTCCACGGCCAGGATACATTTTCGTCAATTATATTTTTCTACGAAGGAAAACTTCTATTACATTAAATATGTCTTCTATAAGAATATATAATCCGTGCAGAGGTTTCATGGATTAAATGCACAACGTTAATATTATGAACTGTTTTTTTATAATTTAGAGATATTCTGACATTCCCAATTAGACCATCTCCACAAGAAACCCTCGACGAATTCTCCCCCGTTCCGAAGAGATTTCCTCCTCTATACTCTATTTATTCTCAAGTACTCGTAGTCGTATCCTTTTTGTGATTTCACATTACCGCTAAAACTTTCTGAGACAATTTCTGTATTTCCCATTCCCATGGTTATGTAGATCATTTTATGGGCCGACTAAAATATTTTCAAAGTCTTTGGAATGAGCAAATGTGAATTCTATACTTTACCCAGCTGATTTTGGTACATTTAAATGTTTTGTACGAGAGAATTTATAAAGAGACATTTTTATGTATTTAGATCGTATAGACATTTTTATTAATGAAATATGATCATTTTCTCTATATTACCAATTATCCAACATGTATTCGAGGTATCTAATAATCATATGGTTATCTTGAAATCGAATTTGTTTTTGTTTACTTTAGATCATCAGATCATGAACCCAATCATTTTAGTTCGGCATATTTTTTTCGAAGAACTACTGTATTGGACTCTGCACACCGTAACAATCCCTATTTAGCTCTGCCTAGTAAATTTCAGTTAATATAGACACTATAATCACAGCTTAAAATTATGTAACTCAGTTCTTCAAAATGTCCTTTAAAATTCCGACAAATAAGAGTATTTAATATGCATGTGAATCGAGACACTGAATAGAGACACTCTTTAAAGATATATAACTATCTATTACAAGTTTATCGTAAGTTTACAACAATTCAATAAAAGGACCAAACTTACACAATTTATCCTTTTTATGCTCGTTAGATTTTAATCCTCTCCATTTACAATAAGTTTTTCTATTCAAATTTTTGCCTTTCAATCTAATAAATAAAAATATGTTTCCTCTTTTTATCTCTGGTTGAATATTAAACCCATGTTACGCCAAAAAAACATATTGTTCCCATGCAAATTGTCCATTTCATTCTATATTAAAGCCCCCAATAATACAAAAACAAAGAAGCGATGAAAAAAATTTACAAAATAGACATGTGTCATTTTTAGCGCCATAATTAATGGTCACATGACTATGTTGTGTTCATCAAAATATAGCAATTGGTGATGTTATTTTAGTTGTATCCGTAAGATACATTTATATATAACTACATACTTTCATACATATACATATGCAATGGGAAGTACATTTATGCAATTTTCCATAACCCACACACAAGGGATATAGAAAGAGAGAGAGAGAGAAAGAGAATAACATTAGCAAGATGAATGAAACTACATAATTTTCCTTAAAATTTCCGAAATTATTTAATATATGGATGGATGTGTGTAATGGCAATAAGCAAAACAACTACTGGATGTATTGTGGAGTGAACACACAAATACATAACTAAATAGTTACATGTTATACATGCATTTAGATAAACATGAATATGTATATTTGTATATGTAACAATATATTGCTTATGTATATGTAGATGTATTTAATATTTTACAACAAGATGATGATGCAAATACAACCAAAAAAAAAATCGTATCGCATTAAAGTAGGTCAGGTCAACCTTTAGAAAATCTATATGAGATAGAAATTCATCTATCGTTTCTGCGTCACTCATCCACCTTCTTTTGCAATTTCACTAGAATCTTCACAGTGGTTCAGAATCATGTTTGGTTTATATGGATTTATATAGAAATTTTCATAAGGAGGATGTCATTATAAGCTTAAAAGGAATATATTCTTAATGCCTCTTAATCCTCCAGTAGAAGGTCCTTTACCATTGAATTTTTCACCGAAGGGTCTTTGTTATGTTGGACTGCAACTGGGTATAAATTTATAGAAGATCAAATTTACTTGAGATCGGCATATTTTACAATTGCAAGTGCATCATATATCGAAATTCACGGGCACTGAATGTTGTTGTAGTTCTTATTCCTATCGATCTCTTCTTAATGGCTCTGCAGAACAGACTACTGATTTTTGTTTTACGACTGATGAATTTGGTAAGCAATTTCGAAATCACTATTTCATTAAGAAAAATAGGCAAATGAATTATGCCGCAAAGAGAACAAAATCTCTTAGATGAATTGTGATATTGGAACTTGTTATTTTCAGAAGATCTTTAATTTGGCTTTTCATATGGACTTCTGGTGAATGCGGTTTATTTAGAGAAATATGTTCATTTTCCGAAGTTGTAGGCTTTGGAATATTTGTAAACAGTGAGTCAAATTATTCACTAAGGACTTGTCTTGAATGCATGAAAGGGAAGACAGACTTCCGATATTAACTTTAAATGGTTCTGAGCAAAAAGATTTCAATTACTTACAAATCGTAAAGAAATCAGAATGTCTTTCAACTACAACAAGTCTCAGAAGTAAAGGAGCTATAACGTCAAATTTGTGTCTGAACACGGAAATTTTCAATAATCTTCATTAAAAAAATTTAACGTTGATTTACGAGTTTCGGAAGTCTGATTTGTCGAAAAATCTAAAGAAGAGGAATAAGAAGCACTAACGTTGAAGCACTGAGGTCGGACGCAAGAAGAAGTTGCCATTTGTATTATGAATCAAACAATAAGGCATTTACCAACGACAAAACAAAGTCCGTATTTAATGATATCAGAATGTTTTTTTATACCGAGCTGTTGAAATCAGGTCAGACGATCAAATGAAATCGATGGTAATTGATCCATTTGAAGGAAACAGTCATCGAAAAACGAGCAACCGGAGCTTTTATTTATTAAATCAATTATTGCAAAACCGGTCATGTTGAAGACGGTAGGTTTAAACTAACTCAATCGATGCAGGACACCCTAATTGAATCGTGGTTCACTTTAGCAATTAGATTGATGCGTTGTAATATCTATTTTGCCTTGAAATCCATACGCTACCCGGAATTTGGAAATGATGTAATGCTTTTCACAGTGCGCATAAATAAGCTCGATCTCTTTTCATCAGAAAAAGTTTTTTTAATTGTTTCACCATCTCCTTTTTTTCTTTATTGATATTTTGGGATAAAGTTGCTGCTGCCCTACTGCAACATTTATTCTTTAACATAAAATCTACGAATTTCTTTTACAAATTTATTTCCCAATATTTTAGTTTTCGCCCCACTGTGATTTCTCTAATGTGTTGTTCTTGTAAACTTTTGTGGTTATATTCTCTATGTATGTATATGTATTAGTGTATGTATCTCTATAGTTTATTATAAATACATACAAGTTTGTTATAAGTTTTGCTATTTTATATTCTAGATTAGGTCTTTGGAATTTTGTAATAAATAGTTGGCCAGTTCCAAATATATACCAACACACACACACACATACACAATCACTTTTATTCAGTCTTAATCATACAAACTCATTTGAAAGTTTATTAGAATAAATTAGATGCTGATATGTTTTGTTGTTGTTGCTACTGCTGTTGCTGATGAAGTATATAACATTTAAGCGTGTGTGTGGGCTAATGCATAAATGCAAACCAGATGATTTTATATCCATTTATTCATCTGTCCGCCCGTCCGTCCGTCCATTGAACCATTCGTCTGTCTGTCTTTCTCTTCATGCAGTTTTGTTTATATTGTCCCTGTTTTTGTAGAGCAACAAGAATGCTTTGCCAGTATTTCCAATTAGCACTTATAATTATGTCTTGATTAATGATAAATCCTCTGGATTAATTTTGTAATTTCTTTGCTTCTTTATTCTCTCATTTATATATGATGAACATAATTTTATTGTTTATGCAAAGTGTGGTGGGGGCCAGAGGAGGAGCATTGTCATCATTTTGTGCATTGTTGTCAACGAACATTATTGTCATTATTTTGGGTAAAGGTGATCCATTTCCTCTCACACCATCAATGTCATCATTAGTTTGTAATATAATTTTTAGTTTCTGCTTTTGTGTCTTCATTCGAAAAGTAGATGAAAAAGAGAAAGAGCGTTTATAATTTTTTTGTAAGAATTCAGATAATCAGAAGCACATTTGTTTTTAATACGAGGGCAGTTTTTAAATGTTTTTCTTAAATTTCATTATGATCAGTAGGTTGAAGTTTTGGACTTCATATATCAAATAGCTCTTAATAATATTGATCTGGTTTTAAAAGTCGTTGAAATGGACTCATAATAGGACCTATTTATAGTTCTTTACTAACGAAACTGTCTATACTTGCTATAGCTGTAGAGTAAAATTTCGTAAGACAACTTAGTGTTTTCGATCGTACATTGAAAGCCGAAGCAGTGAAAAAGCAGTACCAGGTTTTTAGCAGCATATTGTGAGCACCACAATATTTTTTATATAAACCATTATGATCATAGAATAAAGTATGCTTTGATTTGTTGTGTTGTAAATATTGATGAAATCCTCGATCCCGTAAACATTATTGGAACTGAAGAGGTGGTCGATACTTTATTTTTTCTTTCGTAGAACAAATAATTGTCTTGATTAATCCAATTTCGGTCAGAAGATTCTTTGTGAGTGAAGCTGCAAATTGTCATGATTGATGGAATTTGGACCATTCAATTCCCATCTAAGAAATTTATTCTTTTATCAAACTAAGAAGATGAGGTCCACGTGCATGAGTTATTGCAACTACATAAAGTCATAAGGATCATGGAATGCGGTATTATTTTTATTGATTCTATTACCGACAGATTGAATATTTCCAAGAAATAGTATTGGAGCAATAGTGACTTTCTCTTCGTCAAATTACATTGATTGATCCATTTTTGGTCCGAAAAATCTCTACGACAGAAGTTGTATGTTTCATCCTAAAAACAACTCTACTTCCCCTCTTTAACATAAAACTTCATTAGGCTATTAACGTGAAAGACGAAACATATAGCGGTTAACTTAATCCCCGAAATAAGCGCCAGCTAAACTTAAGACTCAACTCTAATGTATTTGGAGGAGACTTCCATCGATTTTATCCAGACTGATTTTCGCTATGGAGACGTTCCAGATATTAATTTCTTACAGATATATATCGGAGTTATGGCTGTAGATGCTCAAGTCCTATTTTGTATTTCTAAACTAGTCCGAGTGTTGAGCTTCAGTCAAAGCTTATTTGCAGAAGTTAGAACGTGAAAGTTATCGAAAACATTCAACTTTCCAGTTTTCACGAGAAATATAAAAAAAATTTTGGGATTATATGGTTAAAGTCTTAATACTCTTATCAAGGCTACGTTAGAGATCGACAGTTATCGCATAACAGACTCCCTCCAATAACTGGACAACTATTCTCGAATTTGAATGTTAATTGTGATTTAATTTTGACTTAAGACCAAATATTCCTTCCGTACTTACTCTTCTTAAATATATATCGCTTGAAAAGTATACACCACCAACTTTACAAAATCCCCTTTCTTTTTCAAAAACTTTTTTCCTACCTCGCTCGTTTTCTTACACAAATTATAAGAATTGCCCCAGCAAGTGTGTGTAGGGTAGAAAGACACAAAAATTGTATTTCCAAAGTGATTAGTGAAATTATGTTTGTTTTTTAAAAAGTGATTTATGTTTATTTTAGTGGCAATATTTTAAAATAACCAAAAAAAATGTTTATAATGGATTGAGGAAATCGAATGTGTGTAAATTATTTATGTTCCATGAATGTAAATTTCTTTTTGGAAACGATTTTTATACATTTGATTGAGTCTAAAATTTATTGACTTCATCACATGCCATGTTAGAGGCGTTATAGAGTCTACAAACACATAAACTGCTATAAAATGTAAAAATAATTTAAATAAAAGAAAGTAAAAGTGTTTTAGAACATTTTAAATTTGTCTTTGCAACAGCTGCAACATGATTTTCAACTTACCACATAATTTTATAGTTTGAGGAGATGATAATGAATGTGCAGCTATTTAGCCTTTTTAAATGATCATAATTAAATTTTAATTAGATTACACTGATGAACTATGGTTGTTGGGGTGAAGATAATTATTTTATTGAAGTCTTTCAAATTTAAAAAATTTTAGAAATTTGTTGAACTCTGGATTTTATTGGACCGATTAATACTTTTTAACAAAATAACAATCGATTCTTAAATATGTTGAAAAGACAATCACCATTGAATCCAAGAGTAAGGATTAAACTCAAACAAATCCTAACAAGCTGAGAAGGAATCCCTTTTGGCGACTTTTTAGCATATAATTTCCATCGATTTAGATACCAGCTATTAGCAGATATAGACTTTTATAATGACGATACATTCCAGCAACTTAACATCTCTTAAGGTGGTAAATGTTTGGAAATCTAAAAAGTACAGAAATGCAAAAATTCAGATCACACTGATGAATAATCTAAACTTGTTCTCAGATTATATTACAAACGATAAATGCCAAAGGGTCTCCAGTAGAATGTGATGTTAGAACTGATTAATTTCAGTTATTCCTGAAAAAATAGATTTATTGGAAAATGCTTCGATAGTCAAGCGGGACAATACTGTCTAAAATATCTGAGAATATTTAATAAAGATTTAACGCATAAGGGTAAATAGGTTGATGAGCTACCTTGAAAAGGTTTTGTTACAACAATAGAGTTGGAACTGATACCTTTCTAAATAAACCTGAAATAATTATTTCATATTGGAAATATTCGCTGAAGTATTAGAATATTCTTCTATAGTCCAGGGGGGTAATCCAGGAAGAGTTATCTTAAATATCTGAGAGTATTCGCCCAAATTACTCTGCATGAAGGTGAATAGTTTGATGAGTTATCTTAGAAGGGTTCTGGGAAAGGATCATTTCATTCTACATTTACACTTTGTATGTATATGAACCTAATCTATATGTTATTGATTACCAATAAGGAAAGTTGCATTGCAAATTCGTAATTTTCAACAGAAGATCCTCAAATCAGGACCCTATCACCACTCCTCTATAACCTTGTAAATGACGTTCTATTTTTAATTGTATACCTGTTGCAAAGGTACGTAATTTTAATGTCATATACTGTCTGGAAACGGTTATTATCGAAAGAAGTCAGAGGCAAAAGATGAATACAAACTTACGTGTTTTAGTCGATAGAATTCAAAAGTCCGACTGTGCACCATCCGGAATCCGAAAAAGCGGGATTTATTTGATTGCCAATTTAACTTTCCAGTTCATGCCACTGCATTTACGCATAAAAAGGAAAGTAGGAATTATTTCTTCAGAGCTCTAGCAGTCTTCTCTGGGGGTACAGTCAATGAATTTTATAGGTAACATATAACAAACTTGACCAGTCAGTGATGAGTAAAGATGCTACATTATTTAATTTGCTGTTGTGTGATAGACAGTGAAGAAATGAATATCAGAATGTATATTCATAGAATCGCCAGAAGTTTCGTTACTTTAAACTACTGTCGGATTTGGAGATCAACCAAGATAATTAGAGGAATCTGCCTAAGACTATAAACGTTACTTTAAAACAAGAGTTATGGCGATATAAAAATAAGATCGATGTCCAGTATTGAAAGTTCTATATGTGGTTAAAAATCTCATAAATTACAGTCCATTTTTAACCAATTAATTTCAATCCTTGTAAGTTTCATAGTTTTAAGGACTCTTCTCAAAAAAGTCGCGTACATTTTTAACATGCAGTTCATTAATATTTAAAAAGGAAGAAATTATTATAGAAATTAACATTATTTGAAAAGGCTGCTTTCAACCAGCCGCTGCAGATCCCAGTATGTTCGATTAAATATCGGAATGACAGGCAGGTTATATCTTAATTCAGTTTCTAGAAAACTTTTTCAAAGTCTACTTAAACTAGGTTCAATGGACAACATCATTTCACAGATTGTTTTACGCAAGAACAAAAGCTGCCTGTCGGTTGTGGTTTTCTAAGCATCGTGAAACTGGGAATATTGTTATCCCGAGATGCTTAAAACTTAAAACCAGCAAAATCAGTTATAGATATAGACAAATATCTGAAACATCCTCGAAATAGAAGTGAAGTAATTTTGCAAAGTTTTTAATAAAATTTGATCCATAGAATATTCTGTTTTGTCAATTCAAATATGAATCATATGATTAGGGTTTTAGTCGATCCCATAAATCGTCTGATATTTACATAATTTTTAATTTATGTATTCAAATAAATAAAATTCATCGCAATATTTACCCTTCTTTCTCTCATCTCCCAAAAAATTCGCCTAAAGCTTTTCCCCCGTTTGAGCAATAATTTACATTTTTAAGCTTGACAAATTTCAAAAGTCTCCATAATATTGATGTATTGGTACATCATTTTCAAAAAAAATATAGACAACAGAAGGAAAATTGCATAATAATGAATATATTTCCCATCAACCACCATCACAAAAAGAAGTGAAATATACATTACAAGAAGGGAAATGTGAAGAATATCTCGGAAATATCGAGATCAACTTGAAAAGGATTTTTATTATTAAAAAAAAACGAACAATACTTCGTTTAGACAAGTCAACATAAGCAATTTTACTTAAACTTCAAAATAAACTTAGAAAACTTTTAAGGGGAAAAACTTGAAATCAGGGGGCGGCATTTTATATAAAATTAAACTGCGTTACAAAAGAAAACAACAAAGTAAAAGACATTTTCAGAATCAAAGTCAGCGTATAAATCAAAAAAGATGTTTGAAATTAGACGAAAAAAGAAAAATGAGGAGGGTAAATTTTGTATTAAAAGCAGAAATTCATTTCTTGACAGTTTAAAGGTTGAGAGGCCTATAAAAATGTACTGATTAGTATGTTGATTTTGATGAGATTTTTTCATATTCTCGTTTTTTTATTATTAAAAAATAAGAAAAATTTTAATATTTTTTGTTTTGTTTCCTTAACTTTGGCATTTTGTATGGCAGACAAGTTGTAAGTTGTTAGCAAACATTAACTAGACATTTATGTCATTTTATTAGAGATTAAAACAAACAAAAAACAAAAATATTCCTTTTTTATTCATGACGAAATCCACAAAGTTAAAAACTTCAAAAAGATTAATAAAAAGTCGAAAAACAAAGTAAATGTTGAAGGATAAAAACTTGTATGAAATTGTACAGGGAAACCCCAAAAAAATTAGTTGGTAAAATAAACTGCTGCAATAAAATATAGGAATCACACTAAATGCCTCCCACAAAATAGTACTATCGAGCATTTTTTGATGCATGAACAGTCTTGTCATTAAATAGTCATAACTGGTAGCAACGATTTTGAGAAACAAATAGTTATATCTTATTCGAAGGACCATTAAATCATTCACTTAACGTTTCTTCCGTTAGTTAGTTAGTTGTTGTAACAGTTTTAACGTTGTTTTTGTTATTGAAATTGTCCAATCTTCATTGGAGGCGTCTAAAAGCTTTCTGGACAGAGAGTAATGTAATATATATAGTATGTCATGTAGTCTAAGACCACAGACTGGACTTAGGTTTTGGTCAATACAAGATTACAAGAGCAATTGTGCCTAAACTAGCTGTTGCAGGTGGAAAGCGACCTTCAAGTACGACATTGATACGGAAACTTGAATTTGTGACGTCCCTGTTAATGTCGTTCAAAACTGTCATAATTGAATCTCGGTCAAAATGAACTTGCAAATACCTGAAGATACTCTGTTCGTATATTATTTTCTAACATATCTCAGGGAAATTCTAATTGTGAGATAATGCAATTAGAATAATCTTTATGATGCCATCAAATAAGGTGAAATAAGGTAAAAACTTTCACTTCTACACGTTTAAACGCGAAGACTAACCTTTCGCATATTTCTTTCTGATTAATAATTGCACGACTTTTTTCATTTATCAAGATATTTATTCATACTTTTCCTAAAGCGAGAAGTAATATTCTTACGTTATATTTGAATTGATGAGTCAATATAAAGTTGCCGTTCGAACTAGTGACTTTCAACATAGCAAGTTTAATGTAAGATTTTGTTTTTGAACCAGAAGGCATATATATCCTAAATATTGCTGATCATTCAGTCGATCTTATAATATAATAGGAATTTTCGAAAGAGCACAAAAAGCTGTACAAGTTAAGTTCTACAGAGTGTATTTTTATCGAAGCACTCAAGAAGACATATGAAATTGTGAACGATGTTTTCAAATGACAATTTGCTGCAGCTTATCAAAGACTTTTCAAAGTTAGAGAGGATTACGCTCGCTCCTAAAGGTTGGAGTTACACTTCGTTGTCTTATCTGATAAATATTTATTTCTCACATTCTCACAGATACTTAGATCCAAGCAGCCACATCGAGAAATCTGGATTTAACATTTTCCAAGACCCAAATAGTTGTTTTACAAGGTTCCAGAGTCAATTTGAATATATAACTCAATTTGAATTTGCGACAAATAAATAGTCTAGACTCCTGCTAATATCATTAACTACTTATTGTGACACGTTTAATATGATTCTCTGTTCTCCAAGACTTCGGAGTAATGCGTAGCTATCTCATTGTTTTTTCAGTTTCCAGAATAATACTTTGAATCTGTAATCTGTAATAATCCAAAAGGAGCAACATATTTAATGAGATTCCTAGACTCCGTAGTTATCATAAGCAATAATTCAGTTCCCGGAAGTCGATTGAGAAAATAGTACGTTCAATATTTAACTTTTCGATAATAAAATATTGGTCGTTTGCTATATCTTTACACCTTCAAGTTCGACATTTTTATTATTCTCATTCTCAGTTCTCTGGTTCGGGATTGCTTTGTATATTCTTTTATGGATCAATAATGGTCTTACCAATTTGTAATGATTTTTTGTTAAATTGTCTAAATCTGTGACCGAATGTGAATGCCAGATCCAATTTTGAACGTTAAAATCAAGAATAAAAATTTTAAAATAATTAAATTTTCCCTCTCTCTCCCTCTCTCTCTGTTGGCGTTCTCGAAGCTTCTATAAAATTTTATATGCTTTAAGTATCAAAAATCTTGCAGCGTTTTCCAGACATGTCTGTAACAGTTTCACTGGAGTTTCTACCCTGGGAAAAATTGCCGGTTTGATACAGCTGTAACTGAGTTAACAATCTCGGATTAATAGTTGAAAACGTCATGTATGTATGAGTGTGTTTTTCAAACTTTCATAAACAATAGGCTTTTAGCGTTTAGTTTCTTAGAGAGTTGGGCCATACGAGGTAGTATTTAAATCGACCTTTCACTGTATTTTCAGAAAAGAGTACCCTATTTTGTGATTAAGAATTCTAAGAGTAACCCTGCATGGGGCTTTATAGGCAGCATTAATACTTCATAAGAATTAAATTCTGCAAAGAGAAAAAACTGCTGGGTTTGTTATCCCCCTAATTAAATTTTAAGTTTAATATTTACAAACTTTTAATCAGACTATAATGTTGTCATTGATGGTGAATTAATTGAGTAGGTTGGGAATAAATTGGAGATGGGTTTTCACATATTTAGGCTGCGTTCAAATTAAAAAAAGAGAACAAAAAGAAATGTTGTAACCAGATAAAAAAGGAACCTCTTTGTTGAACATTATTTTATATATTTTTTTGCTCTGTAACAATTTTTGACGACACAAAGGGAAACGTTTAATTAAAAACATGTTTGAAGAACATAAAAATTTTGCAGAAAAAAAAATGAAATAAAAAAAAATTATTAAAAAATCATAATAATGATTTTTATTGTGATGTTTTTCAGCTGTAAACGACAGTAAACTTTTAACGATTGTTATAAAATGATGATAATCATGATGGTGATAATGACGATGATGATGCTGATGATGTTGGTGTTGTTGTTGTGTTGATGATTTGGCCTTTTTTTATTATTAACAGGGCTTTTATTTGGTAATAAACCTCATCATTCTCAGTCAGTCATTCATACATTCATTCATTCATTCAAATCAACCATCTGCCTAAACATTCTTTTCCTTTAATTTCTGTTGTTTATTCTTCAGTTATTCATTCATAAATTTGTTTGTTAGAATGTGTGTGTGTATGTGTTTGAATGTATGTTTATTATATAAAATGATATTTTATGATTAAAATCTATAGATAATTTCCGGCTTTTATGTGTTTTGATGTCGCATTTTATGCCTCTTCAAAACTTGGGGAGATATATGTTTTTTTGCGTTTGTAAAAATCCACTTTAAGTTACGCGTAAGTGAATTCCTATTATTTTTGTTTTCTCTCCTTCACTTTTTCAATATTTTATTTCATTCAAAATGCACCCTCTCTTAGATATAAAATTCACCTTTAATTTTTCTTTCTTTCCCCATATTTCGTGTAGCATGTTGCGGTTTTGTTAAAGTGTTGACAACTGAATTCGTTATTTGGAAAAAGTAACAAATAATTTCTGATCTGATAACAAAAATGTTTATGCAAAAAAGAAGAGAAAAAATGGTGGAAGAGAAAAAAATTGTACAAAATAGTAATTGACTGATTTGTTTATGAAAGGAAACAATTTAACGGATATAGATAATTATCTAGCAAATAGTTTCCGAGTTGAAAATTAAACTGAACAAAGAGCAAAGAAAGAATAAATGAAATAAATATTATTTACAGGGTGGAATATTTTTTAGGTTATTTTTTTTTATAGTCAACAGATAAATAACAATTTCAGCTATTTTCAGGGTTTCAGTGCAATTTCCTTTGGAAAAAGTAATTTAGCAAATTTATATCCCATATGTTTGCTAAAGGAAATGAAATTCAGAAATCTTAAAAAAATCTTAATTTTATAAAAAGTGAGATCAAGAAATTCGTAACATACATATATGTTAATATAAATAAAACCACTAATTTTATTTGATTTAAATTACAAATAACATACTTTTACAGTTTTATTCACAAGTTAACGTTTTTATAGTGCTTTCTGTCAGTTTGCTCGAAGAGATAGTCCACACTTTTACCAAGAGCCAAATATCTCTCCACTGGCCTTAGCTCTTGGCAGTTTGGACGATTTGTCTCTCTCTCTTGATACAAATACCACATTAATGTTCCTGTGCCACTCAAGGGATTCTTAACCTAATGAAAGCATTTCAAGTTGGACCAAAAATAAGTGGATACAAAATAAAATTTTTTGCATGGAAGCATCCTTGATGTAAATTTCGGTATTTATAGAACCTGTTATATCAAATGGTTGACTTCGTTTGCTGCAATTGCATATTGTTTGCCATGTCAAGAGCTTTTTGGAAAATTTTTACTGATTTTGGGTTCTAAACTCTTCTTCAACATTTCACTGAACAGGAAGTTGCAAAAAATCTGCCAGAACATACGTTCGGTCATCCATTATGTAGCAAGAATATTATTTTTAGAAAACTTGACTTCAATTTTCGTGCTCTGTTTTTGGCCATGTAAATTTTTAGCAGCATTCCTCTCAGGAACTTTTTTGAGCCTTGTATGTTTTTTAACCTGTATTAACTTCAACATTTCGTACCAAATAGTCCGAGAACTGAACTAACCGCCCTGCTTTCCTTTCAGATGAGTTGGAAGCTCTTTTGAGAATGCGCTTTATTTGTTTGGCTTTAGAAACATTATGTGAACCATTTCTTCTACCTAAACCAGGCTTTCTATCAACGTACAAGTTCTCCCGATACTGTTTTGACAACTTTTGGAAAGATCAAGTTGGGTTTTGGGGAAAATGTTTATTAATTTTAGTGGGCAATTTTTCTGTTCACTCATTTTCATCATGTTAAAAACTTTTCAATTTCACTCCTGATATGATAAAACGCATTTTTCAGTTATCAATCTCAAAAACTTTTATTCAACAGAAAAAATGTTGGAACACATTTTCAGAACTGTGTTCCCATAAAAACTTTACAAAAAATATGTTTTTGTAATGATTACTAGTTTTTCGGAAATACAACAGAAGTTTAAAACATGACTTCCGTTTACATCATCTCTTGTTCAAAGTTTTGAGTTTGATACTCTACTTACCAACGTAATTTTTTCTTGCTGCAATTACAATTATAGTTTTACACGATGATCATCATGTACAAAACTGGATTTTTTAATAACTTTTTGAGAAAATCGATATGTCCTTCTTGCAACACATGCAAGAATATGTTCAATGACATTTTGTAACAGTTGTTGCAATTTAAATGCAAATTTTTTTATAATTTTTTTTCAATACAAACCTTTTGTTTCCTTTCGATATATTGGGTGATATCAAAAATATCAGAAATACTTATTCTAGTCTTTTAAAAGGAAGTGAAGATTTCAAATAGTAAAAATTATGTTGAAACAATACGGAGGAAGAAGGTTCGATTTCATACTTAACTAAACAAATCATTTAATTAAAATTGCTACAATATTATAAAATGTAGTCAATTGGGCGGATTCGAGAAGATTTTCACGATTAACCTTCAACAATATCGTAGTAATTAGTACTCCTAACTCAGGCAGTCAGTTATAGAAGATAAAGTTTTGAAAATTTCAAAACTTGATAGGTTCGCGGTCAATTTGATTCTGGGAAGTGGCATACGAAACTGTTCATCAGAACATAACAGAATAATCGTGCAGCTGATTCGTCGTGGTGCCCGACATCCAAACATTTCGTAAACATTTACAAAATTACAGAGTTGAAAGATAAAAGCTACTAAATCGTATTTAATGGTATTTAATGTCAGTTGTCATCAGTTTGGACTACCTTTAGAGACTGTGCCGCGAATAAAAAAGTCTGATCGAAGACTTATATCTGCACTCAAGAGCATACTAAAATTAGTTACCAATCTGGCTGTTAATATGGTCCACTTTATCATTCTTAAAGCTTAATGTTTAGATTCAAATTTGAGTTTCGGCATAAATTAAATTGTGGAGATAAAATATGATACAAATCAGAAGTCAAATCGATAAAGCATCCCTCTAGATAGCGGATTAGAGATTGTAGAGTCGTTAAGACTATATTACATACTTTAAACACAAATATAAAGAATAAATTATTGAATTTAGTCGCAGAGTCCTGGCAAGATTGTTTTCCTTAATTACTGGTCTTGGGATGTAAAAAAGAACGTTGGTAGACTAGGATTGCCTTTTAAAATGATATGGAAAAGGGAGCTACCATATTCTGCCTTCTCTATGAATAATTAGCCTTCGTAATTGAAGGGAAAGCGTTCCTAGGAGATTGTATATTACAGTTATTCTACTTATAATGAATGAAGACAAATACATATCACACCATTATGATGGAAATATTAATCTAGCGAAGTGAAAGAATTGTTCTCTGTCCTAAGATTTTAAACTTTTGCCCGAAAGTCTCAATTTTTAGCAAGTGTCCTAAGTCTTTTTGTTCTGCAAGACATTAAGTATAGAATTATATTTAGTATAATAATCTCAAACTTTGCCAAAGCATATCTTGTTCACAAGGTATTACACGCATTTTTTCTCATCCATGAGTACTATTCTATGATTCAGGTTATCAAGATGTTTTCGATTCAATTTCAGAAAACTAAGCACTTACTTCATCAAACTTGTTCAGAATCGCAAAGTTGTGAGAGTAAAATTTTTTAGAAAAACTAGAATGTTGATATTTCCTTGATCACATTGATTTAAAGACTGTCAACAAATGTAGGATATTTGACATATTCATCAGTGTTCGTAAGGAGTAGTGCTTTAACCAGTAACCGTTGTTTGTCATTTCGGAATGGAGACATGACATTCAATTTATTGATCATTGTCTTCGGAGTCCAAAGTTTGATTTCATGTCTGAAGTAAAACAAGGTGTTAAAATCACTATTGGTCAGCTGTTGTAGAAGCGGTTGTAAAACATTTGACACGGATTACTTTGGTAATGAACATGCTAATGAGATAGTGTGAGAAGATTCTGCATTTTATATATCCAACGAGGAGTCAGTTGCCATTTCGAAATATTTTCAATTTCCTCCTAGGGCTGGTTGATAAGACGTGATTTAACTTAGTCAGAGGCGTCAACAGTTGTGGTGATGTTGAGGAGCAGAAACTATGCCCTGCACTTGAAAGGAAACGAGGCGAAGCAAATAATCAAGTTCCAATATTCATAAAAACATATTTCTGTTTTCCAAAAGTAAACTTGTCAAACTCCCTACATTTATCGATTAAAATCCTAAATGACTTTCACTTCAACCATCGTATTGCTTCTAACCCTCCATTTGCATATTGATGCAATTCGATACAATTTATACATTTTAAATAAAATTATACTTTAGTTCTTGAAACTCTAAAGAAATATTATAAATGTGTCTGCTTATCTGCATAAGACCACTTCTAACTGAAATTGGATAAACATAACTCCCATACAAAGACACTTGAAACTCATATGAGTTTAGAATTTAAATAATGCAGCAGAAATGCTGCAGCAATAGAATATTTTCTAAACTACAGAAAAACAAACAAATCGGCAATTTTTTTTCATAACAAACTGATAAAAGAGAAAAGGGGGTTATTGAAAATGTCTAGTGCAGCATTTACTCCATTGTTTTCCTTTCTTTCCAACTACAGCTTCTTCAATATTTGAACTGATGTTAAAAAAAGTAACAGTTTGTTGTTATTTTAAGGCGGGGGTGTGGACAAATACTTCACTTTTGCGGGAAAAAACAATGGAACTAAACCTACTAGAGCTTACCAAAAAATGATTCTCACTTGCGAGGATTGGGAACAAACTTTTTAAACTTCCCTGGCTTAAATAATACGCACATTATGAGAGCATTTGAAAGTGTAGTCTGAAGCCAAAAAGGTACAAAAAAAAACTAAAGACAACAACTTAAGTCTTTAAACCTCTATTCGTATGCATTTCTTGTCTTATACTTTCACCAAAACAATTTTGGTTTTTATCTACGAAATTAAAACAGAGAATCCAATCAACCACTCCCTGGTCCTGGCTAGTTTTGGTCTATTTAAATCAGCATCATTGTCATCACCTTTTTCTGTGTTGTATTTTAGGTCGATTTTAGGTAAATTTACAAGATATTGTTGTTACATCTGCTGCTGGTAATTTGTAGTACTGAGTACTGATTGTTAAAGATTTTTCCTTTTCTTCTGTTGTTATTGTTGTAGTACTATTGTAATGATTGTATTATCATAGAACAGGAACTAAGGTTTACGTAACCACTTTCCACACTATAGAAGAATGATTCAGAACACTAAGAAGAATAGAAAAGAACAAACAAACAAACAATGATAAGTGCAACAAATTCATTTGACTACTCTAAGAGTCCTATTTGTGCAACATTTTACTCGACTAATGTATGTATAGATGTAGTAAGCCAATATTTACTAATGGGAGATGTAAAATGTGTGTGTTTTTTAAAAATCTTGAATTACATATGTGAATGTATCTGGGATTGGGTGAAAGTTCTTTTTAAAGAGAAGATTTTTTTAAGAGTTTAAATTTTGTAAGACTTTAAAGAAATTGAATTGGGAATGTTTCTTCCATGTTAAAAACACAAGTAATACATTATGACTTCCACAAAGCATATACGGCTTGCTGATATTTTATACTCAAGTAAGATTGCTTTGTCTGGCATCTTGGAGTATCGAACGTATCAAAGTATTTCTTGGCGAATCACGGTTACTATTTTTTAAATCTTCTACTTTTAGACAACTTTAGGATCGATTTCTACAAAGAAGGAAGTGATGTAGAGTCGTAGATATTTAGCTGTATTTTCGATGTCTATTTTCTGCTGGTATTTCATCTTTGCCTGCTGCTTTGCATTTTTTAAATTCCTCAAAATGTTGTCTCCACCTTTTTGTCCGTGCATTATTATCAGTTGGTAATGAGCCACTGCAGTCAGCGACATCGTTTTCTCACAACTATCTTTACTTGTCTTTGCAGTAGTTGGTACTGCTGTTTCAAGGTATTGCTCTTGTTTATCTATATTTCGAGTTCCCTTCATTGAGAAATCAGAAATCAGATTGCGCTGCACCCAGTTTCGCCTGCAACTCGGTTATAAATTGCTGTTATATATTTCCATGAGTGATGTTGTTTGATGGGTCACTCTTTATTGATTACCGATTCTAACCTGTTCTTTGTTTTGTTATTCAGGAATTGTTGTAGGAAGCGTTTCTTGCGCGCTTTATTGATATTTTTTGCCATTCCAGTTTGATCTTAATTTTTTCTTATGATGTTCTCTTGGCCATTTGGCTTATATGAAGTTATATATTTACCGGTAGACAAATCACAATATTTCAGGAATGGCAAACTAATATCTGCCAGTTATCCGCTAGTGAAAAGGTATGGATATGTGACAATCAAGTATTGGACTAACTGAAGAGAGGTGCCGTATATGTACATGAGAAGATCGATGTAAACCAAGAAGTACTCTGAAGCGACCGGAATGGAAAAAACGTAAGCATTGTTATTTTTGGGAAAAAGTGTGCTCTAGCGTTCGTTATTATTCTAAATTTTCATGTAGGTTACGGTACTTAACTTGAATGTCGTACGAATTGGAAGGAATTAGAGAAAGTTCACGAAGTATTATAATTCTATCTAAAAGCGAACGATCAATAAAATTTGACATTCACTTTATTAAACGTTCGTTTTGGAGTCGCAAATGTGGATGTATGTCTTAAATTAAAGCAGTAAGAGGCAGCGAATTTAGAAAAAATTGAGGAGTTTATCTCAAACTTCTAGCATTTACTTAGTTTCAATCGATGCTTATAATGCTACTCTGGTAATGAATAGGCTGACAAGCTAACCGGAGAAGTTACTGCATCTAATGTTAATAGAGTGGTCCGCTGCATTTGCGTTGTGACATATTAGGTACAGGCTTTCAACCTCTTTCTTAAATATTACTGAATACTTAGCTTAGGGATCTGCAAGTAGTCTATCTTTAGTCCATGGCAAGACAGCAAGGGATACGTCAAGGTTATGTGAAACATCTGACATTAAACTAGTTTAGATCATTGATTGCCAACACTACATTGGTAAGCCAGCAGGAGAAGATACTGCATCTAATATTGGCAGAGAATTCAGCGGAAATTTCAGCGAGACATATAACAACCATATTAGGAACAGTATTTAAAACTTCTTTTTTGGATGAATAACAAAAAGAAAACTTTGAGGTGGCTCTTAGCAAACACGGAATTCTACCTGATTAAGAAAACATGCTAACGATCATTGTCGCAGTTGTATGTTTGTAGTCTTATCTCTGCGGCTACCAGCTATTAAAAGGAAAGTTTCCCGTGTACAGTCAACTTAAATCACTAACCTCTCTAAAGCTAAGTGGATGCAGTACTTATAGCTATTATCAAGGGATGCAACTTTGTTAGGAGTTGAATAGTTAAGTCAAATTCTTCTTCACAGTCAAGGGTCATATAAACTACCGCCCTAAGCTAATCGTTAAGATGAAAACGTTGTAAGAACTTCATTTATTTCAGAAAAGTTTTGAAAACAACTTAAAGCAAAGACTTCTTAGATTTGCCAGCAAATATCAGCGGATTTCAATGGTTAATTCGATCTTCGTTTCCTTGTCTTAAAATTAAGTTCCAATAACGAACTTATTCCCATGATTTAATATTTCTTTAAAAGCTTCACCTTTAAGGAATTAACTCATACACTTCCGGCAACCTTTAACTTTAACCCCTCAAAACACTTTACCAATCCTCGTTTTGAAAATAATAGAAATCTTTCATTTTTCTTCCTAAACCCCTTTTTTGTCGAATCTAAATATAAAATCTCCAAAAAATACTTTTAATCTCCACTCCTAACCTCCTCAACCTTTTCTCCACAAATTTTTCAATATAACTTTCATTCAATCCATATCTATTCTTTTTCCCTCCTGCTAAAGCTTTTAAGGCAAAATGAGCTGATTGCTTATTTTTTGTTTCCTGGTGCGCAGTAATACGAAAACAATATGATGTGATGGTGGTAATGGACATAAGGATGATGATGAGTATATGAAGGTATTGGGTTATGAGGATGTTGATGATGATGAGGGGACTAAGTAAAAAGTGTATTACAACAATGTTTTGAACTCGAAGTAATAAATGAAAGTATAAAAATGGACAGACGATTCATCGAACAGACAGACAGACAGACATACAAAACACAAATTGTATTGTAGTGCTTAGAGCTGTTGTGGTTGCGGTTTAGTTTCAATGGTCGAAAACAATGGTTACTTTGTGTATTTAAACATACAATTTGTATGTATGTAAGTGTGTATGTAAGTTTATTCTTCTATATGTAACAATCAATGTTGTATAAGTAATAACAATCTATAATATGAATGTATAAGTATGTGTTTACAAAATATTCATCTACATATATACTTATTTATTTATGTATATAAATGTATGTGTATATTATATTTATTCTGTTATTGTATTTGTGTATGAGTTTAAACACTGGGGGTCATTTGGCTTTTAGTACGTTTTGTTTTTCATCTCATTTCTACATTTTTTTCTTTATTCTTGTTTTATTCCTTTTTTTGTGCTGCTTTCTTCTTTAGTACTTAAGTGGGTGTAAATTTAATATCGAGCTGAATTGTGAGACATTGAATTAAACTCTATTTATTTCTTGCATGTCTGTGTTGATCTGTATGTTTGCAATCGTCGAATGTACATATTAAAGTATGTTTTTTCGTATAAATAAATAAATGACCAGCAAGACCAGTAAGTGGATTTAAAGACAAGTAATGCGGAAAAACAGAGAAAGAGAGTGAGAGAAAGAGAGGGAGAGAGTTTAATAATGACGATGGTCAATCTCTTACAATTCATTAATGTATAAACAAACAATATTACTTGTATATAATAATTTCATTCAGTTGCCGAAAAGTATTTAATAATTATAGAGGAATGATCGGCATCTAGAAAGGACTAAAGGTCCTTAGAACCATTTAAAGCTTAAATGATATAATAGACGAATTAATTCTTCAACTCCTCACACTGATAGTTACCTCCTGGACAATTAATGTCCATCTGACATATGCTGGACGCCATTTAAGGCTTCAATAATATTATATTCACCACTGGTCCTATTAGTCTCCAAATTGTATGAGCTGGGCGCCATCTTTTTTCTCTCACTATTTCGTACAGCAGTCCATTAATGTCCATTTGGCATATGTTGGGTATCATTTAAGGCTTCAGTAATTTAATCAAAAATATTAACTCTTTAACTCCTGATAATGATATTCACCACTGATTCAATTAGTCTCTAAATTCTATGAGATGAGCTTCATCTTTTTCTGTCACTATTGCGTAAACCACTGCTTTGTGTTCTCGAAATTTTGACACATTGATAGCAGAGGAGTTTAGCTGTATAATTTTAAGAGTTTGTTCCCCATCGGTTTTCATGGGCAAATTTTTGGTTTTTCGAAAAGGACTTTAACATCAATATTTTTAACCACGTGCCAAAATGTTGCTTTCATTTTTATTCAATTCAAATTATTTTTCACCTTCTTATAGCCACTTTTAATGTCTTCAAGAAAGATTTTCATCGGCAGTTTACGGTTCGCAAACATAGAAGAAGCCTCATAATTATCAGGAGAATCAGAAAACAGTTTGCTTCAAAACTAATATAAGAGAACGAGTCCTTTAAAGAGTGAATGTATATAATTTATGTAGTTTTTTCAAAGAGGGGGTAATTTCTTCAAGAAATTCAAGCCTCCGTAACATTAATGTGATCAGGAGATATTACCTTACCAGCCATTGAAGCTGCTACGAATATCCGATTGTTCAAAAGCTTTAAAAAGAGATCCATTCGCAGATGTATATTCTAAGGAGGACAAATTTCTCCAAGATCTTATACATAATATTTTGTACCTATGAAGTTTCCCAAATAACAGACAGAGTTCAATTTTGTTAAAACTTTTTCGAAGCCCTAAAAGGCCCTTAGCTTCAGACATATATTGCTGAGAGTAAAACAATGACGGACTACAGATTTTTGTATCTCCAAAAATCTCTCTAAAACAGAAGAATTCAAAAGAAGAATAATTCAATAAATTGTAGTTCAGGTGGGATTGGACCGCACCACTAATACGAATTAAGTCCAGTAAATGCGTTAATGATTTAAATTAAAAATAAGAGAGTTTGTAAACAATTTGAAATATTTAAGCAGATAATTCAGGAAATAAGATTATAAGTGAAGAAATTGGAATACTTAACTATGGACTTAGTCTTCCTTATATGTTGGCTTAAATCGTCTTCAAATAATAAAAAAACATCAAATTCTTTCAAACATCTGTTGTTAATTTCATTTAACCTTAAATTACCTCTGGTCTTTCACCACACATTTATTCATACGTACGCTCGTCTGTTAGTTTGTTTGTTGTTGGTTTTTATTTGCAACATAATAATGTTGTCGCTGACTATGTCGTCAACGTACATCTTTGTCGTCATTGTGTCTCTCTGGTATTTTCTCATTTAAACTTTAATGTCTTTTGGTCACTGTTTGATATTCGTTTTGTTTGTATTCTTATTGTTATCGTTTGCTCTTGTTGTAGATGTTGTTGTTGTTGCTGTAATCATCAACATCATTATTATTTGATTGCCAACCATTTTCAATTATTGCCAATCAAATGTTGCATTCAATTGTTGTTTCATTTAATATTACTTTTTTTCGATTCACTCTCTTTGATTTTTCATTGCTCCCCATTTGTATGTGAAGGAATGTTTGTATTTTACATATACAAACATACATATATTTAGTTATTTCGGACTGTTTGAGTGTGTGAGTTAGTGATTGAGTTAGCACAGTAATAATGTTGTTGTAATTGCTATTACAATTTTAGTAGTTGTTTGCTGTTGCATAACTACTATATAAATAGTTGATTGTTCTTTTTCTGGTTATTATAGTTATTGTATCTCAAATGTATATTAGTGATACCCTACATCAACACCATAAGTGTTGAAAGGAGAGTATATTATCTTGGTTATTGCATGTGTAAGATAGAGAATAAAGGAGATCGAAAATGGTGTTTTTGAAACAATTATTTGGAATGAGTTTGATTGAATTGCTCAAAGAGATTTTGATCACTAATAGTAAGCAACAAATCAAATGTTCCATTAAATTGGAAATACCAAGAATATTGAAAGCATATGGAAAACAGCTCCAATCGCAAGTTTTAGAAAAGCAATCCGGTTGCCTCCGTGCTTCGTATTTCAGACATCAAAAGTTGAAGTATATATGAGACTTAACTAAGACGTTCCCAATTAAGAATGCGGCTTTTGCTATTAAATTTCTACTCTAGCAGTTGTTCTTCCTTCTGGGTTCTAGATATTCTTTTCACATCTTTTCCTAACTGTATCACTTTAGAATCTGTTCTTATCATTCTATGGATTTGGGCGTAGTACTATAACTGAAGGTTTTGTTCACTGATTTGGAAAGGCAAGAAAGTTGAAAACGTTCTGCAAACACATGTTGACTTTTTCATATCAACAGTTGAAGTCCTTTAAGTCCAACTTCAACTCTACCAGTATCCCTTTTCTTCTGCGAGTTCTGTAAGCATCCTCTCCTAAATCTATTATATCAAGATTTGTTCTGAACTTTCTTAGAATTTTGCGTTATACAGTAAGTGAAGATTTTGGTCCGGTTTTCTCCGCCTTTTGATGTTTTTAGACTTTTCTCTCAATAATTTTCCGATAGAATTTCGTTGACACACCTTTGCTATTCAGTTTTAGCTCCAGCAATATATCATCCTTCTGTTAATATAATAATAGTTCCAATATAGGACGTAGGTCAAAAGGTGAGCTCTGTACACAACTTGTAGATAAAAAGTCTGATCATTTTAGCGCTTCGACTCTAGCACATTCTGTGTATTCTGTTCACATTCGCTTTTTCAGCTCTCCTGACAGAGAGATATTGATGACCACGTTTCCATGGCATGTACTGACAGCTGCTACGACGTTCATTGATCGATGTCCGCTTCAAATCCTTAATTAAAAGCAGTTAATTTCTATTCGGATAAATCCGAAATTTAGTACAGATTCTGATCATATAGTAACTGTGGAGAAAACGCTATTCCAAATACATAGTGAAATTCTTACGAGGGATGACAGAATTTGGTCAAGATGAGTCAGAATCTTGTAAATTTTTTTATAGCACAATCTTATGCCATAATTTCTCATAAGATCTTTAGGTTATATCTGCGAATATCCATAATGGAGAGTTATCATGGAACAGAAAATCATGGGCCAGGTCCTTGATGAACCTCTTCATACTAATGTACTTTAAAGGAGTTTCCTAGTTAATGTCGATAACTGATCGCCATAATGTAGAAAGCAGGATTTTGTATGTTTTCTATACAAATTATGCTGTTATTATGCAGAAAATCTGATATTAATATCAGAAAAATCCAAATTGAAGTGTATCATGGAGCAAAATGCCAACCATCATGGTTCAGGCACTTCTTGGACTTAAATTGCAGCGTTGCTTTGTGAGGATTTCTGGTTAATGACGGCATCCGATCGACAGCCACAAAGCAGAATAATCTTAAGGTTTTTGTTGTGGTTCAATTCAATACTGGTTTATAGTGCTCACGCACTTCTGGGTCTTACATCTTCTAGAGAAACTAAGCCGGATAAATGTAACCTTTATAACTACTCTCACTGCATTGTACCTTTGTGGGAGTTTCTGGTTAATTATGCCACGATTCTTACGATTCTTGTAAGCTTCAAAATTTTTGGTTTATGGTGCTCAGCTACAGGCAACCCAAATATGAAAATAGCGACTATCTATTTGGAAGATTAGTGGAAGAAGGTTTTAACAAAAGTCGTTTTTCACCGCTTATCGAATTCATAAGTATTTTTTGTTTAATTTTAAAGCATTTTCTACACTTTCTTCGTTCTATGTAATCAAAATCTATATTTGTATTTGACTGCATAAGTATTATTGGTACATATACATGTGTGTATTTGTATTATGTGTGTGTGTGTGTTTGTGTGTGTTTTTATATAAATAGCATTTATATGCCGCATTGCAACTTGATTATGCTTGAAATTAAAGTTTTATTGCGTGAGTTGTTCGTATTTACACTTTCATGCCTCAATATTTCTTTCAATATTTTCAATTATTTTCTTCTTCATTCTTTCATTCCATTTAATACTTAGAAAATCTTTTATTTTTATAGTTTTCCAAAAAAGGGGAAGGTTTCTCTGTCATTTCCTACAAAAAGTGTATTTTGGGGGGGTGTGTTTGTGTGTTTGAATTTTAAAAAGGTCAATTTTGTTTTACTTTCCATTTTATTGATTTTTATTTGTTAAATTTGGCAACGATTTTCGTTACTGTCAATTGATAATTTTCAACCTTAATTTTTTTTTACTTTTTACCTTGACTTTTTTCTTATTTTATTCCGAAAAAATATTGAAATTAATTAATTATTTTCTTGTTTTATTCTCATTTCAGGTAAGTGAATGACTTAATATATATAATTGATATTGATATTCGATTTTTTTGTTTTTGGTAAGTTTTCTCAGAATCCGTGTGAAATATAAAAGTTAAAATTAATAATTATTAAAGAAACTAAATAATTGAAAATTCATATTATCATGATTTTCAGATTCAAGTGATAATTAAAATAATATCTGACGTTTATTAATACCTGTTGAAAAAACAAATAAAATCTGTATTTAAATTAAAAAGGATTAATTATTATCATACAATAAATAAATTTAATAAAAAAAAAACTTTGAAGGTCGTGTTTATGGAAAATAAAGAATAAATTCAATTGTGGATTTTAGCAACCAATAAATTAAAAATCTCTTGTGTCCATTTTCCCATTTCATTTTCTAACCCAATTTTTAACAATTTTAGTGCCAAAAAGTCATTACTCAATTTTTTTAACAAATAACTTCCTTAAGTTTTAATAGACGTGAGAAATATGAGCATTCTGGCTCAATATGTCATTCATTTATATTAATCGCGTGCCAAATTTTTTATTTCTCATCGAATTTCAAATTTATGTCATCTCATAGCTCCTGATAAGGCATTGCTTGCATGTAACTTTTATCCCTTATGGTTTTCGAGATATTCGAATTTGAATTTTCCATTTCACTTTGCAAGATCTTGAGTTAAGGTTTTTAAGAAACATATTTGAAATTATCACCCGATTTTGTTCAAATTTTTTTCTTTATTGAAAAACAAACAACATTTGTCGAACCAAAGAAGATTCAATTTGGCGGCGCAGTTCAAAGATAATAAATTTTTTAGTTGAAATTTCAAAAAATTATTAAAATAATACATTTTTAATTCGAAAATTCAAAAAATTGCATTGTTTTTGTCAGAAGAAGTATCTTTACATATTTTCCTGCAAAAATAAAATTTTCGTGAAAATATAGAGTTCTTAACAAAGCGATTTGTAAACAATTATATGCACTTTGTGGTTTTCTAAACTACATTATGTTTAAAGATTAAGAATTTGAGAGAGTTGAGGTTTTCTGATTGCATTCCTACACTTTCGAATTCGAAAGTTTCATCCTTCAAAGATTAAAGGGAACCCTTGTCTAAAATTACATGACATTAATGTAATTTATACAAAGTTTATCCAAGTCAAATTGTGATAAAGTTTAAGCAATTCGGGTCTTTAGGAAATTTAAAATTTACTGTACATGTTCACTTAGCTCATTCTACCGAAACTTTGACGTTTTGCATAATAAAGGTTTACAAGAGTCGACGACATCTCTTCTTCGTTGTAACCAACATTTGAACATTTTACAGATATTACTGGTGAAAAATAAAAATAAAAATATAAACTGAATTATGCTGGTAATACATAGACCAGAAAGGACTACGGACATTCACGAATCCTAGGCTACTCTATGTGTGATATAGATCTGGTTGACTATTGTAGGTAAAGGATCGAACTCACTGACTTTATACTGATGGTAACCAATGATGCAGCAGATAAGATGGTAGATGGTAGAAAACAGTAGGTCGTTTCTTCATTGAAAGCCTTAATATTGCAAATAGTTGTGGCAACCGAATAAAGCAAGTCATTTGAAGTTAACCTTAACTGCAATTCTCGACTCTGCAACTTTACTGGAGATGACTTTACTGATGGACTCTCTAAATGGGACTCAAGACTCACCAAAATTTGAAACAGATTCGTACAGGATAACAAAATGGCTCAATGAGGCAAATTGGCTCAATGCAAATATTATATTCTATGATATCCACAGAACGAATAAGCTCCTCTGCCTTTTGGCAGAGATCAGGTCAGGATTGTATTTTTAACAATAATCAACCACTTTGTAATAGACACTCAGTTTAAGACATTGGATTTTTTCTCTAAGGGTATTTTGTTATAGTTGCCACAAAAAGTCGGAGAAAGAGACAATTTTTCACTTTTAGTGTGAGTGTCCAGCACTTTAAGAATTACGTAAGATTACTCTTGGATCTAGTACGTTCCCATAGCGTGATCTGTGTTAAATAAAGTCACCATCACTATTTCAATTAATTTTTGGTATGAACTATACTCCGACTATGCAATCGATAGAGACAGGTCAGACGATTAATGACTGCCATAATGCGATCATATACTTCATCCAAGTTTGTAGAACACTGCCATCGAAAGTAACTTTTATTAAATGAGATTTACAAAGAAAGCTAACCGTCGTAAATATATGACTGTTGTATGTATTTGGTATACAAAAAATATACACAAACATACTCCTTGAGGCGAAATATGCTAAAATATGGTATTTATAGCGAAATATGTTAAATATTACGAAAAGTGTTTTAGATTGTTCTCACATATTTCCTTTTCTAAAATATTTCTTAAAAAAAATCTTTGCAAACAAATTCCAAAGATGACCTTTCGGTTACCATCCCATTTTCTCGATAATTATAAAGTGTTTAAGTAATTAGATACTCTAAGTTTATTTAATACATCTATTTTTCCCATTTTTGCTCTTTTCACATCAAATGTAGTAAATTACAAATGAAAACTATTTATATAAACTGCACGCTGTGATAAAATACTTTTTCTTAGATACCCCACTTCCCCATCCCCCCGTTTCTAACATATTTGAAAACGCCTCCTTGCTCCCTACAATATAGAAGAGGGGGAAAAAATAAAAGTTTGCCATCTAATAAATGATGCCTTTTCTTGGTAAATTGGAAAATCTTGGCAACAACATAATATTAATATATATGTTGTTTTTGTTGTTGTATGTATGTTTGTTTGTTTATTTGGTTGCTTCCCGTGGATGTGTCGTATTTCCATCACTTATTATTTAATCTGATCTCGAAATAATTGTATGGCTTGAATTGAGATGCGGCGTCGGTTGTATAATCTGTAAGTTGAGTTGAGTTGAGTTGAGTTGTGTTGTTGCGTATCTGAGAAATAAAACTACTTGCGAGTAAAATATCTTACAAATACGGCAAATGAAATGAAAACATAGAGAGAAATAGAAATAGAAGAAAAAGTTTTATTAGCTTCATTAGTTTAATACGATGCTGTGTGACGTTAAAAGAAAAACAAAACAACAACATACAATTGAACTCATTACTGGTACTTGCCACATGCCACACACACACACACACACAACAACAAGCCATTTAGTTGGGAAAATGGTTTTTGGTTTGATTTGGTTTTTATTTTAGTTATTTTTTTTCATCAATCCAACATACAAATACAATCAACGATTTCTGTGATTAAGGGCTCGCTAAGGAACTGTGCAACAACAACATACACACATACATACAACGCAAGAAAATAAATTAAATAAAACTCATAAGGAACTTTATTTTTTCTTGTGTATTCAAGTTTCTTTCTTTTTCTCGTTTAATTTATTTTTTTTCTAGTTTTAGTTTTTATTGTCGATATCGTCGTCGTCATCGTCTTTTGCAATTATATATTTCAGAGTTCAAGTGTGGTTTCAATTTCATTAGTTTATTGCTTGAAATATAGAATATATTTCCAACAACAACAATAGCAAAACCATAACTAAAATTCAATAGTTCAAAACAACAACAAATATTAAAATAAAAAATATATATTTTTTTTAACTAAAAGATAGAAAAATATTTTATATGTTTTTTTTTTCTCTGTTAGAAAAAACGAAGTTTAGTTTTATTGACAGCAACAAATGTTGCTCTCGAAAATGTCTTGCTTTTGTATGAAAACATTATTGGAAGAGGGAAAAAGTCATTTTCTAAATTTCACCCTTTTCGTACTTATTAATAATCACAAATTGTCATTGTTTTGACTAAAAGCGTAGTGGTTAAGGAGCATCTCTGGTTCGAGTATGACAGCGGCCAAAAGTTATTACCTCCATAAAAAAATTCAAAGAAGGAGAGAACATCAACAAATAAATACCAGAGGATGTTCAATTAGATCTGTATTTTAGCTCCTGAGAAAATTCAGGATGGGGAATATTAGCAAAGTTCCCCACTATATTACAAGGAACATAGAGGGCGTTGTTTTGGACTTCGATAAGAACAATATTACCTACATAACTGGATTTAAAGAGTTGAGAAATAAACACCCACAGCTTTTTTAAGACTCGGGTGGCTATAAGATTTTTTAGAAATGTTTTAATTTTTAATGAAATATATGAATTAAGGTGGGACCATTCAAAACGCACAATGCCTCAAATGGTGGTAGATTTCTATACTTTAGTCAATTGAAACTGTTAAGTACGCAAATTCAAATAATATTCAATTCGACCTACTTATATTCATAAGAGTACCGAGATTGAGAACTATATCGTCATAATAACGCAAAGGACATTAATGTTTTCCACAGAATGCAATGGAAATGTTATGCAGACCCGGTTTGTTTAAATCATAGTACAATTCTGTTAATCAAAGACACATTTGCTCGCCCAAAAATTTATAAAGTGCATAAAATGCGCAGTTCCCATAGAAGCTTCAACAATGTTAATGTCTTGAACAATGTTACTGAAATATTAATAGCATTCAATAGTAAACATATGGAAATCAAGGAACCCATAAAATGGAATCGGAATACTTTTAATTGTGGGCGTGGCATGGTGTTAATTTTATCAGATCATTACAATTTTTGAAAAAATTATTAATAAAATTTTAATATTTTTCAATAGTAAAAATACTGTAGTGAAATAATCCAAAATATGCGAAAGAAATATTTAAAATTGTGGGCGTGTTTATTATCATAATTTTTAAAACCCAATTTTCAACGTTATATAATGTTGTTCTTTCTACCTCACTATCTTATACTCGGTACTCTTTGCTAGATTTTCCAATTTATCAATTAAAAAAAAATGTAATAAATATTTCTTCAGTATTTGAATTGTATGGGGTTGCTCCTTCCCTTGATCCTAGCCGCCTTTTAAAAGAAACATATTTTCGTAGTGTTCGGAATAAAATTGAAAGGCTTTTGCTGTCTTTTTTTTCACATTGGGCATTCAGTATTTGTATTCTTTTCATTGGAAAATTATTAGGGATTTTGAATTTTTGAATATTTAATTCGTTTTGGACCACTTTTCTCCTGAAGAATGATTAAACAGTCCGTATATAGCTTTTTTTCTTCTGAAATTTGATTTGAATTTTCGAGTCCCAATTTTAAAAAGTTAAAAATACATTTTTGTGTTATAACTTTTTATGCCTTCAACCTATTTCCCTCACCCAATTATCATTGTCAATATCCATTTTTTCCCGTTTGCAAAATTTATATCTTTTCCATTTCAGCTCATATTATTTTTTATGATGTGTAAATAAGAAATAATTTACACTACAATCACTCCATCACACAGAAACCACATTTAACTGCATTTCCCTTGATACCGCCTCGTAACCACCACCTAACAATCATCTCCCATCCATTATTGGCAAATAGGTACTTGAAGTTCTTTTTACTCTGACACTACCGCATTATATCTCCCTAACTCACATGTGGCTGCTGTTGTTGCTGGCTTCTTTATACTTCTCCCAAATATTCTTCTTCGTTTATTCAATTTGATGTAATTTTAAATGTCAGTGTGTATGTTATGTTTTTATTGTTGTTAACATGTCTTGGTAGTTACTTAATGTTTGTTGTTGTTTATTTAGTTTTATTTTCATGTCATTATTATTTATTGTTTTGTGGTTAAGTGTGTGTTTATGGTTTTTCTTTTAAGGTTTAACTAACAATTATTCTATTTGACAGTTTACGTGCATTCCAAAGACCCTCTACGTCTTTGCCTACATCCGACACTATTGCCATCGTTCACTTTGTCATTTGCACATCAAATATATTTTATCGTTATTTTACTTATTTTACACCCTCCACTACCACAAGTGGTGAAGAAGGTATATTAATTTTGTCATTCCGTGTGTAACGCTAAGAAGGAATCACCTAGGAACCCATATACATTCTTGCATCAAATCAACACCTGAATTGCTATGTAATAAAATTTGCCCTGAGTATTTTTTATAGTCCTGAGAAGTTTCCTGTTTCAAACTAGCAAAATCGATTCAGTATATCAAAAGATATAAACCGATATCTAAGGCAACCTCTTGGTTCAGGTGGAGAACTTTCATAAAATTTTCAATTATAAATCCACAAATTTGTCCATAACATTTAAGCTATATGTACTTCATAACCTCTCCAAAACTTATCAAAATCGGTTCAGTAGGAAAAAAGTTATAGCGAAAAATAGAATTCATTGTATGACTAATTTCCAGGCTTTCCAGTGTTATATTAAAGAAAAACGTAAATATATTGTATACGTTTGTATGTGTATGTGTTGCACACGCATTTTAAGTGGAGGGTATTAAAGATTCGGAGTAGCCGAATATAGCATTCTTCATTTCATTTTTACTTGTCATCATTGGTTTTTACTACAACAATAATAACAAAAACAACTACCACTACAATTGCTTTAACTACTCGGGAAATATACTCATATACCGATAAATATATGTCTGTATATAAACATTTTTTGTTGTTGTTATATTACAATAATATTACAAATTCGTGACCGATTTTTTATTTTATTACAATTTTTTTATATATTTTTTTCGTGAGTTTTTTCTGCTGCTGGTTTTCCTATAAATTCCTCTATTTGTCGGGGTTTCTGTTTTGTCTTCCTCGTTTTTGGCAGATAATTGAGAAATTTTTGTTTTATTAGGCAATTTTGGTGCTATTAAATTTTTGTTACTCTTGGCTTTGGCAGTTACTGTTTACGAGGTACGAATGGGAAATGATCATTATTCTTTGGGGCAAAATTAGTTATAATTTGAAAAAATTAGAAATATTTAGCAGCAGATCTAAAGTTTGCTCAAATTTTTTTTTGTAAGCATTATTAGAAAAATCGCCTCTGAAATGTGAAATTCAATGATTTTCATTCAACATAACTGTTATCATTTGAATAAAAATTTAAAAGATTTTAATAAAGTGATTTTCATCACATTTACCTATAATCGGTATCACTTATAAAAGTTTTATAAAGTTCAACTAATCCTGGATATTATTGACTATATAAACTAAGACCTCTATTTTCTTAACCTTTAATTATCTGACCTGAGAACGACATTTTGTTTGAAGTACCCTAAAGTTTAAAAATCGTATCTAAAAAATTGATGTTATGATTTTTTTTAGAAAAAATACTTATTACGCCATAACTGTAAGCACAAATTGTCATATATAAGACTAAGTCGAATAAAGGAACCAAGGCCGAAGACGCTTATCGAACGCTAACGCTCACAATCATAAGGACAAGTGCCGACGTCAATTGACTCATTCGAGGTCATAGTCTTTATGGTAATCACATGTTACAAGATCAGTTTTGACAAACTCACATTTTAGTCCACAACTTCTGGATACAATTTATTTAGGCCAATATCATATGTGAAGCCTCGTAAACTAACGAAATACACGCAAAAAACGAATATCCATGAATCACAAGGTATTTGTACCGACGTCAATTGAAGAAGAGCAATCAACGGAAACAGATCAGAAATAAGGCTATATTTCCGTGCGAACGATCGTTTATATCATGCAAGATCAGTCAAAAACAGTGGATACAAAGTTTGTTGTATGTAAAGTCCTTCCAACCAGCCAAATAAACATTGCAGATAAGACGGGATGCATCCCTAACTCCATGTATTTCGAAACCAGCCAGAAAATAATCCAGATGCTGCCTGAAAGAATATAAGAAGCGACTAACGATTGTTAGCATTTTCAATAATGTATCTACTCAATTCAATGCATTTTCAATAAAAACTTTGGCACTTTCAACTTGTATAGCCAATAGAATCTTCTGGTATAAAATATTTTTATTACCTCATTCTGCATTTAATGGACAGAGGGAATCCTTTAAGACCCCATAAAGTGTATATATTCTTGTACAAATACAACATCTAACAGCTAATGCTGATTGTCTGTAGGAAACATTCTCGTGGTCACAATAATCCAAATTCAATAAAATGTTGCCAGATTATTTGTTATTCTTATAAGCAGTTTGTTTATTTTTTTAACAAGCGAAATCGGTCCAGTTACAAAAATTTGTTTTGGCCATAAAAATCCAATCATCAGATAAGTAAAAAAAGTTATTGTCAAAATTATGTCAAATTTTACACCTCCCACTGAACCTACATATGAAATTTTGCTTTATACATAAAAAAGTTTGTATATGTGTAGGGTGTATTAAAGTGTATGCATCTATCTTGATGTTGTTGAAACTTCAAACATGTACACAAGTGGCAGAGCGTATTATAGATTCGATATAACCGAATACAGTTCTCTTACTTGTACTGGAAATAAATATGTAAATATAAGTAGATCGGTTGCATTTCTCATAGGTGGTCCATAGCATGGTCCATGTGGTGGCTATAAATATTGTAATTCAAATACTAAATATTTTAAACTCCGTCCTATATTTTTTTTCCTCTGCTGGGGCTGTATAATAAAGATTCTGAGAGGTGAATACCTCAATTCGTGAGATCAAGTGTGGGATAAAAAACATCCTATTTAAACCTAATCTATTTGTATATTCTTTAAAATCATAGGCCCCCGAACTTGTTATATTAAGACAACCAAAACATCCACATCAAAAATGTCATATTGACAGTTTGACGGTTTTAAAGTTCCACAACGTTCAATTGACTATTTAAACTACCCTCCTTTAATTAAGTCACTTGTCCTTTAACATTATCCACTCACAATTGTTAAAAATCCAGAGTATTTATTTTTGCTACCAGTGACTTTTCTATATATTTTTTGTTAATTTATATTTTGGAAATTGAGTCATTTTTTGTGGTGATGATGATGATGAAGAGGGACCTCAATTACTATTTTGTGGTCAACCACAAATAATGAAAAACATTTAAAACTAATTCTCTCTTTTTTTTGTTTTTGTTTCTTGTAATACATTTTGTAACCACGTAATGGGAAAAACAGTCTTTGATTACTCAAACAAGTAAGAATGTATAGTCGGTCAAACCCGACTTTCTAATACTCTACACCACATTGTTGGTTAAAAATGTAAGTTAAGAAAAATTACCGAACTACCCTCGTATAATTTGAATTACTGATTTAGTTTTAAGTGTGCAGTAATTTATGAGTTTTGAAATTATGAACTGACCCTCGTATAATTTTGCACTTCGATTTTTGCTATTATTTATCCTAATTTGTCCTCTTATTATTACAATACCAGTATCTGTAAATTCATGTCCTTAAAGAGATATTTGGAAAGAGGTTTATATGAGACCTATGGGAATTAATGAATCGACACTCGCATTTGTTGGCTTTTTGTGTAAGACCATAAGACTTGCTTCTGCCGAAATTCATTTACATCGCTTTATATTTGGTATCTTTTCGACCGGACCCCATTCCGGGAGAAAGATTTATATGGGAGGTACCTGAGCTATTAACCCGAATGTAGACAATTTCAATGGGCTTCGTGCTTAGGCCAAACTAGTAATACCTATCAAAATTCATCGAGATATCTTAAAACAATTTTGACCTGTAAACTGTTCACAACGTTTGCATGGACAGCCAGCCGCACAGACAGATGGAAATCGTTAAATCGATTCAGAAAGTTATTCTGAGTTGAACGGTTTACTTAATGCTCAGTGTAACACAAATTTTTCTGTACGTTACAAATATCTGTAAAAACGCATAATACCTACGATGGTGTAGGGTATAAATTTAAAACGCAACGATAATGATGATGATTATGATAATGGAATATTTAAAGGAAATTATCACTGTTTTTATTGTTTAGAATATAAAATTCAATTTAAAGTTAATCAATGAACAGTTATTTAGTTATTTCCCCTCCGAAGGAGGATTATGAAATTTAAATAATTTTGTTATTTTCTTTTTTGGGGTTGAACTTCTAAACAAATGCAAAAAGCTTAACAAAATTAATTAAAATCATTTTTGTTTAACATTAAGGACACTCTTTCTGGGAGGTCATTTACATATACATTAAGCTTTTTTATATTAAAACTGAATGACATAACTAAATTTTCGACTCTTTATTGCGATTAAAAAGATTCAAAAATCAATTTAGAGAAATTTTTATAAATTAGCACGATTCCTTGGAATCTTGTTTTATATACTCCACTGGCTCTTTAGTATTATTAATTAAGCGTTTTACAAGAAATACTGAATTTAATTAATAAATTTTAACTCTTTGATTTTTTATAAAATAATTAATATCATGACTTGAGCTCTTCATAAAATATTTTAATACATTATTTTTTTCTTTAAATGGATCTCAATTATTTATTTTGTTGAATTAAAGGAGGAGAAAATATCGTGGTGTTGTGCAAGTGTGAACATATTTTAAACTTAATTAACCAAAATTTTCATAAATATATAATTTATTTATGAAACTACAAGCGATAATTTCAGCAAAAAAATTCATTCGAAGAAGCAAGAATTTTGCATATGACAATAGCGAATTTAAGACACTCTCACTTATCATCAGAGATACAGGTGTAGTTAACAAGTTATTGAAATAGTCCAGTACGTAGTCTTTAAAATAAACTAGTAAAGAGTTATAGTATTTTTCTTAATCAGTAGTAATGAAATTTAGCACATTTTTCCGAAACCATTTCACTTTTGTCACTTTGCTCAAACAGGTAATCCGTATCCGATAACAATCTACTTTGGACACTTCCATTCTATTTAAACAAGAGGGGAAGATTTGCCCCACTAAGAGGCTTGTTTACCATAGTGACAGGATGCTACATCAGGCCAAAAATAATTTGACATCTTATGAAGTCTTATGAATGGAAGCATGGAAAATGTTTTAATTTTTTAAAGGCAAAGACATACATATTCTTCTTTCCATGCTTCCATTCATAAGACTTCATAAGATGTCAACTTATTTTTGGCCTGATGTAGCATCCTGTCACTATGGTAAACAAGCCCCTTAGTGGGGCAAATCCTACACCATCGTCCCTGTCAGGAGCTTTTCGAGGCTTATTTATGTTTATGCATTATATTTAATTTTCGTACCATGACCAGGTTGCTTTTCTTTTGGATATGTTGGGAGTTTTCCCAATATGCTTTCTATATATTTGGTTCTACCAAAACCAAGTTTTCTGTCAACTGACATGTTGTTTGCGGTACTATTTTAGAGTTTTTCAATTTCACTCCTTAGTTCTGATCTTTTTCAGTTCTAGTTTAGTTCTAGATCAGTTCTAGTTCAGTTTTAGTTCAGTTATAGTTCAGCTGTAGTACAGTTCTAGTTCAGGTTCAGTTTTATATCAGCTTAAGTTCAGTTCAAGAACTCAACAGTTCCAGTTTAGTTCTAGTCCAGCTTCAGTTCAGTTCTAGTTCCGTCCAGTTCAAGCTCTAGTTCAGTTTTAGATCAGCTTAAATTCAGTTCTAGTTCAATTTCATTTAAGTACTAGTTCTGTCCAATTCTAGCTCATATCTAGTTCATTTCTAGTTCAGTTCTAGTTCAGTTCTAGTTCTGTTCAGTTCTATTTCAGTTCAGCATGTTTTTCACGAAATGATAAACTTAATATTTATTCTCATCCACCTTGTATTTTGTACTAATGGAGATTATAAAAAGTGATGAAAATAATAAGAAGTTGAATAATAAATTCGTTACTAATTAAGCATTAATGAACCTTCAGTACAAAAGAAAATACCGACTGATTTTCAGTCAGAAGTTCATGCAGTCAGGTATTGAAACAATAAGAAAGACAAAAGGAAAGACTGACGTTCAAATACACAGTGTAAATGTGAGAAGAAGTCAGTAATTCGCAGAGTTTCTTATTACAATAAACTCTGCCAAATTACAGTGAAATAATTATGATACAAAGAAAAGTGCATTGTACTGCTCAACAACTACTCATACTGATAGGTTTTATGCTGAATATTACCTTAACCAGAAATTACTGCATATTTTACTTTAATTAAATTGAAATGAATATGAAAGTAAATCATATTAAAACATAACTAATCATACCCCATTTTATCTAATTCATGATAGTGTACAATAAGTCCAAAAAACAACAAATATTTCTCCATAAATATGCGGCTTTAGTGATCCATCCATGCCATTTGTAGAATCGTTGCTTCTTAATCTTTTTTCATCTATTATTTTATTCGCAAAATATCTTCATTTTTCTACTTTTCTAGAGAAATGTAGGGTATTTAAAATATAATAAAAGTTGAATTACAATATAAAATGTGTAAAAACAAAATTATTATACAAAATTATGTTCTTTAATTTAAAGCTGCCGTTTATGTTTTCAACATTTCTATAACCTCCACTGCCGCAAGTGGTGATCAGGTTATATTTACTTTGTCATTCCCTGTGTAACGCTTAGAAGGAATCATGTCAGATCCCATAATGTATATATATATATATATATATATATATATATATATATATATATATATATATATATATATATATATATATATATATATATATATATATATATATATATATATATATATATATATATATATATATATATATATATATATATATATATATATATATATTCCTACATCAAATCAAAATCAGAGACTATAAAGTTATATCCGTCTACACACGCTCACGTCCACGTTAATTGACAGCTCGATGAAATTTGGCCTGGGTATTTACTGTAGTTCTGAGAAATTTCCTATTTAAAATCAGTAACATTTGTTAAATATACTAAAAGATATAGATCAATAACTGAGGCCACCTTTAAGTTCAAGCGAAATTTTTTACAATTTTCAGTTACAGATCGGCTAATTAAAGTGGAATTTAGTCAGTTTTATTAAGTTATAAATACATCATTATCATTCAAATCAAATATAACTAATTTTTTTGACTCATTAAGTGTTCCATGATTGTGAGTGTGTGAGTGTGTATGTATGAAACACACAGTATTTACTTCTCACTCTTTTGTGGTGGAGGGTATTGAAGATTCGGCATTGCCGAATATATCATTCTTACTTGTTGTTTTTATCTTCCTCTTTCTAGTTTCCTATAATCATATTTGTATCTACATAGAACAAGTATCTCTCTCTCTCTTTGAAATACGTAAACGTAAGTTTCTATGGAGTTTTACACAAAAACAAAAATCATTACAATTTAAATTATATCAAAAAAACAGCTTTAATTTCAAGTCTATAAAAGTAAACCACAATTTTATTACGACACACAACTGTTAAAATAGATTTTATATTCCATAATCGTGAAAATTACTGTTTTAAGCTTAAAATACATCTTTGATAGCTTTTTTCTTTTACTTTTGTAAGCTTTTCTCTGGAAATGTTATTAAGTACTAGAGGGCCATATAAAATAATCCAGTTAAAAGATTTTTATTAGTCGCTGTTAACAGCCACATCCGTTTCTTTTTTGCTCTTTCTCTTTCTTTTATTTTTTAATTTGGTTCATAAATGAAATTAAGATTCAAATATTAATTTATGCCTTCAAAATAGATTTCAAGAAGGTTTTAATTATTTAAAAGGAAAAATATACGCTTATTAAGTGTTTCAAATTAGATTACATTTCTAAAGAAATTAATAAATTTATTTTATTATTACAACCATTAAGGTAGATTTATATCTCAATTTGAAAATTCAATTGGTTTTCCTTTCTTTGTGTTTGAAAATAATAAAGAAACTTCAATAAATGATTAAAAAATAAAATAAAACAGAAAATTAGACACAAATAACGTTGAAGACTGAACGCGTAATATGGAACTCTATCTAGAACTGATCCGAAATTATTCTAAAATTGAACTATAATTTAACAACAACTAGTGCAGAACTGCACTCGAACTCAACTACAACTAAACTTGAACTGAACTACATCTGAATAATAACTGAACTGAAATTGATCTAGAGCCGAACTAGAACTTAACAGAAAATGAACTAGAACTGAATTGAACTGGAACTGAACTACAACTAAACTGAAACTGAACTTTAATTGAAGTAGAACTGAACAAAAACTGGAACTGAACAAGAACTAGGTTTAAACTAGAACTGAACTAAAACTGAACTAGATCCGAACTAGAACTGGAACTGAACTAAAACTGAACTTGAACTGGAACTGAACTAGAAGTAGAACTGAACTCTAGTTAACTGAACTGGAACTGAATTGAACTGGAATTGAACTACAACTAAACTGAAACTAATCTTGAATTTAAGTAGAAATGAACTGGAACTAGACTGAAATGGAAATGAAAAAGAACTAGAACTGAACTCTAATTCACTAGAGCTGAACTGGTACTGAACTACAACTAAACTGAAACCAAACTAGAACTGAACTAGAACTGAACTAGAACTGAACTAGAACTGAACTGGAACTGCATCAAAATAACACTTTATTCGAATTTCTCTAGTCATGAAGCGGAATTCAGCTACTGCTTCTATCTAATCGCAAAATGTTTAATATACATTTTTCACCTTTGTAAAACATGTCAGATCATTTCCAGTGTTATTAAACAGAACTGACTGAACTTGAACGGTTCACATGATGATGAGCTTTCTTGTTCAAAAAGAATTGCAGAGCACAAAAAAGGTGTCCAAAAATTTTATAATCATGGTTCATATTTATTTTCATATCCGTAAGCAGTTAATATGTCCTGAAATTCATTGAGCTTCATAAATTAATTACGAATTTTCTGTTTCTTAAATAAATATTCAAACGTTTCAATTCATAGTTTTGCCACGAGGCCAACAAAACATTAAACTCACTCATCTACGCACTCTTTCACACAGACATATACACTAGGGCCCCGACTTGCGTCGTCCTGATTTGCATCGTTTTGATTTGCGTCGTTTTTTAAGAACTGAAAATAATTGATTTGCGTCGTTACAATTTCAAGTTGGGTCAGTCCGATTTGCATGGTTTGATTTCGATTGGCATCGTAAAAAAACTGTTAAACATTTATCTGCAACATTGCGGATTAACAATTTTAACATCACGAACAATTCTAATCGTTTCCTCTACGTTAAGTCTTTAAATTGCATTAAATAAGGGAACTTCGTAATAAAAAGACGGTTAATATAGGAATCATTTTTGCTGAAATTGTAAAACCACGCCAAACTAAACAAGAAACTATAGCGAGAAATTCCTTATTGGTTAATATAGATTCCCAGCTTTCAATCAAAATAAGCAAAGAATGCCACTGATCAACGACATAATAAAAAAGCTCTTTCTATTCTACTCCGGCCTTAAAAGAAATACTGCATCTAGTAGTAACAGAAATTCTTAAGATTTTGTACCCAGTTACGGTTGTTTTAACTTTTTTTTTAATCATTTATATCAAAAAGTTGATTCGATTTGCGTCACTTTTTTCCGATTCCCATTTACGACGCAAAACGGGGCTCTAGTGTACATATATTTACTTGTGTTTCAAAGTAAAACGTCATACCGACGTCATTCTTATTGTCATTAAAATAGAAAAGAGATATAAATTAAATAACAAAATTATTTTATTGTTATCATTAAGTTATCTCGTTTGTTTCTCACTCTAACGAACACTTCACACAGTCAGTCATTCATTTATTCATCCCTATCGATTCACTCATCTTTTTTGATGATGAGATATTTCTAATACTAATTTTAATATCCTTTGAAATGAAACCGGAAAACTTTACTTGCAACTATAATAACGTCGTAAAACATTATTATTATGACTAAATACACAAATACACAGACACATAACTTATACATATTTACAGTTCTCTTAAACTTGCCACTCAAATTATGGAGACGGGTCTTTTTGTAGTTTATGTGAGTTATTTGTATATTTTGTATGAATGTTAGTTTATAAATGGGAAGAGGTATTTGTGTTTTTGTACATATGCATGTATGTGTATTTGTATTAAACAATAATTATGTTAATTGTACAATGTTCATTTATTTGTTTGATTGTTTCACTGCCAGTCACAATGTCTGTCCAGCCGTCTGTCCGTGTTTCTTTAACATAAAGTTTTATGATTTAATGGACAGTGCGATAGAATAATTTTTGAACTGTAACTGGAATTGAACTAGAACTGAATTAGAACTGAACTAAAAATGAGCTAAACAACAGCTGAACAAGAACTAAACTAGAAATGAACTAAAATTGAACTACAGCTGAACAAGAACTAAACTAAAACTGAACTAGAACTGAACTAGAAATGAACTAGAAATGAATTAAAATTGAACTAGAACCAAACTAAAACTGAACTAGATCTGATCTAGAACTGAACTAGAATTGATATAAAACCGAACTAGAAATGAGCTAAAACTAAACTAAAACTGAATTAGAATTGAACTACAACTTAACCAGAATCGAACTGACCTTTGTGGGAAAGGTTAACCAACACTCTCCAAGAACAGATTGATGAATACCGAAATTAAGTTTCCAATTTTTTGACCCACTGTGCTATTGTTTATTTCTATTACGCTTTTGATTTTACTTTTTATTTGAATCTAAACAAAACTTTGGTAAAACGAATAACATAGAATTTAATTAATTCTATGTGAATGTAATCAGACAATTATTATAATTTGTTTCCTCTCTTTTCTTCACTTTACATCCTTTTGTAATGGATGTTTTTTTTCTTTTCTGCTTTTGGTTCTTATTTCTTTTGCCGGTAATTGATAAAAGAAATAGTTAGAAACCGTTGTGAAATTGATTGAGAGGGGACTTCTAGTTAATAATTTAAAAGAGATTTGAAAGATTCTTGTTCTGGCTTGATGACTGGCAAAGAAGCACTTCGTTGTTAGTTATAAATTTTGACTCCATTCCATCAACATTATCAATCAATGTTGTTGGAAAGGTGTTTTTTATAGTGTCTTAATTATAGATAATTGACAGCCATTTGATTTGTCTGATAAACAAGATAAAAATATCTTGATGTTTTATTTAAAGATTTAAATAAAATTAAACTAGAGAAGAGTTTCCAAGGAAATGTTAATGTATGTAATTAGGAGCAAATTTTTTGAGGGGGAAGAGAACTGACAGGAAGCGTTGTCAACATAATATTGATCGGTCACTTCACATGATTTTCTATTCTATTTGGATCCTCTTGTCATCTGTTACCCTTGCTCCTTCTGTACATTAAAGTTTCTACTTTGAAAAATTTTAATTTTATTTCCTTTAACTTTTTGGTTTCATGATTAAAATGTGTCTGCATTTATTTCTCACATGACCTATTTTTATTTATAGTTATCCTTCTTTACCTTTTAAATACAATCTCCTTTGAATTCTTTTTTCTATTTTCTATTAAACAAATTTCAGTTATATATTTGTCGTCTATCTTTTTTTCATATTTTTTATTCTCCCAACTTCCGTAGACTTTTTGTCTACACATATTTAAGTGGGTTCATCATCATCATCATCAATGTTATCCACATCGTCACATAAAATATATGTTTCTAAATAAATAAAAATGCAGATACAAATATACAACAAAAACATGGATAACAAAAATAAATTGTGAAAAATAGAGAATTCTATCAATATTTTGGTTTTCCCCCTTTTAGCACTACAAACAGTGAATTAGGTCATAATAAGTATGTCGTGGCATATGTAACATGAAGGAAATATCATTTGACAAGAGGCTAATTAGACCACCTAAACAGTAAGTTCCATTGTATCTCCAACCGATGGATTGGGTAATAGAATCCATAATTGTTATAGACAACTTTCAATATCTTCTCTTGAGAAAAATATTATTAAATCGGAGCTCCGAATATTTCTCTTTATAACATCCAGCATGGTGTTGAATAAATTATGTGAAAAGTCGTAGTATGTTAAAAAGAGAGTTCTGAATCTGGCCAGTGCCGCCAACTACAATCAATATGAAATAGGTATTCTTTAGTTGGACGATCAATTATATGGAGGTCTGAAATATTACCTCCGAGGAACATATAATGCAATTGAAACTTAAAAAATAAAATTAGATCAAAAAGGCAATCAGAAAGCAAGTTGTCGCGGACGACCAAGGAGCTTCTGAAAATCTAGTGTTATCTTATATTGTAGGATGCAATAACATCCTCCAAATTGTAATATTTGTAAATGCTTTATGAAAGGCATATGGTCTAAAGTGGTCATGCCGTCAGAAAGCTACTTGATAGTACAAATATGACTTCTATGTAGAATCCTCAAAGCTCAAGTTACCGCGAATGAGCAAGGAATAGCTGAAGATTTAGAACAGTGAAACTTAAGATAGACTACTGAATATTCAGAATATTAGCCAAATAATAGAGACTATCGATCAGAGTCTCTATTATTTGGCTAATAGACTCTCTTAAATAAATATCTTATGTAATGAAGAGATTTTTGATTTGGTTGGTTTGGTTTTGCCGCAACTTCAAATTGATTTTATTCGTGACACATTAATGATATTGAACATAACATGGTTGTGGAACAACTATACCTTAGTTCTAAATTATACAACACTAATATTATTAAATAAAATATAATTTTGGTTACCAAGTTCCATCTGAACCTTTTATGGACATATAATATTTTGGTTTCTTTGTTGCAAGTGATCATGAATCAGCCCATAATTTAAGGGAAGGTATTATGTTTCGGTTGTCTGGCAGTTATTGAGGTACTGATGAATTTGAGATCATGTTGAATTGTTATTTTTGATTTGATATTTTACAAAATATGCTATCAATCCCATTTCCAAAATTTAACTGTGTTTAACTATTGTTAAGAATTTTATACCCTCCACCAACACAAATGGTAAAGAGGGTATATTAACTTTGTTATTTCATGTGTAATGCTAAGACTGAATAATTTAAGAACCCATGTATGTATGTATGTATGTATGTATGTATGTATGTATGTATGTATGTATGTTTGTATGTTTGTATGTATTTATGTATGTATATGTATGTATGTATGCTGGACAACATCAGGGGAGGGATATCCCCTGACAAAACGAAGTTTGCCGGGTCGGCTATTTTATATATAAAATTTTCCTATAGGCCACAGGTCCCTTCCCCTTACAAGATTATGACAATTGGCTTATGGGTGAAACGATAATGGCAAGTATTATAGATGACCTAAACGTGGGATTAGTCACGAAGGAGAATTATTCCCCCTGTATGTGAAATTTCAACATTTCTTACAACTATTACTTAATTGATCGTGGTGTAGGGTATTAAAGATTCGTCGTGGCTTAATATAGCACTTTTACTTGTTTGAAAAAGTTTTAAATTAAGAGTAGAGGAACATATAAAATTCTCCACTGCCGAATACATTTATCCCACTCGTTCAATTTAGATTTTTTCGTGACACAAAAAAATATTTTCCTTTTATTTATTTCTAACAGACATTATAATGATGATATATCTGTCATTCTATAATATTTATACACAACAACTGAAAAATGGGTATGAATAGTTAGATATTCCTGAATATACTAAACAAAATAAAGGTTTCGAACGAATCTATAGAATATAATCCTAGAGTTTTTCTCTCCCTCTTTTTATTTTGGTGGTTTAGGGAATATTCCTTTATTATTATTATTTTTTTGTTTAAGGATATTGAGTTTAAATCAAACCGTTAGAAATATCGTACAAATAACTGTATGTGTATGTTTGTAAATGTTTGGGGCCAGAAAAAAGGATGAATCTACTTTTCTATTTTTCTCTATTTATATATATATGTGTGTGTGTGCATGTAAGTTTATGGTAAAATGTTTGTTTGTAGTTGTATTGCTGAAATATTCCTCATATCTAGTGATGTCATGTTTTACATTTTAATACGATTTACAAGCAAAATTTCAATATCGAACTTTCTATCTTTGCAATTTACTCGAGAGTCCTATATAAGGATAATGGTCGGGGAAGGATATGAGATAAATCTATCTATATGAAAGTATTTTTGATATGTGTGAAATTTGTAGTTGTTTTTATTGCTTTTGTATGTGTTTATACATATATTTTTGGAATATTTATTTATATAGATATCTAACCGTATAACATATACCTTCCTTCCCATGCCATATCATCTAAATTTATTCTATATAAATATATTTATATGTATGTGTGTGTTAGTGTTATGTCAAATATTATGATGAGTTTTGATATGATGTGATTATTTCATGTCTCTCTATTTAGAGGAAAACTTTAGTCTCTCGTATTAGTTTAACTATTAAGTTTGTAATATTTGTCTATTTATCTATTATTCGTATCTATGTATACATATCCCATGTATGTGTATGTTGTGTATTTAAAAGTTATTTATGTTGTCTTTTATTAGTTACGCATCTCATTAATAGATATTTGATATTTCCTACTTGTGCATTAATTTCTGGGATGATGTGTTTAATGAAGTTGCTACTTTATATAGTAAATGAAATATTTAAGTTGTTTTCCAGAAAATTGTAATTTGTTCTAAACACACTCACTTACTTACCCTGATTGATAAATTTTAATACTAGAAGATGTGTGTGTATATGTGTGTGGTTGGTTAAATTTAGTTTTGGGTTTAGGTTTTTGGGCCGATGCCCAAATATAATTGTAATCAAAATTATTAAGAACATTTACATACATATTAGGAAGGCTTTTGTCGTCTAGAGTTTATAGGCCTTTTGGCGGTGTGAATTATGTTAAGTTTAAAAGCTTTTAGTATGTACGATAGAGGGATTTAATTACCCTCAATATTCGTAATTCTATAATTAGGATACGGGAAATGGATGAATAAGCTCAATCGAAAAAGTATTAAAGTTAAGAGTTTTTTTCCTTTTGTAAAGGTGTAAGTGTAACCATTTGGACATTCAATATACCTTCAAGTGGTTGGTTGACTTCTGTTAAAAGTTTTACTAGTATAAGTTCAAAATTCCGATCAATGATGTTTTGTTATTTACAATTTGGACATTCATTTTCATAAAATAATATATTAGTGTTACATTGTGACTCCCAATTGTTATCCCAATTGAATTGTTTGCACTTTTCTTTAAAGTGGAACCACCTTGTGATCTAAAAAAGGAAACATATATCTCTTGAATTGAAAATTAATTAATTTATTATTTTAATTTGTTCCTGCTTCTTCTATTTTTCCTAGAGATGATATGTGGCCTTAACTGATCCTTTCTTGATATTTTATCTATTTTTCTATCTTGTAAGATCGCGAATATCTGGAAACTTCTTCGATATTTGTTTGTTGGGGGAAACAAGTTCATTTAATTTTAAATGCCCAGAATTGCGTTGTTTTGTCTAGGATGATTGAAATCTAGGATGTCTCATTCGAAGGTTAAAAATTTTATGTCAAATCCATTCAATTCTTATATACAGAGAAGGTGTCTGCGACTTAAGTAGTGCGAAATTGTTAGGACACTTCAGATGTTCAATAATTGCCTCAGAAGTAGCCTATTTCGAAAGAACTGGAAGAAACAAAAAATTTGTCCTGCTACAAGAACCTAAGAAAACTTTTGTGAAGCCATCGCCTTATAGACCTTTTTTTATATTGAATTGGGAAAGTTTTGGAGAGAATAATATATTATAGATTACTGCCAGTAATGAAGAGGGAAATGGAATATTGCTGAGGCAGTATGGAATTTTAAAGAATGATTAGAGAAGTTTGGATATTAGAATCCAGGGCAGAATACAATCTCATAATGATAAACCTTCGAAAGCTAGAGGTTTCAAATTACTTAAGGAGTAAAATCGTCAATTTTCTAAAGAAGTACTATATTAACGAAGGTACGCGATACTATCGAACCTCCGCTAGCTTTGTTATAGAACATGATGTACAGCGGCATCATGGAAATACCAGAAGAATCCGCAATTTATAAACTTGCTGACGATATTGTTTTTTTACAATACGGCTGTTTTGATCAGAACCGGAGGGGAGCTGTCAATGATTAATCTTCTTTTACCAATAATTAGTTATTCAAGCTCTCGGCGCTATTACTTAACACCTTAACATTACAAGTGCGGGAAATAGAGAAACTTGAAAAGGGAGGATTGATTAATATTCTGTTGCTTCGGTTTCTTAATACAAATGCCTTTGGAAATTCCACTATATATGCGAACGGGAAAGGTCAGCTATAAACTCGCAACGAAGATGGCAGAGTTCTCCAAAGGTCGATGGACGCATCAAATGCCGGAAAAAGGATGATGGACGTACCTGCTGACGAATATAAAATGTGGATAGAGTGTGCATATGAGGAATAACAGAATTATTTCCTAAAATGTATCTGGAAAAACTATGAAACGAGGGAAATTATTTTAAAGTTAAATTCCATTAAATTAAAATAAAGAAAAGAAATTAAAATGATACTTTAAAAATTATGACTCATTATATCCCCTTCCTAGCAATGTAACTTATTTTTTTTTGAAATAACTTCTATATCGTCAGGAAGCAAAAAAACTGCACTTTTTTGGATTTACATTCCACAAATTAAAAAATTCTTATCACAATAATGTTTTAACGCAAATGAAGAAAAACTATAAACCAGACATTGTCAGCTTAAATTAGGCGTCATATTATATTTTGCGAAATAAAATACAATATAAGGATTTTATGATTCATATTATTTCTTTTATATCCCTACACATTCGCATAAAACTATTTTTTTGAGTGGGTGTTTATGATTTATCATTCATTTCACTTCATTCATGTTCATCCAAAAATCGTATAATTCCATAAAAACATAGATCATACTTTAATAACATCCACTAAGTATGTAAATAATGACAATTCTATGTTAATTCTATTCTATTTATAGACAAAAAGAAGAACAAGAAAAACCAAAAGATTTTATTAACACAAAATCTAGTGAAAAAAAAATAGAAATAAAACCAGAAGTCATGCAATCATCCATTCAACCCAGAATCAGTAGTTTTGTTGTTAGGAAACTTCATTCAAATGACAATGACTTTCTATGCTCAACACAACACAACTGAAGTGAACAGAACAGAACAGAAGAGATGAGATGAGAAGAGAACATCTAGAGATTCCGTCAGTAATATAGGCCAATGAATTCTCTATTCAAAATGCCATAACGAAATAATAAAAAGAAGTTAGTTACATTCTTTTAGTATCAACATCATGTTATCTGTCAGACAGTCTATATAAGACCATTTCTATGTCTGCTTGTGTGTATATTTGTTTGACTGGGATGATTTTAACTTTAACTCTTAAAACTGATTTGACAAACTTTAGTTAGTTTGTAGGTCTTTTCTTTTTTGGAATTTTCAAGTTTTTGGTTACAGTTGCTGAATAAGCATTTTTGTGAATTGTTCAAATTTATTAGATTTTTTCTCAATCTTTATTCGGTAGTTGAATGACGTATGGGTGATTCTAAATATGGGAATTTGGAAAATATATAGAAAATATTGAATACTGAGTCTATTTCCAACTTTATGTAATTGTCCAAACTTTTAAAACTTTAAGGATTTAATAGGTTTCAATGTGTAAATTTTTGTATTTTCCATACTTCCCACTTACAACTCATTTACTGGTTTCACTTTTCGGTCCGTGATTTCAAGTTTCAAAATAATACGTATTATTTTCGTATTATTTAAATCATGTAATTTTCCCATTTTGATCAATTAACTGAAATATTTAAGTCTCTATTATACCATGAGGCTGGGTCCAAGGTAATGCTGTTTCTGTTAAACTCACTTCAAAGCAATAAAACAAATCAGTGATCTGCCGATTTCTAATAATCGGTGATCATGCAGTCTATGGCTAAGGTCTGTGTAATATAAATCTTGTATTCAGATATTAGTGGTCAGATAGCTTGCACTATCCCGAAAGACTTCACTAGCTAACATCTCAGTATCAGTTTTGAGAAAGTTGATATTGTATCTGGTGTAGATATCCGAGCAATCCCACACTTTATACTGCCTTAGCATCAGCCAGAAAGCGGAAATTTTTTCATAGTCCGTTTGATGCTGTTTGGAGGCTCAACGGTACTTTTATTTATTCGTCTCTCTCCTGCAATTAATGTTTAATTTCACGTTTCTAAAATAGTGCGACATGTTTTCCAGTCATAGCCCTAGAAATTATGTGCAAATTTTTTATCTGACTCAAGTCGACAGTCAAACTTGTTTGGAAACTGTTAAACAGATCGCTGACCCGATCTTGAGCGATTTGCTAAATTATGGGGAGATTTGGAAAATATATATTTTTGTAGAATTTAAGTCTAGATAATCCAATATTTATATACAAGTGATCAAATAACGCACTATATCGAGATTACTCTGCATTTTTTTTATAATATCAGTCCTTGTTTTGAACGGTATTTGTGCACGTTGTGTTCCCATTGCCATGTAAATAAAGCTTTTTAGGTGATGATACGCTAAGGTCTTTAGTTCACTTGGAATAAATGTAGACCAGTCTTACAGTCGCTAGAACTCGTTATTCTTTACTAAAGTCAAAACTGATAAAAATGTTAACTTGATTGCTTTTGCACAATTTTATCTTACCTGAACCCATAACATGTCGAAGCTTTAAGTTGTTGGAACCCTGTCTCCAAGACTTCTCAAATATGATCTCGGGCTGCTGAATGAATGTTAATTTCTCTCTCTTTTTTTACCAGGATAAGTTAAGCTGCGAAGCTTCTGTGAAATGATAAAGTTTTACGTAACATAGAAATGATTGGACCGTCAAAATCTTTTTTTCTTCATCTACTCTTCATTTCACCGCGAAAACAAAGCTGGATTAGTTATCTTTGTGTGCAAGGGGACGTGTTTAGGAAAAGTATTCATCGCACACATGTTTCCCGGAGTCGGTATTTCTCTATAAAATTAAAGTTAATAGTTTTGTCTTCCGGAAAAGTTTCAATTTAATTGCATTTATCAAACCAACTTTGGGCTCCCAATTTATCCCCGATGCCCTTCAAAAATGTTTAATTTTCTTTTTAACTTTTTCATCAAAGTGGGAATTTATCTTACGACAACCTGAAAGGCTCTTTCCTTTTATCATCTCGCCTATAAAACATTTGAATATCATTTCGTAGCAGTTACAGTTATTGGTACTAAGTGATAAATCCGGTTTGAAATCTGTAAAGGTTCTTCGTTATAGTTTACACTTCTTTCAAATATCGGTCATTATTTTCCATTTTCATTATCTTCTTTATGAACCAATTCGTACATTCGACCGATACAGTTAAGTGATCACAAATTTCGGTTAGGTACAATTATTATTATTTTTTTTTAAATTCAGGAATATAAATTCTATGGGCGTGTATGTCTTCTAAAATTTTCGCTTGATCTCTTAACACACTAATATATTTTAGTCAAAATCATTTTGACTAAAATATATTAATTTTTTGTTAAACCATTTTATTGTTAATCCTTTAAGTGCTCTCATATTTTTTCACCCATACATTGACATCAATTCCAGTATCTTTTGTTTTTATTTAAGATTTTATTCAGATTTCTTTTCCGTATCTGAATTTCTTAATATATGCAATCTATGATTTAACTAACTGAAGACGTTTACGAAAAATAAGAAATAAATAAATAAATGTTTGTCTTAATGTTTAAATATATGTATTTATTAGTATTTTTATTAACATCATTAGTTACGCTTTAATATGAAATATTGTGGTATTGAATAATTGTCTGTCTTTTCGAATGTCTGTCTTTGTCGGTTTTTCGTTTAGACTTTCTTTGTCCCATAAAACATTAAAAATACTCACATCACAACACTGAGGAATTCAATTTTGTGTGTTTGTGTGTGTGTATTTTTTTCTGTTTTGCTTTTTTATTATTTGAATTTTCTCTTGGTTATTGCGGTTTCTCATATATGTTCCGACTGACAGACGGACAGACATTCAAAGAAACAAACAAACAAATATCCATATAGACATTTTAGATCCATCCATCCATCCAAAACCATTCACATACATTTATGGTTAAATCTTATTATGAAACATGACATAAATTAGCATTATTTACTACTTATATCATACATACATACATACAAACATATATTGTTACATATATTTATATGCAGGCAAACATCTTCTTTTTTTTTGGTTTTGCTTCAATTTTCATATGCCCCCAATAGGCCACTGAACTTACCTAATGTATGTAGCACAACATACGGTGTATATTCTCATGTATCTGTTTGTATCCGTTTGTATGTGAGAGTTAATATTAAAGCCGGTAGTAGTAAATATGAATGATATGAATGTTGTTTTTATTGTATATCGATAGAGCGTTTTTTCCTTATCAGTAGTTTGAAGGGATAAAATCATCGAGAACGATATTGGAATATATTAAGACTTGTATTTTTCAAGCACAGATTGCCTCATCGGATTTCTGTAGTCTGAACTGTAATTCTTTCTTAAAAAGCATTAAATGAAATCTGAAGACTGAACTATAATATGCTTTATAGTTTGGTTTATAGTCTGCAAAATAATCTGATGTACAGTTTTGTTTATAGTCTGAAATATAATCTGGTCTAATTTATAGTGCGAAAACTAGTTTGAACTTTAATTTGAACTACAGTTTAAATAGAAAGTGTATTTATGTGTGTATGAATGTATTTATGTGTGTATGAATGTATTTATGTATTGTATGTATGTCTGTATGTATGTATGTATGTATGTATGTATGTATGTATGTATGTATGTATGTATGTATGTATGTAACGTATAAACTCTAAAACGGCTTAACCAAATTTTATCAAATCTTCACGGAATGATCCTAAAATACCCGAAAAGCTATACAAATTTTCGATAGGAACAGGGGGAGAAGTAGCCCCCATACAAAGTAAATATTTATTATCGAATATCTAAAGAACTATGAGAGTGAAAGTTCTGTAGAAACTGTTTTAAAGGAAAAAATGTAGGACGGATAAGATCAGAGTAAGGGGCAAAAATTTTTGCTTGTCCTGTAATTTAGTATGGCCTACATTCCGATCTAAAGCCGGGAAAACAGGGTTGAAATCTTAACTAGAGAATGAACAATATAACTATATTCTGATCTATAGTTCAGAATATATCTTGGGCTATAGTCTAAGCTATAGTTTGAGCTATTGTTTGATCTGTAGTGTAAAATATAGTCTGGTTTGTGGTCAGAATTATAAATATTTTAGTTTGATATCTCAAATAAAGACTTGATAAATTGTAAATATATTGTGGTCTATAGTCTGAAATCTGAACACAAGTATAAACTGGAGTTTAGTCTGATGCCTAATATCTTAGGTTCTATTTGATTTAAGGTTTTTTTTTACAAATAAGTACTTGAACAAAAGGTTGTTTTATAGTATAACCTATTTTCTGAATATTGCCTGATCTATAGATTGAATTATAAATTCCAGTTTAGCTTTAGTCGGGTTTATAATCCATGGTCCGAATTATAAAGAATTTAGGTCTGTTGTCTGAACTTTTCTTATTTCAAATCTTTCCTTCTAACTCCTTTAAATACCTGCCATCTCTCATTATCCTGCTAGTGTGGTTATGTTCAAAATGGCCCAAATGTTCATTGAATATTTTGTATTTATTTATCATATACACACACATAAACAATCATAACGGAAACGATTACACACAAACACTTATTTATAAGTACCTACTTATATGCCCTCAAATATACACACACAATGACAAAATAATACCATCGATTTATTAAATATTAATCAAGTTCTTTTCTTTTTCTTTTTGGGGTCTTCATACCAAAAAAGCCCATAAGATGGGAAAACTTTGTTTTCTGTATTGTTTTTTTTGGGGTTTTGTAACGTTATTTTTAATAGAGTATAAAATTATTTTGACCAAATAAATACTGACGTCATATAAGAATATTTTTTGGTTAATTTGAAATTTCAATAACTGAACTTTTGTTCAGTTAATGTTTCCTTAGGATCCATATCATCATCATCAGTATGAGCAGTAGCAGCAGGGGAAGTTATTAATTTTTTGAAATTAATTTTAGGAAAAGCGTATTAAATTACTAAAACTTTCTTTTCTGATTTTGAAGATGGAAAACTTTAAATTGAAAATATTTTTGTTCGATGAAAAGTTTCTAGGAAATATTTTTTAAGGAATTTTTGTAATTTATCTTAAATATTTGTGTAATTTGTAGTGGTTAAAATTGGTATCATAGCACACACACAAACACACAAAAATTTGATATGAGGATTAATTTTTTAATTAATGTTCTTTTCAACAACGGTTGTTGAAAAAGCCTCTGAATTTAATGAGATTTGTTTAAATTTAAATTTTTTAGGTTTATATTTTTAAAAGTCCTTTCTGAGATGTTATGAAATAAATTAAATTTCCCTTTTTTCTTTTCAGGTAAGTGGCTTATTTGAAATATAAATATATATTAAACTAATTGGTAAGATTGATACACCTATAATCTGTTCAATAGTAAGAATTATAATATATAAACTGAACTCCAGTCTGGTCTTTGAACTGTACCATAATCTGATCCATTATCTGAACTATAATCTGTTAGATAATATGATGTTCAGTTTGGTTTATACTCTGATTGATAAAGTCTGAAGTCTTAACTGCAGTGTGGACTATTCTTTTTGCTACAGTTTAGGTATATTCTGGGCTATAGTCTCAGTTATGGTTAATCTGCTTTGATCTGTAGTATAAACTATGGTTTATGTCTATAAACTGATTATAGTTTGTCGTCTCAACTAAAGTATGATCAACTTTCTGCAATATACTTTGGGTACATGGTCTGAAGTCTAAGCTAGAGTCTGGTCAGTAGTCTGAACTGTTAACTAGACTATAGACTAAAGTCTTAACTTCAGTCTGGCTTAAAGTCTGAATAATATTCTTTTTCTCAATAGTCTCATCTATAATTTGAACTATAATAAAGTCCAAACTGTATTATAGTTGTCAATAAACTGTACTGGTATAATAAATAGTCTGAACTATAAAAAGATCTATAAGCTAAACTACAATCATATGAACTAGATTCATTTTATCGGAATAATAATCTGAATATTTTTCTTTTCTATATTGTGAACTACTATCTGCTTTATAGTTATATTCTAAACTGTTTTTCGATATAAAACTATTTGTATAATCTGAATTACAATAAGATCTGTAGACAGTATGAAATATAATTTAATCCATAATATAAAACTATTGTCGGAAAGTTTCTTTACACTATAATTTGTAATCTACTTAAAATTAAGAGATCTATAAACTAGTTTGTAATCCTAACTACAGTCTGACCTATGGACTAATATATAATTTGTATTATAGTCTAGAGTGGAGACTTATCAAAAACCAGGTTTATAGTTACCAGAATTCTATTCTGGTAAAATGTCTGAACTATCATCTTTTTTATTATATCTTAGTCTGCAGCCCGATTTGTTTATTTTATCTGAAATAAAGTGTATTATATTATTTGAACTATAGTCTAGTCTGTAATATGAGCAATAGTACGGTAAATAATTAAACTATTCTTTACTTGTATAATCTGAAGAATTATTTGATTTATAATCTTAACTACAGTCTGTTTTGTAGAGGGGTATTAATTACTGAAATTACTAAATTTCGATCACAATCTGAGTCTTATCTATAATGTGGGTTATAGTATGACTTACAATATATATCCTTTTCTATATTATATCTATAGTCTGATGTATACTGGCTTTTTTCCATCATCTGGCGAAAAGTCTGACCTATGGTCTATAATTTGAACTATAGTCTAATCTATACAATAAACTGTAGTATATAACCTGAAGTACATCTAGTCTGCAATCGGTACTGCAGTTAGTTAAATTATTATATATTAGAATCTATAGTTTGGTCTATAATCTGATCTATAGTCTTATCTATTATCTTAACTGTAATCTAGCCTTTAATTCAAAATTTCTAGTATGAAGGAATCTATATACTGCTCTGTAATATAAACTCTTGTCTGATCTTTAATTTGACCTTAGACTCAAGTATAAACTAATAGGTATTCTGTACTATTATCTGGTGTGTAGTCCGATTCTTAATCTGGGTTATATATAAATTAAACTATAGTATAAACTATATTCTGATTTGCATGAACTATAATTTTAATATGAACTATAATTTTATCTGAAATCTTAACTATGCTTTGGTCTTTTATTGTAAAATCTTTAATTCATATTGTAATTTTAAGTATATAATTGACTATATTCAGGTCCTTACGCTGAAGTATACCTAATACTCTGTGCTATAATCTGCTCTATGATTCGATCCCTACTCTTGGCTGTAGTGTAAATTATTTCCCATTTAGACTACAGTCGATTTTTTACTCATTATCTAATCAAAAGTTTGATCAATAATCTAAACTACAAATCCTAATTGTAGTCTTTTATATTCTGAATTATAGCGTAGAATATAAGCTAAGCTGTATGGTGTTCTGTTTGAAGAACTACAGCTTGTTCTGTATCTTAAACGTAAAGAACTAGTCCTTTAACACATCCAATACTGTCTGTGTCTTAACAAACTTTTGGTTTATATTCTAAATTGGGATTTTATGTAAAATCAGTTTCTGAACTGATTCATTGTTTGGTCTATTTCCTGAATTATAGCTTTAACTATTCCCTGCTCTTTAGCTTTTAAATTTAATTTTTATTTTCATAATTTGAAAAATTTTTTAAAAAACCCATTTGTATTTATCTTGAAAACACTTAAATATCTATTATAGTTTTATATATATTTATTATGCCATTCATCTTTGCCCGATAACAAATCTTAATATTGACGATTTTTTTTTTAATCATAGTTTTTGCATCTTTTAGTCTCCTTCTTGAAATAAAAAATTTATTATAATTGCTTTTTAAATAAATATATACATTTTTCATTTTGTTGTTATCTTTATATTCGTATTTTATAGTTTTTAATTTCAAATCGAGTTTTTTTCATTTTTTCGTTTTTCTTCATTTTTAGTCACATAATTTATTTTTTTCTCAAACCACAAGAAAGAAAAATTCACTACACAATTAAACGACAATTAAAAATGTTTCTTTTCTTTCATTTCTTTTTCTGTGAAGTTTGAGCCGCTTGAGTTGTCTTGTCGTCGCCCAAATGAAATGTTGGAACGGATGGGAAAAAGAGCAAATCCTACGCATATTCAATTTTATTACCATCTTGATTTAGAAATTCATAACCGGCATTTAATTATTTATCAACATTTAAGGCACGCAATTTGGAAATGTAGTAAAATGTGAAATAGAAATAAAAATGAAGCGTTTTATTATACCCTCCACCACCACAAGTGGTCAAGAAAGTATATTAACTTTGTCATTCCGTGTGTAACGCCAAGATGTAATCACTTTAGATCTAATAATTTCTGCATAAAATAAAAATCTGTGTCTATCTGTCAGTCAGTCTATTTGTTTTTGTCACGTTTACAGTTTCCTATATAAAACCATCGATATAGACCGATAACTGAGGCAATCTCTCAAACCAGGAGGAAAAAATTTAAGCTAAAAAGGTAACAAATTTGTTGACTTATTAAGTGTCCCTGTGTTATACATAAGAAAAACTTGTATATATTGTATATGTTTGTGACCGTATGTGTGATTGTGTATCTTCGAAATATAACGTTATTACTTCACACGCATTTGTAGTGGAGGGTATTAAAGATTCTTCATAGCTGAATATAGCATTCATACTTCATTTTCATTAATTCATTCATGCCAACCTTCAAACAATTTGTAGTTAATATTCTGTGATGACCAAAAGAAGAAAAACAAAATAAATAAATAGAAGAAACGCTAAAATAAAGTAAATACAAATTTTATGGTGAAAAAAGTTTAATTAAAAATTAAATTATTTTATTGTGAGATGAATGCTGGGAAAAAGCGAAATCCAAAAAAATGCTTACATTTTGAAACAGTCAGATCAAAATAAATAGAAACTTTATGAAATAATTTTAAATCTGTTTTGTAGTCCACAATGTGATCCATTGACTAAATTGTATAGCAACGTAATCTAAGATCCGATTTATAGTCTATTGTTTGGTTTAGAGTCTTACCTATGTTATGCTCTATAATTTGTACCATAGTCTGAACTATAGTCTCATGTATAGTGTAATCCATATTGTAATCGATAAAATGCAGTATATTTCAATCCTTAGTTTCATCTATAGTCTTGCCTATAGTGTGGACTACAGTCTGGTCTATAATCTGTACTATACTTTGATCTATAATAGGAACTAAAACTTCGTATATAGTCTGACTCTAGTAGATAGTCCGGTCAGTAATCTGTACTATTGATTGATGTATAGTCCAAATGCTTTATAATATATATAATATAATAGTTTTATATAATATAATCTCTTTTCTTAATTAGATTAATCTACAATCTGAACTATAGACTTCTTAATGGTCTGATATGTTCTGACGATAGTTCTGACTACAGTTAAGTCAGTAGTCTGTGCCTGTCTGAACTTCAATTTGTCTATAGTCTAATTTACAGTTTCCTTTGTAGCCTGGTCCAAAGGCTGCAGCATAGACTGTTAGGCAATCTGTTCTATGACCTGCTTTCAAATTAATCTCACATATGGATCCAACAAAGGTTTCGACAACTTATAATCTATATAATATAAACTCTATCGTGGTTTATTGTCTTATAGGTTAGACTATAGTATATAATCTGGTGGCTGCTCCGATCTACAGACTATTCTATGTACTTATTTAGTTTGGCTTGTACTCATCCTTAACATGTCCTGTAGCTTAAATTGTATTTTGGACTGTAGCTAGTTTCTGTCCCATGGTGACCGAAGTCGGTTTTAGAATTCCCAGTCAATTTTTCTCAGTTCAACTCACTATTCTAAGTCTTCTACTTACAAAATGGTGTAAAAATATTTTAAAGAAAATTACCTCAAATATAAAAATCAACTAAATGTTAAGTATTAAATAACAAGAAAACAACAACAACAAAATATACACACAATTCAAAACAATTTTATAATCGTCATAACTTAAGAAATTAAGAACGTATGAAATGTTTACAAATCTCGTAAAAAAAAAAACTAAACTTACATTTTTAAAGAGATACACGCATCATAAACATAACCGACCAACAGATAGACAGACAGACACCCATCTAGATAGAAGAGTCCAAACAATTTAAAAATACAAAACCTGACAATCAAAACGACCCCACTAAACGTACAAATTACTATACACATCCCATACAAACACACACACACACTTACACAGAGATAAAGCTTTAGAAGCCAAAAAAAGAAAGAAAGAAAGAAATTATGGGAAAAAATCTTTAATAATTACTTACAACTGCAACAAAAACAATAATGGAATGAAACATAATAAGAGAATAAAAACTACTTTATTTCATATCTGCTAACAACTGATAGACGAGGACGGCTGCAAAAGTTTCACGGTGAAACGAACAGAAGAAAAAACACAAAAATTGTTTGGTCAAAATCATCCGAAAATACCAGTCATATGAGTAGTGAAGTAGTCAGTTGTTTTGATGTTCGACTATATTTCTTAAAATTTTACAACTGTTGCATTTATTGCAAATGTTAACTCTCGTATACGAACTCTCAATCTCACTGATGACTACTGGTTTGCTTGATTTTAAATTTTCCTTCAGCAACTGCTGTTTATGATTTCTAAAGATCAGATATTTAAATGGGTGATTTGGTTAAAGTAACTGTACTTAGATAAGTACTTCGGGATATAGTTTGGATCTGGGACAGGGCAATAAAATATAAATTCAAAATATATTGTGAATTATTAACTGAAATTATAGTCTTGACAATATTTTAAAATTTATCCCGCTTCACCAACTTGTTTGCATTATATTCTTATCACTCCTATTTACAAAGCTTATTGAGCAATAGCATCCGGTAAACAGTTTTTCACTGTTTGTGTCCTTCCATACGTTTTTTCTACTATACTCTCCTCTATATCAGTGATATCAAATTGCTTCTTTATTACCTTGCAGATATGTGACTGCTGACCAAATTTCGTATTGATACAATTATTTATTGAATGGTGGCGCTTATGTTGCCTGCTACTGTTTCATGCAATAATTTGCCTTTTCCCCATGCAATTCATCGAGCGTCTCATTGTATGGCATCTTTAACCTTCGAAATTGCTACTTATCTCAAAGGTGTACAGTATTGTTCGCATTTACGAAATCCATCTGAGATGAAATAAGATCTCCGAGTTTTCTCAATGCATTGGAAGAAACTGTTTTTCAATTTTGCTTCTCTAGTTTTTTCTAAATTGTTTGCTCTGGTGTTCTTAATGTAATTTTCCGACTAAGGAAAGCATGGAGTCGTCATCCAGTTGTGGCGGCATACACGCCCATGTTACAGGAATAATTTTTTTCTGAGGACACCCTTATAATCTACTTTTTAGCCTAGTCTAGATTGAAGTCTGGACTATAGTTAGATTATTTGACTTTAATCTAGATAATAGTCTGGACTTTGGTCTAGACTGTAATTCTTTATTAGTGAGGTGTAAATCTTTCACAAGTTACCTCTGGATAACTATTAACAGTGAGATATGACCGTTTCCTACCGAGTACAACCATCTTCTTCGACATTCAGCGGCCCTGTCGAACTGTCCACATGGATATTGCCCTCTCTAGGCTACATCCATAGTATTCGATTCCTTTCTTCACTTCTCTTTTGTAAGCGATTTGTCGCATATGATTTTAAAAACAACCATATTGAAATCCAATGTTCGTTACCCTCAAGAATTGCGGGAATTATGTCATACACACTCTGTTGTCGTCCAATTTTTTCTTCGTTTTTTGTCGATCCTGCCAAAAGTTTTTAATCCAAGCACCTTTTTTATTTTACCTGAAGATCCATCTTTCATTTTGCATTGTTCCTACATATTCTGCCATTGTTTTATCGATTCTTCTCTCTGAAGTTTTTCGAGCAGAAATCTGCATTAAATCTCTTCTGTGTTGAACTAAGCGCTTCTATAAATTGATTTAGATTTCCACGATATCGGCTTTTTTCTGTGATAACAGTAGTGGTTCGGAGCGTTACACTAGAGTACCATACGCTCTAGTGCTGTGGACTGGAATGCTTTATTAGAGACGCATTGTATGTGACCTTCAAATTTAGTCTGACATCAGTGGTAACACCAACATACTTTACGTAAGCTTTCGAGGTCAATATGTATTTTCCAGCTGTCAATCTCATTGTTTCTCGTTTAAGTCCTCTTGAGAACGTTATTGTACATTAAGTTCCAAAAAAGTTAACCTAACACAGATTGGAACTCCTGCGGAAACTTTGTAGGTTTTCGGACCTTCATTAGAGTGGTAACATAGCTTTCTCCCTGTAAAATAACTTGCAATAATTTTGGTAAATTATTCTTCTAAACCAATCCTGAAAAGTCTTTGGAGGATTACATTCCAATTTGCAGAGTTAAAGGTGTTCTTCACTTTAAGAGCATGTCTTTTCCTTCTCTTGTCCTCTATCCCCGTTCGTGCTATACATACAACCATACTTATTAAATCGATAGAACGCCTTGCCCTGCGGCAAGGTTGATTGGAGAGACCTTCTTTCGCTTCAACATTTGGTAGCAGCCGATTGAATATAATTTTTTCCAATTCTTTTGCAGATGATGTCAAGTAAACATATTCGTCTATAAGCTGTGGTATCATCTTGAGGTTTGTTCGGTTTTGGGGTTAACACTAAGTTTTGCCTTTTCCATTGGTTGAAGAAAACTGTCGAATAGGTGAAATTTCTTCATTGTGGTCTGAATATTAGTCTATATTATAGACGGGACTGTGGTGTTAATTATAGTCTGAGCCATAGTAGAGATTGTAGAGTCTGGGCTATATTCTTAAATAATAGTCTCAATGATGGTATAAACTATACTGATTATGGTAGTTTAGATTATAGTACTGTTCGATTTGGATTCTAGTCCGAACTACAGTCAGGATTATAATCTGTTTAAAATCTTAATTAATGATTTAATACTTTAAATTCCTTCAGCTCTTGCTGTTTGTAAACTATTAAAGACATTTTACAAATATTTAGCGGTAGCTAGGATTTTTACTATTTCATATATTTGCCTCCACAAATGTCGGTAAAATCGTTTGTAAATTGTTCTTAACTCATATATTCCCCTCTAATGCTCTCCTCTCCTGTCATACAAATATTTTCATATAAATTTTCAATTTTTATTTTCAAGATTATTTTTTTTTATTGTTTTGTTGATAGCGGAACAAATTTCGATATAATAATGATGAAAGAAAACACTAAGAAGATGAAGGAAATAAAATTCAGACAAAAAGATAATAAAGACGAAAACAAGAAAGAATAAAATGGACAAGTAGTATTACGTACGGATATTAGATTGAATAATGAATCATAACCATTTTCAAGTGCTACAAGTACTAAAACAAATGATTATTACTTGTTATTACATAAGTTTTTGTGAGAAGAGAGGGCGCAGACTAACGCCACTATAATGCTCAACATCATCATCATCATCATTATTATGGTTGTAGTAGATAGCTTTTAGCAACTATTAAAATAGCAAAAAAAACTTTAAAGCTCATTAAACTACATTAATTACGTGCCATACCAAAATTTATCGATGATGATTTCTTCTTTTGCCGTCTCTTTAGCTTTCCCTGATAGTAAAAAAGATCTTAAATCATAATCATCGTCATTATCTTCTTATGAGAGATTTTATTTCATTATTTTTCATTTTCTAATATTATGGAGTTTTATTATTATTATTTTTTTCTTTTATGCTTTTGAGAATTTTAATTAAATTTTAAGTAATTCCTATTGACTTAAAGACTTAATGAAATTGTTTGAGAAAAGAAATTGAAAAAAGCAAAAAATAAAATCATAGAAAATTAACAAAAAAATGAAAATAATAAGCAATTTTGTATTCGAAAAGTATGTAATTAGAAAATATAATTTGTGAAATTTGCTTTTTTCAAGTTAATAAGCATTTTAGGACTTTAGAGCTGTGCAATTAGTCAAAAAAAATACAAAATAATACTTAATATGGAGATTAATTAAAATTTTTTCTCTTAAAGCAAAGAAAATAAAGAAAATTTTTCCGCTTCGCAGGACCATAATCATATAACCTAACAAATATCCTAGTTGTACTTCATTTTATATTATGATTTAGCTTTCGATTCTTGTTTCTCATAAATAACAGTTTTCATAATATTTTTTTAACTTCTAAAGGAGTGGGATCGAAAAGTTCTTAACATGCATATATGTTAATAAAAATGAAATCACTAAACTTACAGTTTTACTTTTTATTTTTATTATTTAAATGAAATTATTACATTAAAAAAATATTTATATATTTATAATTTTAATCACTAGTAATGAAATTTTGAACTTTTTCGGAAAGCCTTCCATTAACGTTTGCTCGAACAGTTATTCCATCGCCGTTTAAAAATTTACCATACTCTGGTTACCTTTTTTGTGCTCTTCAATTCTCTTTTAACAAGAGCTCAATGTCTTTGAAGGATTTACCTTTCCTGGTAAAAATACCTCGTCATTGTTCTTGTACCACTCAAATGCTTGGTACCATAGTCAAAAGATATCATATGAATGGAAGCAGGCTTTTTTGTAAACCTCCTTAGATTTCGGTATTTATAGAGTCTATTATAACAAATGATTGTATACTGTTACCGCCACTGCAGATTGCTTGTAATTCAAAGAACTTTTTTGGGGTCCTAAACTTTTCTTAAACCAGGAACCTGTGAAGCATTTACCAAAACATTCGTTTCACCATCCATTATGCAGCAAAAATAAAAGCTTGATTTCAATTTTCAGGCCCCGTTATTGGGATCTAAATTGTTAGCCGCATTGTTGTTAGGAACTTTTTGAGTCTTGTATGTTTTTAAAGCTGCATTTGCTTTTAATTTTCGTATCAAATAATCTGAGCATTGAGCTTATTGGATTGCTTTCTCTACCGGATGTATTGGGAGCTTTTTGGAAATGTTTTTTATTTTTTAGCTTTAGAAACATAATGTGGACCATTCATTATTTATGTGAACCAAGTATTCTTTCAACAGAAGAATTCTCTCGGTACACGCGGTAGCCATAAACGAGAAGCTATATATATTGTTTTTGTAACTAAAAGTTCTATTATTCGCATTATGATTTTGCATTAATAACAATAGTATTGTTATCGCCACTAAATTTATTGTTATTTCAATAAAAATTTGTTTATTTGCATTGTTATTTTGCATTATTAACAATAGTTATTGTTATCGCCACTAAAATTATTGTTGCCGCCACTAAATATATTGTTATTCCAATAAAAAATATTCTTTGTTAAAAAAATTTTTTATTCACAATATTTTTTTTATATAATAAAACGAATTTTTTTACAGCTACGAAATTGTTATCAAAATAAAATCAATTTAACAATAAACATGTTGGTGATAACAATAAATGTTTGCCGCAAATATATAAGTGTTTTCGACACGAAGTGTCTGCGTGTACTATTTTAAAACATTGACAATAGTTTGACAGCGGACCTTTGAATGCCTGGCCAACTTTTTGTAGAACCAAGTTGGATTTTTCTAATTAATTTTAGTACGAACTATTTTCTGGTCGTTCGTTTTAAACGGTTTAACAATATATTCATTTGTTTTACATTGAAGAGAATAACTGACATGTTTTACAAAGGTAACTTAATCAGGAAACATAATACTTGGATTAAAAGTTTTAATGAAAAGACTCGTGTTAAGAATTTTTCGACCTCAGTTCTTATTTTTATAGTTCTAAAATACTTGAAATAAATTGTTTATGTCATTCAACAACACTTTTTGTCATATATCCAGAAATTCCTATAAATTATGTTTTTCAATTATTTAACAACAAAATTATTCAATTAAGAGAAGAATAATTTCAGTGTTTTTCAATGCAGAAGACCAAAAACAAAAAAAAAAACAAAACAATTCTATTCAAATGTTTGTGTTGGTTGTAAAATAGTTTTAAGTTTATTTACATCATGTCAAATATATATAAAACGTATAATTTTTCATGTCCAAGTGGAGGAAAAAAATAGTAAAGAAAAACTGTCAAATATTTGTTCGTTTGACAGCCACTTAAAAATTATTTTATTACAATTTCTAATTCTTTTCTTCATTCCAATTCTTCATGGTTTTCTTGCACAATGCACAGTGGGAAGGAAAAATGAATATTTTGAACTAAAAAAATTATAGAGTATGGTTGGTTGTTCAAAGTATCAAGATGAGACTCTTTACTATAAACTATACCATACTATATGATCATAATTATTATCTATCAAGATCAGATTGTAATACTGAATATATTTTGAAAAATTATTCAGTAGTTATATATTTTTGAATCCGGAATGTAGTCCATAATATAGTCCAAACTAGAATATAGTGTTCAACTTATCTAACTCAGACTATTGTCCAGTTTGTATTATAAACTAATTCAGAATATAGTTTTGAAGACTTCAGTTCATAACTTAATTAGGTAAACAAAATTCAGACCGTGGTTTCGATTATAGCATTATATAATTAAAATTCTGTATAACTATAGTCCAGAATACAATTCAAACTAAAATATGATGTTTAATCACAATCATAATCCAGACTATAGTTCAGAATTTAAATAAGACTATGATCCGAATTGTAATACAGAATATAGTACAAACTATGATCTAGGCTACAGTTCAGAGTATAATAAATTTAAGTTCTTATAACTTAATTGTAAATTTATATAATTCAGAATACAGTTCAGAATAAATTTAATAAATTTAATTTAATAAATTAACATATAAAATATTAAAATATAAATATGTAATATACATATTCGTTCTATAGTCAATTCTAATCCCAGTTGTAGTACAGACATAATTCAGAGTGATCTGGAAGTAAACATCGTCTGTTGCAAACGATCTTTCATGTTCTAAACGGTCGCTTATAACAGAAATGATCGTTAATATTCTAAAAGATCGTTAATAGTCGTGAAAAGTCTAAGCCGATTAATCGATAGTTTTTTGAGTTTATTCAGGTCTCTAAAACAATCTATAACCCGGTTTCATTTCTGGACTTTATTTGGAAAGGCCTATATTTGTAGTATAAATAATAATTTTTATTTCAGACACTTATTATGATCTTAATTCTCCTTCTAATTAAGTCTTTCATTTATGGTTGAGACTCCCGTTTATATATTAAGCGATTGATGGTATTATAAACGATCATTGTTTATCTTAACGAATTGTTTATAGTATAAACGATCATTTATAGTTTAGAAGACAGTTTGTAGTCTAAACAACCGATACGAAGGTGGAAATTAAAAAATCCTATCGTTTGCAGTTAGAAAAGTGTTTATATTCCAGACTTTTTTATGATCTAGATTTCCGTTTATAGCTGAGACTCCCCTTTATATCCTAAACGATCGTTTGTAATTTAAGCGATCATTATTTCAATCAAAGTTATAAATGTTATTTTATATTTTAAATGATCGTTAATAGTCTAAAGGTTAGAATTTGGTCTATTATGTTTTTTCGTTTAAGCGATATATATTAAAAAAATCGGATGAGAGTTTAGATTTTCATTTTAAAATAAAAATGTATATTTCCAGACTCTTTAATCGAAATTCTGATTTTTTCATTTCCACCACGAAATAAAGAATTTTGAACAGCTTTATAAGTGATCACAGTTTATCGTTATTTAAACTTTTAAAATTTAATCTTCACATACATTTTCTGTTTTTAATTTCCCTTTGATATTGATTACCATACCATCCCACTGTGCTTGGCTACAAAAAGTGACAACTGACAAATATTGAAATTTCTTTGACATCCGTAACTAAAGAGCCAGAAAACCAAAGAAATTATATATATAAAATTGACTCTAAAGTTTCCAGACTTAGAAATATTCACATATTTCAATTTCAAGTGAAAGTATTAAAGTGTTTTGAATCGCTTCATTTCAAAACCGTTTTGGTTTTTTTTTTGTTCTTCTTCTATGCACATTTAAAATATGAGAAATTAAAACAAAACTAATTGCTTTTTAATGACCCTTTTTTGTATAGAACAACAACAAAAATATATAAAATATATTATAGGGAAAACACCAACAACAACAGCGAAACGCATTATATATTAAACAACAAAAATTAAATATTAATTGGTTACTGCTGCAATTTCAGCAGCAGTTAAAAAAATATCGTCTCTCATATAAATGAAATATGAAGTAGAAAAAAAAGATTTTAATAAAAATGGAATAACAACTTTAATAAAAACTCATAAATAATTGAATATTAAACGAGCCCATTTTAAGAAAAAAATATGTGAAAACAAGTAAGAATGCTATATCCGGCTATGCCGAACCTTCAATACCCTCCACCACAATGGCTATAATTTTATTTTACTGAACCGATTTTCACAATTTTTAGAATGGCGGTAAAGTGTGTAAAATATATAATTTATAGCAAAATTTTATTTTAATTTTGTCGATTTATAATTGACAGTTTGAAGAAAAATTTTTGCTTGAACTTAAAGGATGCCTTAAATATCGGTCTATATCTTTTAATATATTAAGCCCAGTCAACTATTATGTATGTGAGTGTGCCAATAACAGAGATACTGACAGACATAACTAGATTACATACATACATACATACATACATACATACATACATACATACATACATACACAGACATAACTAGATACATTATGGTATCTGAGATGATTCTTTCTTAACTTAACACACGGAATGACAAAGTTAATATACCACTTGTGATGGTGGAGGGTATACAAATATATATCGAAACATTAAAATTTATTTAATAAATATTTGTAAAAATGGGATTTTTATTTAATGAATTGTATTAAAAAATATTTAAAAAAAATATATCGTCAGATTCTGGTATTTCTGTTCAATTGAGCATAAAATGTGAAAAAGAGTGATTTAAAAAGAAGGTGGAGGGGAGATTATTAATAATAAAATAAGAAATTATAGTTAAATCATGTATAAGAATCACTTAAATAAATAGTTTTGTTACTTAAAAGCACACAAAATAAAGATATCAAAGATAAAAACGCATTAAATTGTGATGGGGAAAATTTAAAGTTAAGTACACTAAAAAGGTCATAAACAGATGGTGATAAAAGGTAATAAATACTAAATGATTTTAGTGATAGAAGAAATAAATGGTTTGGGGATAAAATAATGATAATTTGTGATCATATGAAATACGTGGTTTTGGACAAGCGCTTATAGATACAAAAGTTATAAATCGCATATATATTGCATAGACTACAGAGTCATCAATCTAAGCGGTCGTTTATAGTCTAAGCAATATTTTCAGTCTAAACGATCGGATTTAGAAAATGTTCATATTATATTTTGAAATACTATTATTTGAAATTTATATTATTCCAGACATTTTAGATTCTTATTTATAGTTTAGGCTCTCGTATTTGGTTGAGACTACCGTTTATATCCTAAACGATCGTTTGATTTGTATACGATCAATGTTGGTCTAAAGATCGTTTATGAACTAAACGATCATTTATACACTAAATGATCATTCCCATTTTTAATTAATATCGATCATTAATAGGGAAATCTCTAAAACAGAAAATATATAATATAATTATTTCCTATTATCGAATATATGCGATCACTTAAATCGAGAGAGGAAAAATAACGAATATTTATGAAAACTCATAATATTTGACATTAAAAAATAGCTTATGCGAATACGAACTGGAACGAATAAAGTCAGATATTTATAACTAATTCTGAAACGTATTTTAGTAATCGTATATTGCATCGATCGTAATAGTCGAAATGTTCCAATATTAGTCTGTTTTCCAAATAACAAATTAATCGATCTTGAAACAAGTAACCGAGTGTTGTCATTATGGAATATTGCGAACACTTTAGCTACCTTCTGTAGAATCCCCTGCAAAGGTTTGGATCAATTTTAATAGCTTATCATATACAGTACTCTTCTTATTTTCCTTGCCTTTTAATATATCCCAAAGTCAACGTGAGAAGTATATTCTAATGATAATTTCAGTGGTTTTCAAGTTTGACAATTCTTCATTTTAATTTTTTGTTGACCATGCCCCTTCAGGCCTTCTGTGTCGAAATATCAACTTTAAAATCTCTCCATAATTAAAAAAATCGTAAGGTTCTTCTCCTCCAAATATTTAACTTCTTCCCCTCCAGAATAACTTTTTTACTCAGTGTAGTAGTGAGATTGGCGATCTGTAATACACATAACATGATTTCTCGAAAAGTTATGATGCCAAGATCGAGAGCTTTAGTTATTGTATATACTAAATATCGATACTCCTAAAATTCATTGTGTCATATTGATCGCAATTTGCATATAAATTTATTTTGATATAGAAATAAACCCTAGAAATAATGCTGGATCATTGTTTGACCTGGCTCCCATATAAGAACCCTTCCCGGAATATAGAACTAGGCTTATAAAACTCGTAAATATATATCGATTATATTAAAAATAAAACAATTATTATGCTAAGTTTCAGCAAAATACCAATATCGGTCCATATTTTGCTATAGCTTCCATTTAAGGGCTCCACCCATAAAATGGGTTGGGAATTATAAAACTCTTAAATATGAACAAATGATATTTAAATTGAATACAATTAGTTTTTATATGTCCTTAACATTCGTAACTAATTTAACCATTATTGGTCCATATTTGATTATAGCTCCAATACAAGGCCCGAAATAGAGATCTAGGATTATAAACTGTTAATAAACCAATTATGTTTTTCGAACTGTCCTTAATATAAGTAACTAGTTTGACGACTAGTGGACCATATTTTTCATTGAACAAATATAAAATCCCATCTCGAAACAAGGTTTTATATTAATAATTCTTTTAAATATGGATCAATTCTATAGAGATTTTATTTAGCTAATTTTCTTTAAAAAACGTAACTAATTAATTTAGGTTTATCGGTTCAAGAAAAGGCCTCTTAAGTAGTTCTATAATTTAAATGTAATTGGAAAATAATAGTTTTGGACTTGGCAAAAATTTTAATGAAGAATTTTTTAACATCAGTCCACGTTTACAATAGGTCTCCTAGAAGGCAACATGTGATATCGGTTTATAAACTTATTTTACTTTTAAAGGTTAAATTCCTTCCAAAATTTGACTTATGGCTTCAAAATAAACATACAGTGTTATTACCAGTAATCTTATTATAGGCTTTCGATTTCCATAGGATTTAGAACTTGTTTCTTCTGGAATCGAATATGCTGTAGATTAAATTTTTTTTTAAAAATATCTGGAACTTTTGAGAATTTTTAATTTTAATTGCGCTTATCTTTGACTAATCATTTGAATTGAAGGACAATTTTTATTACCATTTTTCGGTTTCACTCCTTACTATTATCGCTGGAGTGTTATTTGTTTAAAGAAATTTAAAATTCAATACAGGTAAATATATCATTAATAGTTATTTTTAATTTAAAATCACTTTCCCAAAATAAAGCTTTAAATTCTTTTTTGATTCCTTCTTTTTTTGTTAATTTTATTCTCTATGTCACCTATAAATCGTCCTTCAAACTTTTTCATTTCCGTTTCTCATTTTTGTCAAAAATTAATCATAGACATTTTAAATAAACTTTTTTGTTGTCGTTGTTGTTCGTTTTATACCAATTTACATACCCATACAGACATAAATATCTCATTTTGAAAAGCGCGTACCTGATTTGACTTTAATTTGAAATAATAAATATGTATATTTTTATATCATCCTACACCAACACAAGTGGTGAAGAGGTTATATTAATTTTGTCATAACGTGTGTAATGATAAGATGGATTCATCTCAGATTCCAATATGTGTATATATTCTCACATCAAATCAAAATCTTAGTCGATTTAGCTATATCTGACTGCCTGTCTATTGTTGGCACGCTCACATCCCCACGTAATTGCCAGAACTCAATAAGGTTTGGCCTGAGTATTTCTAATAGTCATGAGAAGTTTCCTATTTAAAATCAGTAAAATCCATTCTGTATATTGAAAAATACAGAGCGATATCTGAGGCAACCTTTAAGATCAAACCAAAAACTTTCTTGCAATTTTCAATTTTAAATCGACAAATTAAAATGAAAATTTGTTGGATAAAGCTATATGTACTTCTTAACCATTCCAAAAAGTTCAAAATCGGTTCAGTAGAAAAAATGTTATATCCAGAATATAACTAATTTTATGACTCATAAAGTGTTCCGTGTTATATTTCGTCTGTGAAGTATGTACGAAACAAAACATATTTACTTCACACGTATTTGTGGTGGAGGGTATTGAAAATTCGGCATAGCCTTATATAGCATTCTTACTGGTTTGTTATTCTTGTTGTTGCCTCTGCAGCTATTTGACTATAGAAACATTTTTATGACAATGACAGACAGCAAGGACATGAAATTTTGTGATACGTAAATCCTCGTTAAAAACTAAAGCAGATTGTTTTTTGTTTTTGTTTGTTTCTTTATTTGTATTTGTTGCTATTTGTTTTTTACTTTTGTTTTTGTGTTTTATTGTTTTTGTAACAATTTATTATTTTAGGCTGCTATAATTTTTTCATGTCAATATCATTTCACGTTTTTGTCCTTAATACCGTTACAAATAAGTAAACAACGACAAATAATACAAAACAAAATAAACGCAGCTTTAAAATCGGTGAAAAGGAAATAACTAAATGAATGTAGGGTGAGACACATACACCCACATAGAGAAAAAAGTCATATAAGAATGAATAACAATCACGGAAATGACACAAATTGTTCAGGTGTAAGTTTAACATTCGATTGTATGTGTGCTTCTTACATTTTAAGGAGTGAGATGGAAAAACAATAATATACGATTTAGCTTACAGTTGTACTTTTTTTCAAGGGATAATTTTTTAGAATAAAATGATTGACGCAATAGAGGTTCAGAGTGAAATAATTAAACATAAAAAATATCTTAAGTTACACGTTATAAGATTGGCCAGCCATAAGGTCCAGTAGCCAGTGATAGAAAGGCAATAAAATAACGTGTTAATAGGATGTTAAAAAATCAACTAAAGTTTTCGTGAAAGTGAATTAAAATCTCGCTCATAAAACAACTGGCTAATGAAGTGAACTCAATCTAAATCGATGTTCTAGAACAAGTTAAAATCTTGTAATGTTCGAAACCGGACGTACATCCAAGGAATCTCTGATTGTCTTCACATAGTAGATGATGATGTTTGAAAAAGATCTTGATTTTAGAATAGAATTCGTTTTTGCTAAAATATAACGACTGAAAATTCACATCAGTGACATTCGTATAATGTTCGATTGTTAAACACAACGATAATTTCTTTCATTTCGATTCAATAACTCTAAAAATCAAGAAGTTTGATTACAAAAACTTCCATGCTGAACACTATTCGCTATCCAATATGAAATATCCTAAGACGCTATAATTTAAATGAGTCGATTAGGTTGGTTTGGAAAGATATTAGCACAATAATACATACGTGCTGATCCCTATCTAAAACCACCAAAATCGATTCAGTAAATAACTTGGCATCCGTCATTCTAAAAATTGACACAACTGTCCACTTCACCAAGCTACTGACTACGTCATTTGTCCTAAAAGGTCTCTTTTATAACCTTTTTAATGATAAACAATTGAAACACTTGTGGGCATTACGACAGAGTAGTTGAACACATTAAAGTGTATTATCTTACTGTGCCTAAAGAGAAGTAGCTAAGATATGGCTCTCCTTTAACTGAAAGTGATGCGACTTGTTCTCACTTTTAAAGTAAACAAGAATGATTGCTACTTCTAGAACATGATAAAATTTCTGTTAATGACTTTGTGTATTCGAAGATGACTGACCCGATGGAACAATACGGACACGTTACGTAGACCTCGTACGTCAACGTAAGTCTAGGATTTTTACTTAAGGGTCATGGTTCACTTGATGCATTTTGCATAAAAGATACCCGTTCGACTATTCGGAATATCAATGTGGAATGGAAAAATCTTATACTGAGGCGCGATGAGATTTCAATAGAGTCTTAGGATTTGTGCTTCTAGTGTCGTTGTTGTTCGTCCCCGGCTTGAGGAAGGTCATACCATCATTTGCAGTTTTTCAAACTTAGAGCTGTTAGATCTTCGCCTCCATATCCCTGTGTAAAGTTTGTTTTGTCAATTTCTAGTGTCACACCACGCGTAACTCATACGGGAATTAGACTTGGTACGAGTACGTCCGGACTTTAGTCTACTTAATGTCTTCTTGCATAAAAGAAATTTGTACGAATGTAGACAATATGGAAAAAGCTCATACTGGGGAGGTGTGAGTATATAGTCGCTGTTGTCTGTGTGAATAGGTATACGATCGTTGACAGTTTTTTAGAACTAACGGCTGTTAAATATTCAGTTCCGTACTGTTTTCTTCCTGTTATTATATCTAGCTGTATATCATTACCACCTTCCTTGCTACATTGTTTTGTGTCTTCGAGTAACGTTTGTTCTATTCCTAGTATCAAACCATGTGACGCTTCACATTGTGCCCATGTGAGGAGCTATCGTTTAGACCCAAATCAAAAGATGAATTTAGATCTTTAGAATCAGTGCATTTTCAACCAGGTGCAATGGCTCAGTAATCATTAGGAGTTAGGATAAGCTCTGCACCTAACATAGCTTCGCATTGTATTCACCCTGTTTGAAAAGCATTCTTTTTTTCAGGGTCCTAAAGTCAGCAAAAAAGCTGTAGGAATGTGAGGTCAAATAGTTTTTACTTCCCTCATGTATGTATTGGAGAGTTTTAAAGAATCGGCGCAGCCCTTTATTGTATATACATTGTCTCATATATTTAAAAACTTTGAAGTGTTTGTTTCAAAGTTTTAGAGGTTTCTAAATACAAACGTGGTGTATGTTCATTGATTTCCGTTTCCGGGTTATTAATTTTTTTGCAAATTAAAATTTGCTTTGATCTCACTCCTTTTTCTATGCTTAATACAACAAGTAATCCTGATTTTTATTTATTTTCATATGAGAACATATAAATTTTTTATTTATTTGTTGGTTTTTTAATGTGTAAAATGTGATACTCTCTCTATCTCTCTCACTCGCTCTCTATAATTTCCTCTGTGTAATAAAGTGTCGTGTTCATTTAGCATATTTTTTATTTATTTATTTATTTATTTATTTATTTATTTATTTATTTATTTATTTATTTATTTTGTTACATTTTATTTTATTTGTGTAATATTTTTTAATACTTTTTTCTCTATAATTTTTTGTTTAAATCAATAACAAATGGTTTGTTGTTAATGGTTGATTTGTTTTTATTTGAATTTTCAATTTAACAAGTTGTTGGTTTATATTTTTTAATATTTATTCTATTTTTTTTTTCTTTTTCTTTTTCAGCTTTATTTTTTAAATATATTTTATGTGTCATTTTCATTTAATTTTTTTAACTTTATTTACTTAAAATATAATTCTATCTGTTATATTATACACATCCATACGTGTAAATACAGTCACGAACAAAAGTATTGGCACAACCAAGCATTTTATGTTTTATCTTATTTTGTCCGCCTTTAAAACCAAAATTTAGAAGAAAATATTTTTAATGCTGAATTAGTGTATTAAAAAAACCGACCGAATTATTTGAAAAATAAGATATTCATGAAAAAACCCGCTTTCGAATACGGTTTTATGTTAAAAAACCGGTTAACCGGTTTTTGTTTGATTATTATAAATTAATAGAAAAAATTATTATGTAACAGAAATCTAGAGTTTAACCAATAAAAATATATCGGGTAATTACCTTTGTATGAAATGAAGTAAAAATAATGGTTCCTTATCGAAATAACAAATTGTAGCAAATTTCATCAAATTATCCTTGCACTGTGACATGCCCTAAATAAGTGAGGTATTATAGTCTTTTTGTTAATATTTTTCGGTAACGTATTTAAAATAATATGTCGAAATATCTCTTTACCATGGTTTCATTCAAATCCATTGGTTTTGCTATACAGAAACGTTTTCTTTAATTTAGAGATCTATATCTCTTTACCTAAAAAATGTATATTGCTGAAAAATATTGCAGAATATTATTTAATTATTTTTATTGGCGTGATTATATCTAAAACGGACGGACATAGTAAAATCGATTCAGAATATGAAGTTTAAAAATGACGAAATAAATAAGAATTATTCGAAACTGTTTAGTTTTCTGAAATGCAAAAAAACTAGTTAATCGGTTTCCGGTTTCGGTTTTTGAATACACTATGCTGAATACAACCATGAATGGTTGGACTAATAATAAAAATTTACTATTTAAAACAGTTCTCCAAAAAAGAATTAATTTTAACCATCGAAACAAAAATTTTAAGAGTTTTGAATAGCTTCACTGAACCAAATGTCATTTTGAGATTAGTGGTGAATAATATTAGAATCATTCGATATTAATATAAAAAATTATCCGACGATGAATTTTTTTATTCACTTTTAAGCAGTTACATTTCAAGAATGTTCTCAAGAAACAGTATTTGCTGGGAAACATTTTTTTATCTATGAAGCAAAATCATTACTGAACAAATTTTCATTATTTCTATTTTAATTAATTTTCATTGATTTTTTCTGGGTTTAGAGTTCTGAATGAAGCTGATTATAATGCTCGAGTTGATAGAATTAAGCGTCTAATCTTTTCAATTAAGCGTTTAGAGTATGCGCAAGAATTTAAATGTAAACATATTACAATTTGGAATCAAGTGATTCTCTCCGATGAAAACAAATTTAATATATATCGTAATGATGGCCAAATTACAGAGTTTAGAAAACCCAATACAGAATATGAAAAACAAAATCTTTCTCCTACGGTTAATGGTGGTGTTATGGTGTGGAGCTGTATGTCATCTGGGTGGTGTCGGTGAACTAGTTAGGGATAAAACAGTTTTCTTTTTCCATTTCAAACGAAAATGTGCGGAAAAGTGAATTAAGCAAACAAGTTTCACAGTCCAACAAGAATAGGATCCAAAACATTCAGTCCACGATGTGCATATGTACTTAATTTACAATGTAGCTCATGACCTACCGCACCTACCACAGTCACCAGATCTCAATACAATTGAGCATTTCTAAGCAAAACTGGACAGACGGTTCAAGAAGCGACCTATTTCAAATAAATCTGATCTTCAAAAGACATTAAAGTAAAGGAGAGATAAACATCGGGAAGGAAGTTACAAGTAATTTAGTCCATTCACACATTTTTTAGTGATGTGAAAAGTTTCTAAACGGCTGAAAATTGAGCATAAAGAAAAATACACTTGCTGTACTAATTATTTTGTTCGGGACTGTATATATATTTTATTTGATTTTCCTCTGGTCTTTTTTTATGACTCTATTTTTATTTAAATAATAAAAATATATAGAGAGTGAAATAAACACAAAACAACAAGAGAAAAAATGGCAAAAATATATATAGTAAAACAAGGGTATAATTTCCCTGTAGATCAAACATAAGGGCATTTGTTGGCTGAACGAATAAAACAAGAAATACAACACTCATTCGGAAAAAAAAACACTACTACATGTTCACTTTTAATTTATATTTGCAAACACATACATATTCAAATATTATTAAGGATATTTCGTATAAACATAAAGCAGTTTTTTTTTCTAATTTTTATTTATTTAAATAAATTTAATTCAAATTTATATGTTTAAAAACATATTGAGCGAAATAACTAAAAATAAATTTTATTATTAAAAATTTTTGTAAAACGATAAAAAATAAAAAAAATATTATTGAATTTATGAATTATTTTTGCTTTGGTAACTTAAGTGAGGTTATGTGAGGTTATGTGGCATTTGAAATTGAAAGAAATAAACAAAACAAATAAGAATATTATAGTCGGTTAAGCCCAACTATGTAATACCCTTAATCACCTGTTAACCGGCTTTTGCATTTCAGAAAACTGACCGGTTTCGAATAATTTTAATTTTCAAATCATTCGACAAGCCGGTTTTTTCTCTAATATTTTTAGCTTCATTTTTGTATATTCCGCCATGACTGAGTGAATTCACAAAATTTTCCATTCCGTATGTTACACGAGCAAAGTATTGTATCCATTCTTGGACATCATATTCTGAATCGATTTTGCTATGTCGTCCACTCATTTAGGACATTATACAGTGTAAGGATTTTATTTTGATATGGAACCATTATTTTTACTTCATTTCGTATAAAGACCATTACACGATATATGTTTTTACTAGTTAAAGTCTAGATTTCTATTAAATAATAAAACAGAAACCGGTTAACCAATTTTTTAACATAAAACCGTATTCCAAACCGGTTTTATTTTGAACAACTCGAAAATCGGTTTTCTGAAAATGTTTTCTTAATACACTTATCGCAATGTAGTTTATAAATGATAGTTACGACAAATTAATGAACGACCCTCGAATACTTTGAATTTCTAAATTATGCTTGAATGTTTTTGTCGTCAATATTGTATGAAATTTATGAGTTAAAAATTATTTTTTTCCAGAAGGATTTTATGGGAGGAACTATGGACTGACCTTCGTAAAATTCCGTTCATCGATTAATTTTATATTTATCTTAATTTGACCAAATTTCTTACAGATGTGTGAGGTTAAAGTCCTTCATAGTGATATTTGAAATGGGGATTATTTGGGAGCTTTGCATATCGGTTTAAAATATTATACTTTTTTCAAACAAACTTCTTTAAACTCATTTTATATTTAGAACATTATTCGTGGTAGAACATTTGATACATATTTTAACACTTTACAGTGTTTCCAAATCTTTTATACCATTTTTTTTTTTGTTATAATGAAATCTTATCGGGACTGCGTTTATCTTAAAGGAAGCTTAATATTTTTGGGGGTTTTTTCAAAGAGGTGACAACATTTGCTCACTAATAAAACAATTTTTTTGTATCTGAACATCATAATAAGTTGTACTTCAGACGCATTTGTGGTGGAGAATATTAAAGGTTAGACAGAATCTGAATATATCTGTTTTTGTTTAAAAATTATGAATCTTGAGTTCTAAAGTTTTTATGGATAAGAAATTCTTGTTTAGGGAGTTGAATATCAAACCTAAATTAGACTTGCTCTAGTTGAATTATTTACTATTTTCCATAAATTACAAACTTGCCGTAGCCGAGATGGATATATGTAAATTTGATCTTTATAACCTAAATTGAATTCTTCTTACAAATTACACCCCCAATTTCAAATGACTAAATTGTATTAAAATTATTAGTTTTAAAATAGAAATTATAAATGAGATTTTTTTGTTTTGTTTCAAAATTGTCCTTCATTAGTGTTCATTTACCAACTTGTAATTATAGTTATGATATTTGTCATTTATAAACATGAATATATAACAGAATGCACATACTTTTACACATAATAAAATTCATTACATTTATAATGACACATAACTACATTCGATTATATATCGAGATAGAAATATTAAAATGTCGGTTTAATTTGATACATTTCTATCTATTCATTATATGAAACCATAATATGAATGTAGATATGAAATTTGTACATACAACAACAACAACAAGAAAAAAATAAAAATCCAATATTTAATACATTTCAATTTTTGCATTTATTGTTTAACCTAATTTTTATGAATGATTATCGCCGGGGGTCTATAAATATGAAAAATCGCGCAGAAAATAAATTTGAAAAAAAAAAAAAATATCGAAAAAAACAACAACAACTACAATAAAAATCCATTTAATGATAATTTTTCTTTTTTCGTTTAATTTATGGAAAATAAATGTGAATTTATTTTAAAAAAAAAAGTTATATAGGTATTGTGAGTGTAAACGTGAGCATGTGTGTGAATGTGCATGTGCTTGTCCAACAAAATCTGATATAAATTAATTTATGTCACCTTCCAGTATATTATTTTTTTTCAATATATTATTAAAAAAACTCTTTTTTTGTGCAATTTGTGTCACTTTTTAGAAACAGTGAAATTATATATCTTTCTTTCTCTCTATAATAACACATGTCACATGTTGAATTTGATAAATTGGAGGATTTTTTTAATCGAAAAATGAAACCAGTAAAAATTACTGTTATGGACTTAAACGAATATTTGATACCCTTCAAAGTTCTAAAACTTTTGTTTGTGATTGGAAAATCAATTTCGATTATTAATGATTGAATTGTAATCAGTTCTACACTGTCAACTTTGCACTAAAATCAATTCTTTCTGACCGATTAATTGAGAAATGTAATTTCTTAGAATAAAAAAAATGTGAAAAATTAAAAAGTCTAGAATGCTGTATTCGGCTATGCCGAATCTTCAATACCCTCCTCCTTTAATTAAGGGGTTGTCTCAGATATCGGTCTATATCTCTCTTAGAGCTATATCAAGTACTCAGGCCAAATTTCATTTTGCAGACAAACAGACAGATAGATGGACATAGCTAAATCGACTCAGATTTTGATTTGATGCCAGAATATATATAAATTATGGTGATTCCTTTTTAGCATTAAACACGGAATGACGAAGTTAAAATACCCTCTTCACCACTTGTGGTGATGGAGGATATAAAAAAAGAATTTTTTATTTGAAAAAAATATTTCCGATTATTTCAGACGATAAAAAAAATGTTAAACACGATCAATCGCCTATAATAATCGAATAATGATCGATTTTTCGATTAATAAATTGATTATTGAACGTGTCCAAATACGTTATCCATATTAAGAGTTATTATTGCATGAGTTATAGTTCTCACTCTACTAGACATTTGGATTTATGTTAGTAAAGCCGCAAAAAATTTCGCTGAATGCAATGAGTAATGTCACGAAAGACTCTCTTTCTTTTGTATTGCTATTTCTTTTGCACATGAACATGAAAATAATAAAAAGCTGATTTTAAATAATTTGAACCGTCATTTTTAACATTTCTCTGTATTTCATGATCTATTGCGTATATGAAAAGTAAGAATAATTTTTAATCTAACCTCGCGAGTCAGGAAATCTGTATTTTAAACGACATTGTTCTCGATAATTCGGCTAAAGAAAATTTTATTTATAGAGGGATACCCAATTATCTGCAATCCAAATTTTGTTTAAAAACAACAAATCGAAACTATTTCGACAGAATTTTTAATAATGATATCAAAAATTTAAAGGTTGTTTTAGATATCAGTCTATAATTTTTTCGGCGGGTTTTAAATGAGGCACTGGTAGAAAAGACAGAAAAAATATCTGATTATTATTTAAGGGCCTCAGAGGTTGGAATGCGCTTTCAAGTTAATTAGGAGGAGTACAGGCCAATATTTGACAGAAACGCCGTTTTTATATTTGGCGTAGAAATTTATGAAAAATAGCTAAATTAGGAGCAGCTAAGTTTAGGATGAATTTCAGCCAAAATATGAACTCTTTAGACACGTGTTTTGGTATCTGTGTAAACTATGGAACTTCAATTTTAAAAATTCTTAAAGAAAACCGTCCAGAATGTTATTTGATGTCAGAAAATGATAAAGAACTTAGAATTTAAAGTTTCTGCTATATTTTGGAAAAATAAAATAAATATTTCAACTTTGATAAAATTGAAACGAATTATGATCATGACCATAAATCTCAGAATTTAAAAACTCCCCTCTTTTCCATAAGGTTATATCAAAAATCTCAATCCGTATAAATCGTATTAAAAATTTGACTGTTTGATTGAAATGATCTCATTGGTGGTACAAAGAGTTTTCAGCCAAAAATTCTTCTTGGCAGTTAAATTTACATAGGAAGCAATATATAACGGATAAATTATCACATTATTATACAAATTTAAATTACCGACTTTTAATAGGACTTGTGGGCACATCTTTCCCACAAGCTTGTACGGATTTAGTATACACGATTTCGGAAAAATTCTGGGCAATAATTTTTAGAACTCTTTAAAAAATTTGGCATATATTTGACCCATATAAAAGACGCTGGCTTATAAAAAGAAAACAGAGTTAAAATGGGTTAAGAGTTTATTTCGATTTTACCCAGAGCTGTAGTTTTATAGAGATTTACTAGGACAAACTGTATTCAAAATTTCTTTTTTGGCTCAATTCATAAATGGAATTTTGTTGACCTCACAGTTGAGAAACAACGTTAATTCTATTACGATCAAAAGAGATTCTGTTACAGTCTTACATACTGTGTAACTACAATAATTAAAGCCCATTTGTTAGTAGAGGCTAAAATGTATAAACATAAATTTTATTAAATTTAGATAATTTTCCTTTTTTCCTGTAGCCATTATTCTCTTATTTATTTCTAATGTTTCATTTGTTTGTATTTGTATCTTTTTCCGCTAAAAAAGTGAATGAATGGATTTAGATAATCATATATCTTCATTTATCTTCACGGCATCAGCAATATATGGAAATTAATATGAATAAAAAATTTGGAAACTAAAATGATCTCTCAAAAATTTTTATGGAAGCAATGAGACTTATCTGACCAATGTCTGTTTATAATGGATTTTTATATACATAACTTTAGCGTTAAGTGGACTTAAAATAGATAAATGGTTGTTACTCAGTTCACCACCACAAGTAAATGTAAACTTTATCATTTTGTGGTTAATACTAAACGATAATCACCTACGACCCCATTGATTACGTTAATGCCTGGATTTTATCAAAATCTGAATCGATGTTGGAAATAACAATCCTTTTTATGACCGTACAATTATTCACTTAATTCCGATTTATAAAGAAAAGCCAAAATGTTCAAAATCATGATACCACTCAAACGAACTAGAACTGAACAACAACTGAATTAGAACTGAACTAGAACTGAACTTGAGATTAACTAGAACTGAACAGGAATTGAATTAGAATTGAATCAGAATTGAACTAAATGAAATGAATCAGAACTGTACTAAAACTAAACTCGAACTGAACTAGATCTGAACTGAAACCGAACCAGAACTTGACTAGAACCTATTATCTTGGCGTAAACAAATATTAATCGATTATTTGAGATATTGCCGGTCAATATCTTGCTATTTCAAATTTCATTCTGCTTCTTTTTAAATTTAATAATTTTAAAATACAAAAATTTCTTCTGACATTTTTAACGCCCGATTGACTTGCAGGATATGATAAATCATAATCCTTAAATTATTTATTGTCATTCTATGAAAATTCATAATACATATTCATATGCATCAATCTCATCCCCTCTAACTGTTTGTAGCTGTAATAATATTTTCAAATAAATTCTTTTCCTTAAGCTCTTTAAAGTAATTTTAATCAAAATTTATTTTACTAATCTTCAAAATAATCTTCAAATATTTTGTCAAACTTTCCAAGAAGGAAAAGTAAATGTTTTTTTTCCATATAAATTTAATACTTGAAGTAAAAGTTTATATGTAATAAGAAAATTGAAAAATATATCCTTAAGATAAAGTAGAGTAGAAGTCATAAATGTTTTTTGAGAGAATAAGCCAGCGACAAATTTTTGATGGAAGAGAAGAGAAGAGAAAAGAAGAGAAGCAGGTTAATGCTTCTATTTTAGGAGACAAATAAGGGGTAAAGTAAGCAGTGTGGAGGTGTTGTAGAAGAAAGCAAATAAAGTGGGAATATTAACTTTTATGAGAAATGTTACAAAAAGCTTTAGCTTTAGATGACAAATAAGTATGTTAGAGTTTTTTACGATAGAGCTAAAAAACAGAAATATTACAAGATGAAGCTTCTTCTTCCTTTTTAGGAAGAGTTAATTACGGAATAATTACTCTTGATTATACTTCTGTTTTAAAGGACAGGTAATGGATAGAATACATTGTGCAATTGGATCCCATACTTTTCTTGAAGAGTCCCTCGAGCAATAAAATATTTTTTGACTAGGGAGTTGCAAAACATCTGCCACGTTTCCTCATCCATGATGCAGCAAAAATATTTTTATTTTAGAAAACTTGACATCAGTTTCCCTGTAAGGAGCTTTTTGAGCCTTGTGTGTTTTTAATCCTACTTTAACTTTTCGTACCAAATAGTACGAACCATGAGCTAACCGGACTGCTTTCCCACCGAGTGTGATGAAACTTGTTTGCTTTAGAAACATCATGTGGAACACTCCTTCTACCTGAACCAGGATTTCTATCATTTTCTAACAGTTTGCCGGCAAACCTTTGAATACTTTTCCAACTTTTTGAAGGATCATTTAGGTTTTGTTGAAAAAAAATCAATAATTTTAGGACACACTTTTTGCTAGTCACTAATTTTAATCAGATTAACAATGGTTTTGTTTGGTAACTTGATCAAAAAAGTCAAATAATACTTGGGTGTGTTAACCATTTTATGATCTGACTCCTAATATTTATTTCTGATAAAAGATAGAAAAAATTAAATGTTCTCTTCTGGTGCTACGAGAGTTTAAGCTCCTTCTTTATGGGCAAATAAAAGATAAAAAATACCTTCTGATAGCTGAATTTTTGCTGTGTTATTTCAGAACAAAATTAATATTTATTTACTTTTCAAAGTCTTTAAGTAAAAATATCCAAATTATTTTATATTATTTATCAATGTCTCTTACAACTTTGTTTGTCTTCAATTGTAGTTAATAGAATATCTATAAAAATGTTGACCATAAATCACTGAAGTCTGGAAACTAGAAGATTGAAATATAAGAGAATTGTGAAAATAATAATAATCGTTTGATATTCTATTTATTTATTTGGTTTTTTATTCTTTATGTGACATAAAATGAATTGAATAAAATTTTAAAATCAATATTAATGAAGAAATTCATAAAAATAAATTAATTTTTCAAAAACTCAAACACACACACACACAGTCTCATATATGCATAATCACCACTCTGACAATCGAATAATCTATGCACACTATAGCACACACAACTCAACACTCGTTTGAATAAATAATTTTTGAAATTTTAAATGACAATAATAAATACTAAAGTGCCATAATGTCAGCACCCAGTTGAGTGACCCTCTTTTGTCCCTCAGTCTCTCTCTCTTTCACATACTGCACAATGAATCCCATATACATGTATATATATTTAAATTTATTTATGGGTCGTTTTTATAGTTTGAATGTGGACAACAAATCAATGTAATTAAATGAAGATTTCAATTCCTTGAAAGCCAATTATACAAATAAAATAATAAATCAAATTTAAAATAAATGTATCTGTATATGTGTGTTTGCTTGTGTGTGTTCACATCACTAGATCTAAAGAGTTACCTACCAATGTTTACTTTTTCTCCTTTATTTAGTTGATAATCCAAATTTTGGATTTCAATATACTGTTTCATCTGTAACTCTTCTTCCCTCTTGTCACTGTGTGTGTTATGCCGTCTCTCTAATAAAATGATTGAAAATATTATTACAATTTCAAATTTCTGACCAAAACTATTTTTCAATTCTAATTTTTTTCTATATCCTACTGTTCACGTCCATAATATGTGTCTCCATCTCTTTATGTTGTTGGGCATTATTTTATATCTGTATTTATGATTGTATTAATATTACATTTGTATTAGTATTTTGTTGTTTGTGTGTTGTGTGTATTGAATATGTGTTGGTCTATATTTTGAATGTATTTAAGTATATGTTTATTAGTAGTGTTATTAGCCCATTTTCAATCTAAAGGCTTAAACATTATTTAGTTAGCCAAAAATGTTTGTAACAATCATTTGGTTAAAATACAATATAATGTGCACTATGGGATATTTCTCTTAAATTTCCCCAAATAATAGAAATATTTTTATATCAAAGAATTTCTTCATTTTGATTTTTTTTCATGCAGTTTAGTTGTGACCGGTTTTAGTTCAGTTTTAGTTAAGTTTTTATTCCGATCTAGTTCACTTCAAGGTCAGTTCAGATTCAATTCTAGTTCAGTTTTAATTCAGTTCTAATTCAGTTCTGGTTTAGGCCAGTTCAGATTCAATTCCAGTTTAGTTTTAGTTCAGTTCTAGTTCAGTATTAGTTCAATTTTAGTTTAGTTCAAGTTTAGTTCTAGTTCAGTTTAAGTTAAATTTTAGTTAAGTTCTGGTTGAGTTCTAGTTCAGTACTTGTTTTCTTTTAGTTTAATTCTAATTCAGTTCTAGTTCAATTCTGATTCAGTTCTAGTTTTGTTCCATCCAGAAAATATCTCCTGTTAATAGAGATATTTTTCTGTGTAGAAAATATCCACAAGTATATTTTACTATAGAAAAAATTCTCAATAAATTCATATATTTCCTCTATAAAAAAATAACCTCAATTAATTGATATATTTTTCACCAGGAAAATGTCTTCAAATGCTATATTTTACTATAGAGAAAATATCCTCTATTAAGTAAGACATTTTTCTATAGAGAAAATATTTTTAATAAATTGTGATACTTTTCCATAGAGAAATCATCTTCGGTTGTGTTATTTTTCTATATAGAAATGATCCTCAATAATTCGATATACTTTTTATTGAGAAAAAGCTCTATATTATTAGAGCCATTAATTTGTCAAGTTAAACTTTTTCCAGTTCCCATTTAAACATAGTGATTTCTATGATTTTATATTATTGATACGTTTGAGCTGTTGTATATTATATTTTATTCTAGTGAATCCTTTTCTATCTGGATCTGTTGGCTTATGAATATAAAATAAACCCATAAACACACAAACGCACACATCATTTGAATGTGCAATGGAAATTACAAAACAAATAGCAAAACAAAACAAAAAAAGGATAAAATATATGAAATATTTTCTATGTTGACTCAATTTTAGTATTATGAAAATCGTCATCATCATCCACGTCACAACCACAGCAACAACAACAACAACAACAAAATATCATTATTATTGATGGGAATGTTGATGATGACAAACATACGGAAATTTCACAAAATAATGATTTATGGTTTTGTATTTGGTTTTCCTCCAATCTGTATTACAAAAACAAAAAGATACACACAAGTATCTATATACATACGTGTGTTTGTCAAATTGAAAATTTCTTTTTTTTTGCATATAAATGTAAACATATGTATGTATGAATATATGTATGTATAAAAGAGGTAAATATTCTATACCGTGGATAAAGCTAAATGGAAAAGGGAAATTTTAAAAATACATTTGACAGTTGAGAAATGATCATAAAATTAGGGACTCTGCAGCTAAATTGGCAGCCCATAAGATTCTAAGTTCAATAAAATACCAAATTGTGAGGACATATTTTGGACCAATTTAGCATAAAATAACTTCGGTAAGAAAGCTTTGAATTTGCAAAAGATACAGAGGTTTTAATGCCGGTTGATGTAATGCATAACGCACTAATCCAAGCAATTAGGAACTACTATCGTCACATATTCTTTAGCACTCGGAGCTTTCCAAGAGAGTTTGAGAGATGGAGCAGATTTACAAAAATGTGTGTTTAACAAAAGATGCCGCTTTGAACTTTCTATCATCATCTTTTGCTGCTAAAATGTGGCATAAGATACTTCTACTCTTTACGCTGCTTTAAGAGCGTAAAACCGATTAGTCTCTTAGCTTGTGAGTTGAATGTTAATGTCAAAATGGATTTGTAGAAAATATATCTTTCTGTAATTATTCTTCCGGACTTTCAAGGTCTTATCTTCCAGTTTCGATTTCAACAAGCAAAAATTCAAACTCTTTACCCTTCTCCAAGAACGTTAAACCAAGTAGAATAATAATTTGTGAGACTAGAAAACTCTTTACTTTATAGTAGAATGTTAATATCTAAATGGATGTTTTCTGGCCCCACTGAACAATTTCGGGCGCTCAACATGGCTCTAAGACATGTAAGACTTCAAGAGATCTGCACAGTTTAGAACTTGAAACTTCAAAATAGTAAGCTTTAGAACCGAATTGTATTTTTTTGGTATGTATTCGGTTTTTAAGCACTTCAGCTTAAAGCTTCAATTAGTCACTCAGTTGCCAATTTTTTGTAAATTTTTCAGGGAAAATAAATGGAAAATTACCTGCTCTCTCTCTCATTTAAAAGAAAATCTTGCGAAAGCATAAGTTCAAAGAGGCATTCTAAGACACCTACTTAAATGCTCTTTTGTAGTTGTAAACTTCAACTTCGAATTTCAAAATGCAATTCATTGATCTCTCCATTACAAATGAAAACAATTGTGAACTAAGAAGTCTATGCTCTCTTCATGCCCTTGGCTTCAGCTCTTGAACTTTCATTGTATATAAAACTCGCTTATGTGATGTTCGCTATATGCCCAATATTTAGGCACGATAACGATCCAAAATTTTTTGCAGAAGGAGCTTAGGGAGAATTGTACACATATTTCTTCGATTATGCCGATCAAAGTGATCAGGAAGTACACGAAAAGCATTACCATTTTTTGTAAAATCTGCATGGTTTTCAATCACTTAAACAAAGACATGACAATTAAGTTAGTTAAAAGGGGATTAACTTGTGATTCACAGGTAACATCGTGCATTTTAGTTTGATTACACCTCTTGAAAGACAGTTCTGTACTTTCTCTTTAATCGGAAAGACGCGGTTGTTACTAAACCGGCTTTTCAAAATGGATTCCAGAATATTGAAAACTTTCCTTAAATTTTAACTGCGTGTTATTCTAAGGGAATCGAGAAAGGAATGAGTACTTCTTACCGTCCTGTTGAACTCTCCATATCTTTCTTTTGATGATATCTAAACTGAGGTAATTATAAAGGTAGATTGAAACGTTTTTATGAAATATGTGCGAAAGCTTATTAAGCTTTTTAAAGGGCCTTTGCTATGGAATTACCTGTATAAATTCTAGCTTTATACGTTCACATTTATCAATGTATTTTCTGATCTGTCATTTGTTAACATGTTTAATAATAAACCCAAAGATAAAAGCAGTTTTTCCAAAATGTTTGACATTTTAATATGAATTTTATGCTTCGGTGAAATAAAATGTTTAAAATTTTTCCCAAAAATCCTTAAAGCTAAAAAACTTAAAATTTTTTGAATTCTTTTTGAAAATTCAAAAAAAGGATCTCTTTCAACTTCAATAAAAATTGAAAATGTCAAAAATTGTTTAATGTCATTCTCTTTTTGGATTTCGTTTCAGATTTTCAAATAAACTTTATTTATTTATTATTTTTATTGTTGTGGGTTACCTATTTTTCCCCTATAGTCCTTAATAACAATTGCTTTGATTTAAAGTTCTACTTGTTGTTTTTTTTATTTCCTTTGAAAATTTCATTTTATTTTGTTATCAATTATTCAATACCAATTTTTATTTATTTCTTTTAATGTCCTTATTTTTTCTCTTATTTCTTATAGTTTTGCTCTAAATCTCTGTATGTGTGTATGTGTAGATTTGTTTGTGTATTTGTTCAAAAGGAAATCTAAATAAGAAAAGAATGAATGAAAAAACAAGAACAAAATAAAAAAACAACTACCTTTATTTAAGTTGATGTAATTTTCTAAATGACAACATTATGAAATCGGGTCATATATTACTGACATCTACTCATTTAATATGTAAATTTTTTTATTTTGTTTTTGTTCTTTAGTTTCCTTTTATTATTGTTGTTGTTGTTTGTGTTTTATATGTGTACTTATGTATTATGCAAAAGATGTTTAAGGGCATAAAATACATGCCAAATTAGTCTGGTATTGAATAAAAAAAACTCACATATCAAATGTAATGAGAAAAAGTAGTTGAAATGCTATGTTCAGCAGTGAGGAAATTTAAAGACCCTACATGGTATAAGTTTCAAAGTGATTGTGTGAACAAGTAGTTAGATCGAGGAAAATCATGTGAGATTATACATTTATTTAAATTTATTAATTTTGATTTGGGTTTTCAATTATCCGTTTCGTAACTTCGTTAGAACCTGTTTTCCCATCATCTCTGATTCTTAATTATTTTTGCATTAGAAACTACAGGTCAATCCCAAAAATGGCATTGAGTATCTATATATAGCCTATAACCTGATCTCTAAACAAACAATAGTCCTCTCTAACCAAACTATAACAGATCTCTAAACCAGATACAAACTGAGTTAATGGTCTCTAGTCGAGTTTGTCGTCATATCTCTACCTAACGGTATATTCGAATCTTTTACCGTTATTTACATATGATGCTATAGTCCGACTTCTAACGGAAATTATAGCCTGGTACATGCTAGTCTCTAACCGAGAAAAATATCTAACCTCTAACCTAGACTACAGCCTGCCCTCTAAGCGAAATATAGTTTATCTCTGAGCCTACAGCCTTGTCTCTAAACGAAACTAGACACAAACTGAGGTTAATGTGTCTAGTCGAGACTGTCGTCAGATCTCTAACCGAAGGTATTTTTCTAATCTATCCGAATCTATAGTTTGATATCTAAAGGAGACAATGGTCTGGTCTGTAAACAAGACGTTGGTCTGACTTTTAACTAATGTTATAGCCTAATTTCTAACCGATACTATGGTATAGTCTCACAAAAAAACTATAGTCCAATCTCTAACCGAAACTATAGTCTAGTCTCTTTTCATTTTTGGTGTAGTAGAGATAGAAACCTTCAAAATGTATCTTCGGTTATACAATACCTTCCTTTTTTCATCTAATCATATCCAATCCAAGCTACAAGTTCACTTTAGTTACGAACTTGCTAACCAACGAAGCTGACGTTATAATAGCTATATTCTTAGTTTCGATGTAACTTATAATTTCTCATTTTATAGCACGTCTTGGATTTCAAACCTTAGGCATTTAAACGTGTTTCACGTCTTCGACCTCCAAATATTTTGCAATCGACCTCCAATTTTATCGTATGGCCATATAGCAGTTTTTTGGATCCAGCCAAGTTTTTTATATGCATTCTCTGTTGACAAATTCATCCTGATTCTACTTCATTCATATTACTTCCTATTTCTTACCTTCAACATGTGTACTTTTATTTTTTTTCAACGTATCTCCTGATTACTGATGCCAATCCGCTTAGGCACAATTGTCGAATAGCGCGGTTATAATACATTTTTAGGTGAAATATTCTTAAGAATCCTCGCCAAAATAGGTGCTCCTATTTGATATTGAAATATATTTTGATATTGGATATATCACTGTACAGGAGCATTATTTATTGCTGTAACCTTTTTACATGAATATTCTATATGGACTTTGAATTTAATCCAAAATAATTTCAAAATATTTTCCCGCCATCGATTTGATAATCTCTCAACTATCTATAATATATTGTTATTTTGCCCGTCTATATTATAGTATCGAATTGAGACTGTTATCTATTCGCTACTATAATATATCTCCACTTGGTACTATGGGGTCTGATGGATATCTGATGGTCCCTTAGATTTTTGTATGATATTTTTGTTAACTTTTGGGCATCTAAAAAATCCAAATGAAATGCTGAAAATTAAACTCTGATTTTTTTCTCTTGGAAATCACCGATTCCATGAAAAATATCAGTAGACGCATAAACAATTGCATTCAGTATCAAAAGAACCTATTTCAAAAATAAAAACCATTAAGCCGACCCAATCCATTAGCTCGCATTATACTTACTTTACGTAACTGTTTACTGTACTTTCCCAAAGGTATTTTCTAAGGCATATCCTGGCTTAACAGGTTAGTTAAGCCAGGTTAGTTTAAGCCCAGATATGCACTGTTTCATTGAAACTATATGCAATATTTTATAATATCCTCCACAGCAATTTTTATATCATTCAATACATGTGTGTAGTATTATTTCCTTTGGCAAATAGAACATTCCAAAGTGAGCAGATTATTTTCTGATTTTCCGCCTTAATACTGGTAGTTTCTAGCCCCTGAGTTTAGGCGCGCTACCTGTAGAGGATGTTATTTACATTCCTCTCAATCACGGTCATGATGACTATGCCCTCGAACAAATCGCACTTATCTTAAAACTATAAATAATTATACAAAAGTAATCCAAAATATGTTATATATTTTTGCTAAGCCTTGAAAAATTGTTAGGAAATTCCTTCTTGAAAATCCTCTGCTGTAGATAATGAATTATAACGGTGGTCACACGTAATCAATTTAATACAACTTTTTATTGTATCTTCTAATTTCTTAACATGTCGACCAAGCCTCTACATATCCACATTAAATTGCCCAAAATTTTGACCAACAAGAGAAGAAGCAAAAAAAAACTTTGAATAACAATAAAACTCAGTTAAAATACTTGTAAGTATGTTCAACTTTAAAAAGTCACAATCGATTTGTACAATTGACTTTTAGCCACCAACAACTTACATCTATTATGTTTTATTTTCAAGCATTTTTTGGGTTTTTATGTTTTTCTCCCCTCTCTCTCTCTCTCCCTTATTCACTATCTTCTACTTAATTTTTGTAGCTTAAAGTCATCCCAATACAATTTTATATTCAAACACACACCAAAACTGAAAGAAAGAAAAAAACAAGTTAAAGTACAAGAACTAAACTGATAGAACTAAATCCATAAGGTATTATGACTAAAAATACCCAAATAAAAAAAAACAACTCTTAAGAGGGCAAAAAAAAAAAAAGAATGAAAGGAAAAACCCAGCCAGTCAACCAGTAAACCAGCCATGTAGCAGCAGTAAAGTATCTTTTGGAATCAATATGTTCATCACTGCGCTGCTGCATACGTTGAGGAATAAAACGTACAAAAATCTATGAGAATCTACTTTTTTTTCTCTTCTTCTTCTACTAAGTATTCTGTTGCCACCATAAGAATTCTAAAAACGTACATTTAAACAGCAACAACAACAACTACAACAACAACATTTAAAAAAAACAAAAATTTAAATGCCAATCAATCTTGTAGAGTAGTTTAGACCTTAAACCGCATGAAAATCAAAAGTAAATGTTTGAATTTTTTCCTCAACTTAGATTTTTCTTTAAATCCTAAGGAATGAAGAAAAAAACAACAACGACAACTACAAACTGTAAAGGAAAAGTTTTTAAAATTGTAAGACACACTTTATCCAAGAAGTATTTTCCAGAGTTTTTTTTCCATATTTTTATTGTAAGCAATACTATGATACGAAGGCGGACGAAAAAAGGGACTTTGAGTGAGAAATTTTCTGCTCTATGGCGAAAAAGATATAAATTTACAGTTAATAGTTCCAGATTAGGTAATAAAGAGCGAGAGCGAAAAATTCTTAACACACATATTTGTTTCGAACTTTTAATCCAAGTATTATATCATGTTATGTTTGGGTTAATCATGTAAACTTTGTAAAATATATTGTCAAACAAATAATCTGATCAAAATGAGTGGCCGGAAAAAAGTGAACATTTTTCAAAAAGTTCTTCATATTTCAAGTGGTATTTGTACCAAGAGAGGTGAATCCTCCAAACTATCTAACTGATTTTGGCCTCTAGTTAAAAGAGAATTAAAAAACATAAGAAAGATCTTGAAAAGAGTAGTAGATTTTAAACGGAGACGAACTACCTGTTCGCGCAAAGTGACAAATATCACTATAACAATGTTAATAGAAGAGATGCCGAAAAAGTTCAAAATTTCATCACTAGTAATTAAAACGATAACAATATCTTCTTTTTTAATTCGTAATTATAATTCTAATCGAATATAAAATTACAACTGTAAACCACTAAAGGTTTTCTTTTTTTATTAACATAAATGTATGTTAAGAATTTTTCAATCACACTCCTTAGTCTATAATAAGGACAATACAAACGAGTGTGGAGTCTAAACTTGCCTATCGATGGGACTAAAATCTAATTTGTAAACGAGAGTAGAGTCTGTAAACGAGTCTGGTGTCCAGCCTATAAACCGATTCTAAATAATAAGCTTAAGCCTCTAATCGGGACTATGAATTAATCTCTTTTTGAGACTGCGATTTAACCTCTACCAGTCTCCTATCGAGACTATGATATAATTCCTCATGGAGACTATGAAGTGATCTCTTATCAAGACAATGATCTTGTCTCTAATCGAGACAATGATCTAGTCTCTAATCGAGACAATGATCTAGTCTCTAATCGAGACAATGATCTAGTCTCTAATCGAGACTATGATCTAGTCTCTTATCAACACCATGATCAGCTCTGTAAATGAGACTATGATCTAGTCTCTTATCAAAACTATGATCTAGTCAATATTCTGGACTATGACTTATTTTCTTGTCGAGACTATAATAGAGTCTGCTATCGAGACTGTGATCTCATGTCTTATCGAGATTATGATATAGTTTTTTTTCAATCGAGACTTTGATCTTGTCTCAAATCGAGATTATAATCTGGTCTTTTATCGACATTATGTTCGGTCCCTAGTCGAGACTATGATCTGGTCTCTGATCAAGACTATGATCTGGTCTCCCAAATGAGACTGGAATCTTGTCTCTAATGGAGGCTATCATATAAACTCTTACCCCGACTATGATCAAATCAGTTATTGAGATTATGATCTGAACCCTTATAGAAACTATTATCTGATCTGGTAATCGAGAGCATTAAATATTCTCAAAACGAGATCATAATCTAGTCTATTAACGAGATATAGATTCTATGCGATACGTTGATTAAGTCCTTAAATGGAGACTAATCGAGTCATCTCTAAATACTTGTAATTTTTTATATGTCAAAAAGACCTGTTTCTCCCCAACCTCGTATACGAAAATGTTTTTCTTTAAAATTTTCTCGTTGTTTTTCTTGAATTGTTTCGTTGTTTTTTTTCGTCGTTTCAGTTTTGTCAAAAAGAGGGGAAACCCCGATTAAAGGTATAAACGCTCAATCAGATATCAAAATAATAAAAGAAATTTAAAGAAAAACTTAATTTTTTTTTTTTTCTGACTTTTTTTGAAAAGAAATCTCTGTAAAATAACAATCAAAAGACAGAAAAATATAAAAAGTAAAAGTCAAGTCAAGGAGAAAAATGTAGAACATGATAATGATGATAATAAGATTGGTAATATAGTTGTTGTTGTTGTAACTGCCGATGTTTTAACTGTCATAATACAAAGTTAACAAGACTTTTTTCTTGCGAAAAAAAAAAAAACACTTAAAACATTTAACTTTATAATTTTCGGTGGGCGGGGAGGTGAAAAAAGTTTAAGTTAAAGAAATGTAAAGATGAAATTCTTTGAATTAAATATTATTTGTTGGAATCAAATGAAATTGTTACAATAAATGCATAATATTAACAATCAAAACGATCCATTTCCGTTTCTTGTTATTTTTATTTTTATTTTTTTAACATTTTTTGTTGTTCGCTTTATGGCGTTTTTTATTATTTTTTAATAAAAATATTTAAAAAGTTTTATTTTTTGGCACAAATAAAAAAATGAATACAAGTTTTTTAATGTGAATAAAAATTTGTTATATAAATTCATGACAAAACTTTTAAATAAATATTAGTTAAGGCAGTTATGTAAAAGAATGTAATTGGATTAAGGAAGTTTAGAGTTGTGGGGCGAATATAGCTATTTCCGGAAATAAACGCAAGTTAGAAAAAAAGAGTTAATTTTCGTTTGCTGAAGGAAATTACTTGTAGTTGACACAAATTACGGAATGTTATTATGCGCTTATGCTTTTATAATTTAAACAAGGCAGCCACAAATAGAAGATCCGGAAAAGATATAGACAGCAATATGATGGCGACATGCTGTCTGTAATAAAATGTGAATGTTATTGAAGCATAAGAAGTTCTCAAACTGACACTGATATCTAAATTCGTAACCAAGCTCTTCTCTAGAATCTATCGAGATAGGAGTTTTGTCTGTCATGGGAACTTGATTCTAGTGAAATCTCTAATAATTTTTAGAATAAATAATCAAGTTTCCAATAGTTTTTACTTTATACTTTAATTTTGACTGTAATACATTCTATACCCGAGACTCTTATTAGAGTCTAATCGTGACTATGATCTAGTCTCTTATAGAGACTATGATCTAGTGCCTAATTAAGACAATGGTAAGGGTCTCTATCTAGACTCTAATCCAGGCTACGATCTTGTCTATATATGTTCTAAAATCTAGCCTCGAATCCAAGCTATCTATTTTTGAGTAAAGTCTCTTATTGACTTTAGAATTTATGATGAAGCCTCTAATGTAATTCATTCTAAATTCGAGACTCTTATTTATAGTTTAATCTAGACTTTGATATAGTCATGAATCAAGACAATGATCAAGTCTCTAATTGAGACCCGATCTATTCTCTCATCGAGACTATGATCAAGTCTCTAATAGAGACAATGATCTGATGCCTAATCGAGACAATGATCACTTCTTTATTCCAGGCTACCAGCAAGTTTCTAATCGAGACTACGATCTAGACTCTAATCGGGGCTATGATCTAGTCTATAATGGAGACTATGAGTAGTTTCAGGTTTGGACTATGATCTAGTCTCCACTCGGGACTATGATCTTGTCTATATTTGAGACAATGTTCTAGTATCTAACTGAGGCTGTGATATAGTTTCTTATCGAAAGTAAACAAGATTATGATCTCGTTCCTAATTTACACTATGATCTGGTGCCTAATCGAGACAAAGATGTAGTATAGTAATTCTTATTTACATAAATAGGGAATATTATTTATCTATTTCCAATTCATGTTATATTTACAACTTTTTCCTAAAACTCCCATTTTGCTGAATTTATAGTCTTTTACAAACTGCTTGTAAGCACCACGAAATAGAGACAAACATATTTAAGTGCGCATAAATGTTTTGAAAATGACTATGAAACATTATTTTATACTTTTATCACCCTCTGCCAACACAAATGGTGAATTAGAGATATATTAAGTTAATTAATCTGTAGGTAACACAAATAAAAGTAATTAAGATTCTAAAGTATTTCAATAAGTGGATCATAGCAATCTTTGTGTCAAATAAGTTATACATGTCCTTTGTATATCTGATAGGTTTATTTTTATCATATAGACCCTGTAGAACATTCGTCCATATTTGTGTTATTTTATTGGTACTAAGAAATTTTGTGGTACCAAAAAATTATCTAAATTTATGAAAATCAATTATGGTTTATTATTTATATGTTAAAATTAAATTATATTTTTTTTAAAGTTTTTCGTCTTAAGTTATCTCAGATATCGGTCTATTATTTATTTTGCTACGCTTAAATAGGACACTGTATAGGGCAATCACAAGTAAAGTGGCCTAATTTCATTGAATTCGGATAAGGCTTGAGATTGAATTGAATCTACTATTTTCTATATTATTATATTGTGTCTGCATTATCAAACGATCAGTAGATTCGTAAAAAGGTTCACATTTTAGGGAAAAACCTATTGAGAAAGCACATCTGGTATAAAACAGTTTAACTAAAACACAGCTCTGACCAGTTAAAATATAGTTATGGATAAATTCATTAGTATAAAGGACGTGTATATAATACATTTTAGAACGATTTAATGAATTTGATAAAATCTTAAGTTTCTATATAAATATATATAAAATAGGATGTTTGTGTGGACTCTAAACTATCTGGACCAATTTTTATAAAATTTTCACAGAATTATCAAAATGTATCCGAAAGTTATAAAAAAACGATAGGACGACGGGGAGGAATACCCTTCATAAAAAGAAAATTTTTAGAGTATATTAAGAACTATAAGAGGGAGAGTTCTCAAACTTGATCCCAAATAACCTTCCTAATGAACCTCTTCACTTGTGGGATGGATACGATAAGGAGGAGAGATACCAAATACAAAGCCAATTTTAATAATAGAATATCAGTTTTTACACTGAACGCTTCAAAATTTTGTCTCAATCAATTTCTCAAGGTACTGTTTAACTGGACCCCTGCTACAAAGTTTTAATTATCGAATGTCTGAAGAACGAAAGTCTTTCAGTTTGGTCAAATCTTCATGTATGATTTTCCTTATAAATATGGCGATTTTTGAAATTGCTCCTGAATCTAGGGCGAAATATAATTTTTTGTGCAGCAAAGCGCACGGGGTAAAAGCTAGTTTTTCATATGTTTTAACAGTTTTGGAACTGAATGAAATTATTTTTATATTATGGCCTTTTATAAGATTTAACCCGAAATAAATTATTTTGGCGGCATTTGGCGACTTTTATTTTGGCCGTATTGAGCTTAATTTTTGGCGGCAGAGGTAAAATAAAATCTAAGAATCCTGAGTACGATTAGGATGTGGGTGTCTAAAGTAATCACATCAGTGTATTACGCTTTAGCTGAATAAAATTTATTACTGGTGGAGAGGTATTTCTGATTCGATATAGTTGATTGCAACATTCTTACTTTTTTGTTGTTGTTTCTTTTCTTTTGTTTTTTGTTTTTTTTCAGTTTTTTGGAGAAATGAAAGAAACATAAAATATCGAAAACAAAAGTTAAAATACATTTAGTAGTTATATTTTTTATATGTATTTGTTGTGTGTTCATTCTCTTTCATTGACGTTAGTTAATGTTGCTGTTCTTCTATCGATGTTGTTGTTGTTGTTATTATTATTTTATTGTTGCTGGTATTATTATTTGTGGCATGCAATGAATTTACAAGTTTCGAATAACTGTTCATATGAAATAAAGTAAAAAAATATAAAAAATCATGTTTAAATTCTATGAAAATTTTATTGATAAATAGAACTCATACATACACACACACTCATACATAACACATACCACATACCATGTCATACATTAAAAGTCCAAAAATTCTAGGAATAAAATGTTATAAAATATAAAAGAAAATATAGAAATGAAATGTTAAATAAAAAAAACTGAAATATGACAAGTTAAAAAAATTTAAAATATAAAAAATTAAGTATTAATAATAATTTTTTTTATTGTGTCTGTGTGTATGTGTGTGTGTGAGTATAGAAAATAATTTTAAAATCTCTGTAGTCAATTATTGTTTTGTTTTTGATATGTAAAATTTTAGTGAAATTAAAAAAATGTAAGAATCATATATTCGGCTATGCCGAATCATCAATACTCTCCACCACAACTGCGTTTGAAGTAAGTACGTTGTGTTTCGTACAAAGACAATCCCACATACACTCACAAACGCAATAAAATAAAGTATTGTGTTTAAAAGTATATACAGGAACACTTAATGATACATACTGATTAATGATCATACTAATTTGTCTATTTAACCAAAGTTCTTCGCTTATACTTAGAGGTTGGTTTAGATATCGGTCTATATTTTTAATATACCGAACCAATTTTGCTCACTTTAATAGGAAACTTCATAAGACACTTGGCTTTGCCGTATCTTCATTACTCGGCTTTGCCGTATCTTCATTACCCACCACTACAAATACATGTAAAGTAAATATGTTATGTTTCGTACATACACTGAATATATAAAAGTTTTCCTAAAATATTACACATGAACAGTTAATGAGAGATTAAATAAGTTATATATTTGACTATAACTATGTTCCACTGAACCGACTTTGATAATTTTTGGAATGTTAGTGAAGTACAAATAACTTTATTTTATGTCAAAATCTTATTCTAATTTGTCGATTTGTAATAGAAAATTTTACGAACGCTTTTTGCTTGAGGTTTTCGCAGATATCGATCTATATCTTTCAATATATTAAACCGATTTTGTTGGTTTTATATAGGAAAGTTCTCAGGACTATAGGAAATATTCAGGAACAATTTCAATAAGCCAACAACAGGCAGACGGACGGACAAACAGTCAGACTGACGGATAAACAGATTAACAAACAGTCAGACGGACGGACATACATAGCTAATTGGACTCAGATTTTGATCTGATGCAAGAATATACATACACTTATGAGGTCTGAAATGATTTCATCTTAACGTTACACAGGGAATAACAAAGTCCACCACCGCAAGTGGTGAGGAGGGTATAAGAATGTATAAAAATTCATAAAAACCAATACATATAAATAGTACAATAAAAGGAGATAAAAAAACAAAACAGCAACAACAAGTACTACAAAAACAACAATAAAATATATAAAATAAACTGTAAATGAAGTGGATTTTATTTATTTATTGAGATATAAGATACTTTTTCTACTTTTTCCATGTTTATTATTTTATTTCATTTAATTTTTTATTTCAAAAAGGGAGAGAAAGACAGAGAGAGGGAGAGAGAGAGAGAAACAAATCTCTTTTCCTCTTATATTTTATAAAATTATTTGTGTTAAAATTCAATTCAATATTCAATTTAATGGCATAAAAGTATTGAAAAATACACAAAATAAGAAAAAATCATATAAAACTGGGTGAATATTTGCCAGAGACACGATATGAAACAGAAAAAAACAATTGTGAAAATATTAAATAAAAAAATATTTGATAACATTTGCAAAAGACAGAAAAAACTATTGAAAAAGGAAAAGGAAATCAAATAACGCTGAAATTTAAAGTTCCAACTAAATAAACTAATTTCGAATTTTCAGAATGAAGAGAGTTTTACAAGGAATTTAAAGACTGAGTAACACAATAGTAACTTAAGGTGATAGAACCACAAAATATTTCGAAACATGTTGTTACAAAATTGGCCACTTTATTTAGAGAGAATCTCTTTGTTCCTCTCAAACTCTTAAATTTATAAAAAAAATTCTTTTTAATTTGATTGAGATGTTTTCCAATTGATCTGCAGGAGATCTTAGTAATTTAGGGGAACAGATTTTTAACCAACAACTTTTGGCAACTGGTATTGTAAATATGATTTTCCATTGATTTTTTTCAGAATAAATCCCAGATTTCACGTAAAAACAAACTTCACCATTAAATGCCTTCGTTTCAGCCCTCATGTATTTTCACTAATACTGAATGTGGACATAATCCTGCAACTTTGGTACTACAGAATATTTTCAATAGAATTTCCATTGAATATTCTTGCGGTTTTTCTTCAATTGATTTGTAAGAGTACGAGTTCATAGTAAGTCCAGAAGACGGCGTTTGGACCACCAAAGTTTATCATATCGGATATGAAAATTCCAAATACAATGGCCCAAATTTTATTAACGATTTGATGGAAAAAATCAGAAAAAATCTACAGTTTAATTACAATCCAAATTTAGTTCAGTTCAAGCGCAGTTCTAGTTCAGTTTTAATTCAGTTCTAGTTCAGTTCATGTGCAGTTCTAGTTCAGTTCTAATTCAGTTTTAGTTAAGCTCTAGTTCAGTTCTAATTCAGTTCTAGTTGAGTTCAAGTGCAGTTCTAGTTCAGTTTTAATTCAGTTCAAATTCAGTTCTATTTGGGTTTGTTTTAAGTTCTTATTCAGTTCTAGTTCAATTATAATTCAATTTTATTTACTTCGTAGTTTGACTAGTTTAATCTTAGATAAATTTAAGCAAACTTAATTAAAGCTATTAATTTTTGAGATTTTTTAATTTAAGGCGTTTTACTAATCTCTTCAACAAATTCCCCTAAAAAAAAATAATCTTCAAAATAGGTTATCAGAGGTCACGAATTTTTTGTAATACAAGAAAAAGGAAGGAATGTTTTTAATTCTTGCACAATTTCAATTTTTGGTGTGGTTCCAAAAAAGGGCAAAGTCAATTGAAGTCATGTTAAATTATTTATTTATGTTGTTTTCTACCAAAAATTTAATGCATTTTTACATATTCAAGCAACAAAAACAAAATACAAACAATTTCCAAACGAAAACACCTCAATCAATCATAAATATTTACAAGTTTAATGTCATATGAAACATTAAATTTTGAAATTTAAATTATACAAAATACATATATGAAACAGACAAAAAAGCATTTACACCTTTTTGCTGTTTATAAAAGATTTTTGTTTAATGATTTAAACATCAACAAAAACAGAAAAAAGTGGAAAATTATTCAAAATATCTTTAATTTTAAACAAACAGGCATTATATTTTTTATCAGTCGTTGTGCTGAAAAAAAATTATATTGAAATACTCAGCTCATGTATCATGATCTATTGGATTCAAATACCAGCAACGAAAACAAAAACTTAAATTATAATAAAAAATAAAGTAAAAATATGTTTATTCATAAAAAAACATTAACGGACGGATATTACTTTCATTTACAGTGAATATAAAATTTAAATAAATACAACGAGCACGAGTACAAATATCTACAAGATACATTTACATTTATGTGTATTTATGGAGGTTTAACACAATGGGACAGAATTGTTTCCTTGTGTTTTTTATTTCTCAACGGCTGCAAAGATTTCAATGATGAGAGCCGATCTGCGTGTTCTTAGTTTGGATTTTTTTGTCACGAAAGTGAAATGAATGATTTTAAAAATGTTTGAGTGGATTCAGCTTATCAATTATCTTTTAATCAATTATGGTATGGAATTTAAGACAGATTGTGTTCTAAGTGTACAACTTATGGAGTTGATTTACAAAATCTTTCAATTAAATGGATTTTGTAAGTCGCTGAAAATGTTTAGAATGATAATAGAAGTGTTGTTGCATTTAAGTTTTAAGCTTAACTTTTATTGGCCACATTTGTAACTCAGTTCACAGAATTCAGAATTTTGAACTAAAAATTCCAGACAAATATTTTAAACGATCTAGATTTCTAAAAATGTTTATACTTATGTGTATATTCTGAAAAATTGATGTTTAAAAACCAATAACGTATATAATGATTTCAAAAAAAATTCATACAGTGTTGGCAGAGGTGCAGGTGAGTTTTAATTTTTCAGTCAACATTTTATGAACTTAATGGGAGCCGATATATATAAATCTAAATCTCGGGTCATGTGTAACACCAACCAAATTTCTTTTAGAGCGAATTGAAAGATTTTTTAATTTGATTTTTATATTCGATGAAATTTCTCTCAGTGATAATAGAAATGTAAGCGACATTGGTTCCGTTCACGCTGTCCAAAGTTCAACACCTCTGGTCAGATAAATATTTAAAACCATTCGGATGAGAGATGAATAAAGTCTTTCACAAATAGCAAAAATGTAGGTCATATGATATAGATCTTATGGAAGTCGGTTCCACAAATTTGAAAATGATCCATACCCACAGGTTTGTGTTTGTGAAACTTCCGCTAGACGAGACTGACTCTTAATTTCGATATCCCTGGTCATAAAAATTTTAAAACGATCCAGATGCGTTTTTTAACGAATTTGAAAATTTCTGGTAGAATGAATCTTTAGTTTCGATAACAAAAGTGTACGTGAACTTTAGTTTTGAGGTTGGGCGTTATTTATCTAAGGGGGAATAGTCCACAGTATTTAAGAGTTGAACAACTCTCGGCAAAAAAGAGCCAGACTCTTTTTTTAACGAAATTAGATATTTTTAATTAAGGAAATTCTGCTAAACGATAAAATTTTTCACACAAATATAAGTGCGGGTGATTTTAAGATTTGAGTTTGAACTTTATAGATGTTGACAAAAGGATGATACCTGTGAAATAATACAGATTCGTTATATCTAAACCGTTTCTAAAGATTTTGCCTGGAAGAGACCTGTTAAAACACTATTAGTTTAAGAGATATTTGACTTCAAAAATTAAAACTTTTTACATTTTAACTTTCTATGCGAAGTTTCTTTTTTAATGTCTTTTATTAAGATTATAAAAATTATGGAAGATTATAATATTTATGGAATCAAAAGTTAGAAAAATCTATTCAAATGTTTATAACTCCTTTAAGTTGATATAGGAGTGTTAATGTTTTAGGAAGATGAAGACAATTTTTTTTATTTTTAATAGATTTTCGGAAATGTTACGATTTCTCTTAAGGAGTATACAAATAAATATAATTTCCTTCACACAGATATATAAAGTGCCTATAGCTTTCTCCTTCTCTCTCTCTCTCTTTCTCTTTCTCTTTAAGTCTAAATTATGAACCAAACTTTACACTTCTATTCTTTATTGCTCATCTATTTCAAAGTTTCATAATGTAAAGGTTTTTGAACTACATAGGTGCAGAAGGAACATGTACATAAGTCCCCTTTAGGTCTAAAATAAACGTACGCATAACTTAAACTGGCCGACACTTCCACTATCACTGTGTGGAATTTCATTAAAATAGAATAAGTCTTCCGGAAATGATAATTTTATTTCAATGACATTTTTGATATGAACACTGTGCGGCATTAACATTTTTCCTTGTCTTAGAAATATTACTTTGAGCCCTGTTAACACAAATCCTTGACTGCATATCCTTCTACATATTCTTATTACTACAAAAGTAAGTCTTTAGGTTTTATTTTTTTCTTCTTATTTTCTTATCCCGTCCCACTGTTTAAGGTACATGAAGAAATGCAGTGAAAAGTATGAACTTTTTTTTGAGATATAAATTAAATACATATAAAATTTCTTCTTCGTTTTTCATTTATTTGTAGTTGTTGTTTTTTGAAATTTTTTTCTGTAGATTTTCAGTTGAATATTTGTTTGATGATGCTTTAATCAAATATTGATGTCAGTTCTATTGAAACAAAAATATATATATATATTCATACATAACTAAATAAAATATAAAACTTGAATTTAATAACAAAAAAAGCCAAAAAAAATTACAAAATAAAAAAGAATAAAACGAAAAAACTCTATATTTAACACATAAAATGATGAATGAATTGAATTCGTACGTACATGTGAAGGATACAAGTGTTTGTATGTACTCTTGTGTAGATTGAGATAAAAGTAATAGAACCTTATTTACATTTAGAGATACATTTGCACTCAATGCCTGCATTTGTATTAAGGAGATACATATATAAATACTTTTTACTATTGACTATTGAAAATCGACTCTGTCTCTTCTCTTTCCTTTTTTCGAAAGCAGGATAAGAGAGAGGAAGTGCAAAAAATATATTTAAAAAAATTGCCAACATTCGAATATGAATGAATATTAGTTTTGTAAATCTGAAAAAAAATCCGAAAAATCATTTGAAAATTTAATATTTATATAACATCCATACACACACACACACTATCTCAAGTATTTAAAAGTACATGTTAATACATATGTATATATTTTTTATAATACAAATAAAAATTCTATAACCGTTTAAGACGAATTTGGAAACCCCTTTATTGCATAAAATATATATGTTTTGCTCTATATAGAGATTTACTATCCGTCCAGTTGTCCTTTTTTAACAACATTAATGTAGGAATAGCTAACGAGATGCATAAACTATCTGATAGTTTCTCATTCACATATTTCCTAGATACTTTCAATATTTTTTCTCTCATTGATTCACTCTTTCCTTTTAACTGGAGCCCAATATCTCTTATCTACGGGTAATTTACTTTTATTAAATAATTTCATTTTATTTGGCTGCTTCCAACATATTGTGTCCACTTATATTTGGGCTGACTTGGCACCATGTTACTATGGAAACAAGTCCTTGAGCGGTACAAGAACAATAATGTGGTATTTAACCAAGAGAGACAAAATCTCTAACTTCCCGGAGCTAAGAGATATTGGGTTCTTGTTAAAAAATAATTGAAGAGAACAAAAAGGGTGTTCAAAAGCATGGAACATTTTAAGCGGATATGGACTAACTCTTTGCTTTACAAAAACGTAAGTGGAAGGGTTTTCGTAAAAAGGTTCAAAATTTCATCAATAGTGATTAAAACATTAAATATATATTTTTTTGTAAATTTCAAGTCAAATAGAAATAGTTTAGCGGGTTCATTTTTATTAACAAAATTCAAATGCAAATAACTCGAAAACTATAAAAGATAAATATCAATAAGATCTATAAATAAGCTATAATTCATTTTATTTGATACCGATCTAAGATTTTTGTTTTCAGTATGAAAATGGTGCCAGAACTTTTTAGACATTATTGCCTCTCTTTTTGTACCAAACTTATCTATAAAATAAAAATGTTGATCCAATAGCAGTGTGAAATCTGCCAATATATTTCGAAGTCATTCTGGATTTTGAAATTTTTGATTTAAACTAATTATATTTCAAGGAAAGAGCGCGCTCTCAATTATGATTTTTGAGGAATCGTTATATCTTATAAGGAAACGTTTGTCTAGTCTTCCCGGTATTATGAAAAACTTTGTTTTCAATAGTTTCATTTTTTTTTTTTTTTTTTGAATGACTAATAAAATCCAACAAAACAATTCATAGTATTCCAAGAGATGTTATCAAGATATTACTCACCCTGTCACTTCCAAAATATATTATATTCAAAAGTTACCTACCTATACACATATGTGTGTCATAATTCCAAAAATCATTTCTAAGTTTCTCAGATATCGGTCTAAATATATTCCTACAATACCGCCATATTTTTAATTACGTTCTATAATTTCAACATAATTAATTTGTTTGTATATAAAAGAATTTTAAGTTTTAGTCTTATTCGATTATTTTGGATGTAACATACCTAAAGATATATATATAATATACCCTCTGTCACTATTTATGGTGAATGGACGATGAATAAAATACATGAATTCAACTGCATTCCATTGTCGAAAAGATCAACAACCATCACGAGGTCATATATTTGATATTTTGAAGATTTTAAAAATTTCATATCAATTTTATTTGAATTTCCTGAATTGTTTGAGAATAAATACGAAATATATATTTGTTTGTTGGTCACGAATAAGAATTTAATAAATATTACAAAAATATTTCATATAATTTTGTGCTTTTTCTGTAAGATACAGACAATTTTAAATAGGGATTTAAATTTTTATTTGGACAAGCGATAAAGGAGATTTTTCGTAGGAGTTACATGCCTTAAATTCAAGTGGACGTAATGAAATTCTTCCTACTTCTTTTGCTAATTGAATACATGCTCTTAATATGTCCTTTCTCAAAGTGTTTAATCCAAAGGTTGCATTTAAGGAAGAACTTGTATCGAATCGTATTTTTTTACAAAAAAGCGCGAAAAGTTACTACATCCTGAATGGACACAGTTCTATAAAGAAATTAATAACTTTTTTTGAAAAAACAATTTTTATTAAAAACAAATTTGTAATTTTTTAATTCATAAATTAAAACATTTTTGGGCATTTAAAAAATCGACATATTCGAGGTGATATGGATCTGTGCTCCTCCATATCAACTTGATAGCACCTCAGCTTTAACGATGTGAAATTTTATTAAGATTTTCAAAAAGAGTTATATGTTGGAACTATCGTGTTTTACTAATTAATTTAAGAGCAGCAAAACGATTATTTTGAAAATGGTCGCAAATAGAGCTTTATTTCAGAAAAAGTTTTACCACTGCTACAACAATCTCAATCAGTTCACGGTTTCCTCTATTTTGTGAACTATTTTTTTAGTTGCAAAAAGTATCCGCCCTTTCGTCCGTAAGTCATTGTAGAGATCACAGCTTTCAAGATTTTTTTATGAAAATTGGTAGACCTTTATTTTCTGGTACATGAAAGATTTGTATAAAAATTATTGACAATAGAACTCAATACGAATACCATTCTGTTTCACAGTATTAATTTTTTAAAAATCGGCGCATAATTGGTAATGGACCTCATTTAAAAATCTTTTTGGAGAATCATATTTTACTTGTTAAAGCATCTGAATATAAACTGACTCTTTTTGTCATATTTTGATTATGTACTTGGGCCAGTTTCCCCAATTTGCATTCTCGCAAAATGTATGATTGTTTGTGAATATCGTTAATTTTAATCCTGTTTGTAAGGTCACATGTAAGTGCTAAATCAATTTTATCTACTTCCTAGTAATGAAACTATAATCAAAAATATCTAAACTCGAAAATAAAATTCATTTTCCACGTTGAAATTTTCAAAATAGATAAGTGAATGTTGGCCTAATGAAACAGACAAAAAATGAAAAGTTTGGTCCAAGAATGGAAAAAATAGAAAATCATCTGGGTGATGATGTTTCTAAACAGTATCAGGATAATTGAAAATTTTGGTACCTCAAGAAAACTGTATCCGGTATTGGGAAAATGAACAAATTTCAAAATAGGAATCCAAATAAAATAAAACAAACATATGAGTGAACTTTTTAATATTAAAATATTTTAATTCTATTTCGTCCGAATAAATTGTATTGTCAAAATCTCTATGCTAAATTTTATAAAGATCGGTGTATAAATGACTACACTTATCATACGGAACCATTTCCAGAAATCGTTTTCAAATATACAAACTCAAGAAAAATGTTAGTATTTTGATATTTAAAACCAGAATAGAATGTATCCTGCATTATGAAGATCGGCTCAAAAATTTTCTATAGCTTTCATATAATCTTTACAATCTTCATATAATCAGAAATCACGGAATCGAATTCCTCCAGTAGTAAAAAGAGTGTATTAAGTTTGTCACCAAAAAGGAATCATCCAAGACCTAACGTAATTTATGTTCGTACATCACATTAAAATCTGAGCCGATCTATATACGTTTTTCCGTCTTTCTATTGGCATGCTTACATCTTAACTAGCGGTCCGAGTTTCATGAAATTCGGACTGGTTAAAATCAGAATTATTAGTCATATGTATTAATTATGTTTGTGTTAGTGAAATGGGAGTGTGTGTACAAAACTTAATATTGTTACTTCTCACACATTTCTGATGGAGGAAATTAAAAGCCTTAAATTTTTGGGTATTTTTTCCAGTCTCATTTATTTTTTTTGAAAGATTTGTTCGAATTAATTTAAAAACTGTTTGTATTATATTTCATTCTTTTTTTTTTTTGTCTTTGTAATGAGATCTTAAGACAAGAGTTATAATTTTAAAATGAAATTTATGACATTCATTAACTTTTAATTTATCTGCATTTCCACTTTAATCCAATTTAAAAGACAAAAAAGTATCTTCCTAATTTCTTTAATTTTTTGTGTTTTTGTGTCACACATTTTTCTTATTAAAGTGTTAAAATGGAAATTGTCCTTAATAAAAATTTTAACTCTGAAATCCATTCTATCATCTGTGTGTGTGTGTGAGTGTTTATAAAGACTCCTTAAAAATCCATTAACCTTTTTGTTGGTCATATTAATCTTATAACGAAACAACAATAATAATAATAACAACAACAATGAACATATAGAAGAAATCTTTTTTGGGATTTTTTTGCTGGAGTTGTTGTTTTAAATAAATTATAATAATTTAAGTGTTTCATTATTTCATTACGTTATTCGCTCTCTCTCTCTCTGGATGCTTTCATACCCTACACCACCATAGGTGGTGAGGATATTTTGCGTTTGTGTTGAGGTTTGTAATGGGCGGAATACATAGTCCTACAACCGCTTTTATGTATACCGTTCGATTCAGAATCACTTCTTGAGTCATCCAGCTGCGATCTGCACTCTGCTTTACATGAACAGCTATGTAAAACAGAGTACAGGTCGCAGTTTTGAAGATATCTTAATAAAATTTGGCATGTATTATTATTTTGACCCAATGACAACGCCTATTGAAATGGGTTTTTGATCTTTCCATTCTTTCATGTAGGTCCCATATCCGCGAAATGGGTTTTGAGTCCATAAAATTCCTGGGGCCATATTAGCCCATAAAAATGTCAATGTGAAATGGATTTAAAGTCTATAAAATTCCTAAATATGAAACAATCCAAATTTTAAGAAAAAAATCTTTCAATATTCTAAAACGATGTTCCAAATTATATGAGGATCGATCCATTATTTCTCATATGTCGCACACAACCACCGTTCCAAATATTGTTTTGAAACGATTAAATTGTTTTGAAACGAATAAATTGTAACAATATTTGTAATTAAAATTAATTCCTTATAAAACCTGTAAAGTTCACATTTATTTTAGTATCATAATAATCTATTGCGCATATAAGCATGAATAAGAATAGCAAATTATACGAGGGCCGTTCATAATATGTATGTATTCTTACATCAAATCAAAATCTGGATCGATTTAGCTAAGACCGTCTGTCTGTTTTTGGCGCGCTCACATCCACAATAATTGACAGAATCAGCAAATATTATATTAAAAGTATATTAAAATATATAGACCGATATATGGGGCAAATAGAAAATAGTTATACCCAAAAATACAACTTATATTCTTTAAATGCTTCGTGTTATATTTAAGAAAAACTTTTTTACATTCTATACGTCTCTGACTATATATGATGTATGTATGTACAAAACATAACGTATTTACTTCAAACGCGTTGTGATGGAGGGTACTGAAGATTCAGCATATCCGAATAGAGCATTCTTAATTGTTTTTTGTTTCTGCTTGTTTTTTGTGTTTCTCATAATATTTATCTCATTAACTCTTTTTGTTTTTGTATTTTTTTTTTTGGACTTTTTTTGTAATCAGTTTTTATGGCCCTAAAATGTTGAATAAATTTTGTTGTTTTTAATCAAGCCATTTAGTTGGTTATAAATGAATTTTTCATGCAAATTTCTAAAAACAACACAAGACCTTAGAACCATCTTGACCATCATCTCATCATCAGCAACTTCATCGTCTTGTAATAAAAGATCTACAAATTTGTAAAATATTAAATGTGCTTTTTATAGAAAAAAAAAAAACAAAACCAACATATTTTTCATCTCTGTGTAACATAAAATTAGGCGCTAAAGCTCTCCTTTTCTGCTTCTTCCTCTCTTTCAATCTTTAATTAAAACTGTATAATTTTAACCTTCAAAATACTCAAAAGGTTTTTTTTCGTCTATTGGATGTCTAAGTGTATGTGAAAGTGTTTCTATGAATCTGTGTGTGTGTGTGTTTGAGCCATTTTAAAGGATTATTATCTCTAAATGAGTGTTGTACAACAACAAAACAGCCATTTAAAAAGCCACCATTCATCGGCACAATGAAAATCAAATCCTTTGCAGCTGTGTGTATTTAAAAAGGATTTGATAGTATAACAACAAAAATGACCCCCTTATAGGATCCAACATTTATATTTCCTACGTCAAAAAGAATTAACGAATTTGTAGTGAAAAACATTTAGGAAATTTTCTTTTGTCAAATAACAAGAAATTTGTTATAAAGAAATGTTAAGATTTTTATTTCATTTCTTTTTTATTTTATTATTCAAAGACAAACACAATATGTTTTTATGTATATATATATGTGTGTATGCGTGTCTTGCAAGTGACCCTTTTTATTATTTATTTCAAAAATTTATTTTTTTATGTTTTCATTTCTTTTCGATTTTGTAAATAATGAACAACAAATATGCAACAACTGTCACTTACAATTTAAAGAAAAAATAAATAAATACAAAACTGAAGAAATAAACAAAAATATAAAAAATAAATGTCTAATTTTATTTTGGACGTTATCAGCACATACAAATCAAAATTATTTTATGGGGAAAATACACTTAAAGAAAAATAACAAGACATTTTTTTAATGAGAATGACAAATTTTTATCAAGAGAGAATTTACTATGAATTTTCTATTAAGTGAAAAATTATGATAAATTTTCTATTATGAGAAAATTTGCGATAAATTTTTGATAACGAGGTAATTTATGATAAATTTCTATTAAAGAAATTACGAAAATTTTTTCTATTTAGAGAAAATTTACGACAAATTTTCTATTAAGTGAAAAATTACGATAAATTTTCTATTAAGTGAAAAATTACGATATGTTTTCTAATGTGAGAAAATTAACGGTAAATTTTCTATTAAGTGAAAAGTTACGATATGTTTTCTAATATGAGAAAATTAACGTTAAATTTTTATAAAGAGGTAATTTATGATATATTTTCTATTTAAAGAAAATTTACGACAAATTTTCAATTAAGTGAAAAATTACGATAAATTTTCTATTAAGTGAAAAATTACCACAAATTTTTTTAAGTGAAAAATAACGATTAATTTTCTATTTAGTGAAAAATTACGATATGAGAAAGTTAACGGTAAATTTTCTATTAACAACAAATTTACGATAAATTTTCTTGTAAGTGAAAAATTGCAATATTTTCTATCAGATATCATGTTTATGATAAATTTTCTTTTAAATTTTCAGTTCAAATCGAAAGCTTTCGATAAATTCACGATTTATCAAATATTTTCAATAAATTAACGATTTATCGAAAATGTTCGACAAATTTACGATTTATCGAAAATGTTCGATAAATTCACGATTTATCGACAATGTTCGATAAATTCACGATTTATCGAAAATGTTCGATAAATTCACGATTTATCGAAAATGTTCGATAAATTCACGTTTTATCGAAAATGTTCGATAAATTCACGATTTATCGACAATGTTCGATAAATTCACGATTTATCGAAAATGTTCGATAAATTCACGATTTATCGAAAATGTTCGATAAATTCACGTTTTATCGAAAATATTCGATAAATTCACGATTTATCGAAAATGTTCGATAAATTCACGATTTATGGAAAATTTTCGATAAATACACGATTTATGGAGTATTTTCGATATATAAAAAATTTTCGATAAATTTATGATTTGTGGAACCTATAAGGAATAATGTACCTAACCTCGATACTTATATATGGTTCATATGAAATAATGGACCAAACATAATCAACAAGCTTTACATGGACAGCCAGCTGGACGGACATGTTTAAATCGAATCAGGAAGTAATTCTGAGTTTATACTTCAAATTTGTGATAGAACTTTACTTTTTCTGGCCGTTAATAACATCTGCTCTAACGCATAATATACCAAACACCTATTGTGGGATAGAGTATTCCAATTGGATAACACATTTTTGAATTATCAACCAAAATGGCGATATTTTACATTTGGATATTGATTTAACGGTTTAGGTGGTAATATGCTGGTTGTATAAGTTTATTATGTTAAAAGTACAAAATTATAATATTTTAGTTTGATTAATTTTACCTTCGATAAATCTGGAGATGGGTTCAAAACAGTTTGAATCATAATCGTCCACTTTTTGGAGCAAATAGTTATTAGTTTCTCGCAGTGGAATTTCAGTCTAAAGGAATAAGAATTTCAACGTTTCAGGTTGTCAAAAGAGAGGTTCGAACATATATTTAATACTTTTGAATTTTTTTGTAGTTTGTGGAACTTTTTACATCATTTTTCACAGTGTAGAACTTATTTTTAAGTGAATGCCTATAAAAAGTATAGAAATGTCGAAAATGTACTTCATTTCAAAAATTATAATTAGAATTCAAATAATTATTTTATTATTTCTTCAGATTAGCTGGTATTATTGTTTCTTTTTCAACAATTGTATTCCAAAACTTTAAGTGTATTAACAGTTTTCTTACATTTCCGACCTTTGATTTGAAATTACAATACCAAGAGGTCATTATCAGCACGTAAAATATACATATCTTTCTTTCCTTCGTTCTTTTTTTAATGGAAATGTTAATTTTTTTGCTTTTTTATTTATATTATCCAAATATCTGGGGATATAGTACAAAGAGCAGGAAAATTGTATAGAAAAGAAATCTAAATACAATATTAAACAAAAGGAGAACAACAATAACAAAAAAAGAACTACAAACGAATAATAAATAAAAATGAACCGATATTTTCATAATTTCTATTTTTTCTATTTTTGTATTTTTTTTTTCTTCGATATTTCCCATTTACAATACTCAAGTGGTTGAATGAATGGGGCAAATACCCCAAAATATAAAAAATCTACAAAAAAAAGATACAAAAGTATCTTTAAACTTTAATCTTTTATTTGAATTTCAATCTGGATTGGCTAAAGTAAGTTTGTCGCATACTGATGATGATGACGATGACTATGATGAGGACAATAACGACTGACTTGGCTTAACAACAACAACATAGTCTTCCTGTTCCCTGCTTAAGTTGAAAAAAAAACTTATGTAAATAACTAAAGTATCTATAAGATTTTCAAAATTTTTACCTTTTTTATACTCTCCAGCACCACAAGGGATGAAGAGGGTATATTTACATTGTTATTCCATGTGTAACGCTAAGATGGAATTATATCAGGCCAATAATGTATATATATGTTCTGTATCAATCAAAATCTGAACCGATTAAGCTATGTCCATCTGTCTGTCTTTTGGGCTGAATATTTGGACACAGTATTTTTTATAGTCCTGAGAAGTTTCCTGTTTAAGAGCAGTAAAATCGTTTAAGTATATTAAAAGATATAGCCGACATCTGAGATAACCTCTAAGTTCAAGCGAAGAACTTTAGTCAATTACAAGTCGACAAATCAGAATGCAATTTTGCCATAATATAAAAATCGGTCCAGTAGAAAAAAAGTTATAGTGAAGAACATAACTTTAAGAAAAATTATATATAAGTTTTTGACATACGCTAGTTAGTGTATATGAGAGTGTGTATGTACTTAACATAACGTAATTGCTTCACACTTATTTGTGCTGAAGGGTATTAAAAATTCGTCATAGCCGAAGATAGCATGCTTACTGCTTTCCTTTGTTATTGGTATTGGTATTATTGTAATTGTATGTTTGTTTATTATATTATTTAGCATATATCACTTTGATAAATGTTTATAAATCATCAATAACAATTGTTCTTTTTTTCCTTTCTTCTTCTTCTTCTTATTTACAGATTATTGTACTTCCACCTTTTTTATAGAAGAGACCCCCGGTCGTTTTGATACCAAAGTTTAGAGCAACAGCAATAACATTAACAGAAATATCAATATTTTGCCAATAAGAAATTCGAAAATATCAGCTAAAACACCATCAACAACAATAACAGCAACAACAACATCAATTGTTATATAAAAAGAAAAATTGTTGTTTTACATAGAAAATCAGTTGGTCCCGAGTGTTTCTCTTGTCTATTTAAGAAATATTTGAAATATTTCATTCTTTATACAATTTTTCTTTTATATTATTTGAAGTTGTTATTGTTGTTGTAGTTATAAGCAAAAGGAAACAAAAATATGCAAAAAGAGTTAAAGCGGCTTCAGCATGAGCATCAACAACAGCAGCAGGAGCAGCAGTTTGAGCATTACAACAACAGTCATTTTCGATTTTGTGATTTTTTTATGAAATTTTTCTAAGGAGCTAAACTTTATTTTTTGGCCTTAAAGTTGGTAAGAGTTTTGCTTTTTTTAATAAAGTACATGGTGGTACTTATAAACTACCTTATTCTATCTTAACAATTGCTTTTTTTTTTTTGAACGTCTTTTTGGTATTTATTATGTATGAATTGTATATTTTTTAAAAGGTAATAAAAATCGATAAAGTTTTCTATTTTTTTTTTTTTGGAGTGAAAGAGAAGATTAGTTATGAAAAGTTTTAATAAGCTAAAAATCATGTATGAAAAATTAATGTTAGATTTTTGTGAAATGAAAGAAAACTGATTTTTTTCACAAAATAAGTTTATGAAATTTAAAAATTTAAATATTCAAAATAAAAGGAACTAAATTTTTACAACAAAAAATTATTTATAGTATAATTTTTTGGATCTATTCACAATTTATGTGCATAATGCATCACTTATGGTCCACTAGTTTCAGTCACATTTCCAAATTGTTAGAACAAACTTATTGACACATTTTAAACTTTTCAGAAACCCTTTCGTTAACGTTTTTATACCGCTTTCTGTCACAATGCTGAAACAGGTAGTCCATGACCGCTTAAAATCTACCACACCTTTGTGCATTTTTTTCTTCTCTTCAATTCTCTTTTGACAATATTTTAGCTCCGGTTAGTTTAGAGGATTTGCTTTGGTACAAATATCACATTTCAGTTCTCGCGCCATTCAAGGGCTTGTTTACCATAATGACAGGATGCCAAATCAAGCCAAAAATAAGTGGACACATTATGAAGTCTTATGAAAGAAGCTTATTGCTTGTCATACCAAGAACATTTTTGGAAATTTTAACCGCTTTTAGAGCCTCAACTTTTCTGCAACATTCCCTCAAGCATTAGCAACATAAAACCAGAAGTTGCGAATATTCTACCAAAACATACGTTTCGTCATTCATTATGCAGCAATTTCCTCTGCTCTGTTTTTGGTCTCTGAATTTTTAGTATCTTTAATATCGGGAACTTTGTAAGCGTTCTAGGTTTTTAGCTTTTTCTACTGCTCTTCTAACGGATTTGTTGGGAGGTCTTTTGAAAATGCTTTAAATTTTTTTCTAGCTTAAGAAACATCATATGAACCATTCCTTCTACCTGATAAAGATTTTCTATCAACGGGCAAAAGTTTGAAGGCAGACCTTTTAGTGCTTGGTCAACTTTTTGTAGGACCAAGTTTGGTTTTGTTGAAATAATTAATAATTTTAGTATGCACTTTTTCCTGTTATTAGACATTTACAAAGGTGACTTGATCAAAAAAATCAAATAGTACTTGGGACGAAAATTATAATAAAAACGTGTGTTACGAATCGTTCGATCTCACACTTTTTTATGCTTAAATTTCATAAAAATACTTTACTTTTGCAGTAAATTACTCTGTCCAAAAATCTAAAACGAGGGTCCGATGAATAACCTACCGACCTTTATAAGCTAAATTCGAGTTGTGAGGTTCGTGACATACTCTTACCTGAGTATCATTGAATGGATATAATTTGAGAGTCGCGATCATGATAATGGAAACTAATACCGTTACACTTAATCAATAATCCTGTTCAAAAAAGTAGAAGGTGAAGGTTCTGAAAAATAGGATTGTTACGGACGAAATAAGCAATACTGTCTTGCCCTTCTTTGGAAAAATTTCAAGAGAATTCGTTGAAGTGTAGACCAGTCATATTACATACTACAATCGTTCTAACAGCTCGGATCGCCCAGAACTGATTGCATCCATTTTAGTGTAATTTCGAATACATTTGTGTGAGTGGTGTTTACAGACAACTGTAAATGACCTTTTGGTTCTTCCTCAATGGAGTACTCTAAGTTCATTGTGAATAGTGGTGTTGGTACACAAAAGAATTTCAGTATTGGGGTACATTGATATTTCCATGGACGAAATCTTTGAACGTCTTGTTTTTTTTATTTATTACATAAATCTCAAGCTATAGGTTTTGTAAGGCAACTGCCCTAATGTTTTCACATAACCTTTTTTGAATCTAAATTTCTTTAAATGATTTACAACAAGATCTGGATATCTTATTCTTATACTTCATCTATATCGACTTATGAAACCAAAATGAAAAGAATGATTATTCTTAGTCAATTTGTGTGATATATCGTTGGAACACTATAATTCTTGCTTCTGATTAAGAACTTTATTTTCCAACTTCCTGACATTAATGACTAGATCGCTGACACTATATTTCAATAAAGGAAATAATTCTGTTTTATTTAAAACTCCCTGATCTTTTGATCAATATCACATTAATACATAAATATTCAAATTACTACTCCTCTGAAAATAAATCTTTTTTTATTATTTTACCCCCAATTTTTTCCGTTTAACAATTTTTGTCCATAAAATAAATTTACGAACAATTATTTCTTCTCCAAAAAAAATCAGAATTCTTTATGTCTGGTCCCCAAACTTTAAGTCAATAACAAATATTTTATATATATATTTAGTATATTTATCGGTCAACAACATATTTTAACGCACATCTGCACATTAAACGCATGTCGTACTTTCACACTTACACACACACACATAGTGACTCGGTCTCTGAACACATCACTGTTTTTTCTGAAATTAATCCAATTTGATTGATTGCCACTGTTGGTACGTTGTTGGTTTATGTTTCTTGTTGCTATTGTTGTTGTTGTTGTTTTGTTGTTGCTGCTGTGTCAACACTCCATCTTTTTCTTTCTATGATGTTGTTGATGATGATGACGTTGGTGTTGTTAGTGTTGTTGGTGATGGTGGTATTTTGTGCCCTAAAGAAAAAGAATCATACCATCCATGGAACCTACTTTCCAAACCAAAATAATTTGTGTTTTTTCTTATTATTATTATTCTTCTTATTGTTGTTGTTGTTGCTATTTTCATTATTATTATTGTTTGTTTGCAGGAATACAAAAGTAAATTGACATTTATTTTTCAGTTTTACCACATTCTTTGGCGTTTATCCGTGTCGAAATAAATATTGAACCAAGTGTGGAACCTCAAACTAATAAAACACACAAAATACACAACAATTGACTGAAGTGTTTTTCTTTCTTATACTTGTATACCCTACACCATCTTAGATGGTTGGGGTTTTATGCGTTTTCGTTGTTGTTTGTAACATACAGAAAAAATTGGCGTTACACATCTTTAAGTATACCGTTCGACTCAGAATCAATTTCTGAGTCAATTTAATGATGTCCGTCTGTCTGTCTGTCCTTCCGGTTGGTCGCAATTTTTGAGTTACCTTGATGTAATTTTGCACATATTATTTTGGCCTAAGGACAAAGCATTTTAATATTGACTCTGTTCGGTCCAATATATCTTGTACATCTTATGCAAATTTCCACCCGGAATGAGGTTTTAAGCTCATAAAATTCCTAAATATAAAACGATTTTAACGAAATTTTACATAATTTAGTCTTATAATATTCTTAACCGATGTGCCATTGCTTCCCATAGGTCCCATACAAGTCCCCAACCGAATATCACTTCAAAGCGCATAAATCTTACATAAACTTTGGTATTGTAATAATAATTTGTCATATTAATATTAAATATATAAGCTTAAATCGATTTGCGAAATTATACGAGCGTCGGTCTATTATTATTTAGCTCCATTAAACCCCCTTCCCGAAAAATTAATTTTAAAAGGCATACATTTTTGCCTAAATGTGCATGTCACAATAATGTACTGCAGATTAAAGTATAAATCAGAATATAAAATTATACGAGGGTCGTTTATTAATTTTTCATAATTACCATTTATAACTAAAATTGTTGTGTAGGGTATTATATAGTCGTCCTTGACCGACTATAACATTCCTACTTGTTTTTTCATTTGATTTTTTTTGGAAGGGGGTGGTTTGAAATGAAATTAAATGTAATTTTAACAAATTTTCCAATTTTTCAATAAATTTCGTTCTTTTTTTCTTCTTTTCATTTGGGGAAATTTCTATAAAAGAAAAATAAAATGGTAAATTTGAAGTGATTAATATGGTCAACACCGAAGCCGAAGAAGAAAGTTCTTTGTCATATATATTATTTATATTTATTATACATTTATATACACAGCTGGTGATTGTTTTATGAAGACAATGTCAATATTTCTTCGTAACGAAAAGATATAGGGATTTTATGCTTAAAATACTGGATGAAAATTTTCAAAAGCTGTGAAAGCTTTAACATGTTATTAATGCTTTTGGGGAAGTTACTTGATAAAATGTGATGACATGATCGAGGGAGAATTTAAACAAGAAATCGAAGAAGTGGGAGTTTGATTAGAAGATTTAACAGTTTCGGTTTCTAAGCCCCAATTCGAAAAAATATAAATAATCAATGGAGTGAAATCGAAAAATTAATCTTTTTCGGAAACCTTTCCATTAACGTTTTCATAGTGCTTTCTGTCACTATACTCTCCGTTTAAAATCTATCACACTTTTGAACACTTTTTAGAACTCGTCATTTCTCAATATCTCTCCACTGGCCCAAGATCTGGGCAGTTTGGAGGATTTAGCTTTGTACAAATACCACATCATTGTCCTTATACCACGTAAGGTCCTTTTTAGTGACAGGATGCCTTGTAAGACCTTAAAAGTGTATGCATTGTAAAGACCTCTAAATGGAAGTCGTCTTTTTTCAGAACATTCTTCGACGTAAATTTGGGTATGATTGGCTTCTTTTGTCACAACTGCAATATTGCTTCCCATACCAAGAAATTTTTTGGTAAATTTGACTGTTTTCGGTGTTAAACTTTTCGTCCAAATACTTTTATGTTGCAACAGCACACATAAAAGTGTTTGACCAAGAAGTTGCGAAAAAATCTGCCAAAATATAGGTTCCATCATCCATTATGCGGGCAATAATTTTTAAATTGACTTCAATTCCGTGCTCGTGTTTTTTGGGCCTTTATTTTTTTGGAGCGTCCCTTTCAGTAAATTTTTGAGCGTAGGATGTTTTGCCAAAACGCATTAATTTTAACTCTTTGGTACCAAAGCTTTCACCCGGATGCTGTTGGAAGCTTTTTGGAATCCTTTCTATTTTTTTAAGTTTTGGAAACATACAATGTTACACATTCCTTCTACCTGAACAAGGTTTCAATCAACGGTCAAGTTCTCACCGGTTCAGTTTAATAACATTGGAAACGTTTAACGGCAGATCTTCGAATGCTTGACCCATTTAATTGTCAGGATCATGTTTGGGTTTTTCATGAAACTTTTATTTCTATCCGATAACAATATATTATTTTTGTTTCATTTAAACATAATAACTGACATATTTTGCAAGGTAACTTGAATCAAAAAAATCAAATACTTGGGGTTAGAAGTTTTAGTGAAAACCGTGTTAAGAATATTTCGATCTGACTCCTTACGAGCACGTATAAGGTCTTACCAGGGGTCATAAGATAGTGGAAATTTTCCTTAAAATGAATGAGATAGTAAAACTTAACATGCGGTTATAAAAATTTAATTTTCCGGGTACTCCAGTTTGCATCTCTATAATTACACCCATGGAACCCTTATGGGGACAAACTCCAAATGTTACACTCCTCTGCTATCATTATGCTAAATTTCACGCAAATTATTTGTCAAATACGGAAGCAAAGAAATGTCGAGGCCAAAAGATCTTTGGTATTGAAAATTAATACAAAATATTGATACAAAATGATGGTTTAAAGGATTCATCATCTATTATGACAATCAGATGAATTAATACAAGTCTAAAACTGAACTAAAACTAAACGCATATTGAATTTTGAAAATATAATAAAAAGAGAGAAACGCTCAGAACTTGTTATCATATCCAAGACCATAATTTTAAATCTCCACTACTAATTCCCTAAAAGATAAGAAAATGTCTGTATCATTCCGTGTAACATGAACTTCACTTCTGAAATTTATGAAAATGTATTTATTTAAATTATCATTTTGAAATGTGTATCTTATTAGTACTTAAAAAAAGAGACCCTATTAGGGTATCTTACATACATATTAGTATGTATATTAAATGAACTACATGACTATTTGACCTTTTTTATTAGTAATATGACTAAATACTTTCTAGGAATCATTTTTTCCACTCCGTTTAATCTCAATGAAATGAACACCAAAATTACTAAAACAAACACACACACACACATAAACACTTACACATATTAACTAACAGCATGTTGTTTTTATCAAAGAAAAAAGTAGCATTTTACACATAAACATATTTACAACAAAAAAAATAGTACTAACAACAAGTATTATTATTAGTACTTATATTCTAAAAATAACTCTGTTTGTGGCACTCGGTTTTTATTTAAGACTAGACTTTTAAACAAATTAAATTCTATTTACATCAATATTAATTTATCTCTCTTTTTCCAACAACAACAACAACAAACAATATGTGTGTGTTTGTGTCAAGAAAGGAGAAATGAATTAAACAAGAACAACAACACCTAAAGCAAGTTAAGTTTAGAATCAGTCAAACCCGACTCTTTAATCACCTACACCACATTGTTGTTTGTTAATGGTATCTAACAAAAATTAATGAACAGCCCTCGTATAAATTTCTTATCTAATTTATGCTTAAGAGTGCAGTGTAATCTGATTAGTATATTGAAAAAAACCTACATTTTCAGAAAACCGGTTTTCGTATTATTCGAAAATTGGCTATTTAACAAAATCGTTTAACCGGTTTTTTTGGTTTGATTTTTAAAAATTTTTAGAAAAGATTCTTATTTAATAAAACTTTAGAGTTTAAACAATAAAAATATTTACCGTGAAATGACCTTTATATTGAACTATATTTTACGCGGTGCGCTTTGCTGCACAAAAATTTTCTTCATCTCTCGAAAGATTTTGAAAACTTTTTAGATATTCGATAATAAATATTTGATTGGGAGTACCCCTTCCCCTGGTCCTAACCGTTCTACGTTTTGTCCAGTAAAACAGTTTCTTCAGAAAGTAGTTGCGAGCAAATTTGAAAACTCATATGATGTCTTAGAATGCAGAACTTTGCTCATAGACGACATGGAATGCACATTTTTCTATATTCTCAGTCAGGGCGGAATATACAAAAGCTGAGTGTTTGAGTAAAAAGTGTTTTCCATTGAAACCCGGTTAACCGACTGAAAAATAGCAGCTTGAATGATTCTAAAATATAAATTATTCGATTTTCTGAAATGCATAAAATTGCTTGCTAATGTTTATTCTAATTTGACGAATTTCTAATACAACACCAGTGTACATGTGAGATATTTTTAAGGGGGGTTGTATGGGACTGATCCCCGTATAGTTTGGTACACCGTTTTAGAATATTATAACACTTATTAAAATCAGGACTTTTATTATATTAAAGCCCTATTCCAGGAGAAATATTTGAATGGGGGCTAGGTGAAATAATGTATCCATCATCGCCAATTTCAATTGTTTCGTCAAGATGTCTCAAAAATTGCAATCTGCATTTTGTTCACAATGTTTATATGGACAGCCAGGCAGTCAGTCAGACGGTCGGACTGACTATACTTTAAAGTGGTGGTAGTAATATATTTTTCGCCAGTTACTCACTTCTACACAAAAGCATAATAACCCAACCACCTACGGTGGTGTAGGGTATAATAAAACAAATAGAAAAATTGTTTGAAAACATTTTAAACAAATTTTCTTATTGTAGTTGAATTTTCATTTAATTTTTCTTTTCTGTTTTTTTTTCTTTTATATCAAAAGAAACAACAACAAAAAGTGAAAAAAAATACGAAAAGAAATTGAGAAAAAAGTAAAACAAATGAAATTCTCAAATGCAGAAAATAATACTCGTACTCACGTCCACAAACAATTATACTTAAGAACTTCACAAACAACAACAACAACTACCATATGAATATCTGAAAAAGTATTGAAGAGTATAGAGAAATAACAAAAACAATAACTCAAATAAACTAAAAGAAGAAAAAAAACGAAAAAACGCATTTTTTACGCGGTTCTCTTAAAGAAAAATTAAACAGCAACAACAACTACAAGAAATTACAACAATCTAAAAGTAAAATAATAAAATCTACAACAACAATATTGTATAAAGTACCGTTCATTACATGCACGCATGTACACACATGCACACTTATATTTATTATTTACTCTCTTACATATTTTTTGTTTACTCTCAAACTTTACTTCTTATGCGAAGAGTTTTGTTGTAAATATCGCGTTTAGAAAACAGAATTAAATTGAAAACGAACAAAAACAACAACAACAACAAAATAAATGAAAAAATAATACAACAAACATATTTTTCTTTTATTTTATTTTTATTCTCTTGTTCTTTTTTCTCATTTTATTTTATGTTTTTTTTGTTCTGCTGTGTTCTCTTACTTAAAATAACAAATCGGAAAAATGCTCTAAGTGCACGTTTATTTCTTATGTTTTGTTAGTGTTCGTGTGTATCTGTGTGTGGTTGTTGTTATTTTCTTATTTTATTTTTATTATATTCTTTGTACAATTTTTATTCAGTGTGTGTGTGTGTTTTTTGTTATTTTTGTATTTTGTTATTCTCATATACAAAAGATATAAATGTAGAGTTGAAATATAAAAACAACCATGCAAACACAAACATAAAAAGTGTTGTCAATTGTAGCGTTTTTGTGGAAAAAGTATTTTATCGGTTGATTATTTATTAAACTGTTTGAAAAGAGTAGAGGAGGAGTTATCGTAGGCAACGTAAAACTATTAAAGGTAATATTTTTAAGACTCTTCCCACTGGAGATTCCGGTATTAAAATTTTTGTAAACTGTAAATAAGGATTAAGATCGAAAAGAAGTTCAATATATATTATATGTAATAAAATTAATTCAAAATTTAGATGATTTGCGAAAGTGAGAGATTTACATATGAGTGTTATAATTTAATTTGGACCGTTCAGCTTAAATTTAAATATGCTGGATGTGTACATATTTGGACTTCCTTGGATGCTGCTAAAAATATTGCATAATATATTGATAACATATACAGATTTTTCTTTTCGCCTAATACAATTGAATATAATATGATATAATTTAAATATCTCCTTATCTCTTTTGTTTAAGCCTTAGATTCTATTACCGTTTAATTAAAATGTTGGAATGTTGTTCACCAATTTCAATAGTTTTCGATCCTCTTGAAAAAAACTCTCCATTGACCTAAGCTTCGGGCAGGTTAGAGGATTTGCAAAAACATGTGGATACATAATAAAAACTTATGAAAGAAGCAGCCTATTTGTAAATACTCCTTGATGTATATTTTGTAAATTTATAGAGCCCATTGTAACTTATTTTGCTGCAACTGCGTATTGCTTGTCATAAAGAACTTTTGGGAATTTTTGGCTTTTTTTCGAGCATCAACAACATTCAATTTGAGACCAAGAGGTCTCGAAAAATCCATATATATTTTATATTATGCAAAATTTTTAGCAGCGTTTCTATCAAAAACTTTTTGAACTTTCATTGTTTTTAAACATTCATTAGCTTTAATTTTTCATTTCAAATCACTGAGCTAATTAGGTTGCTTTCCTTCCTGATGTGTTGGGAGCTCTTTTGAAAATATTTTCTATATTTTTAGCTTTAGAAGCATCATATGAACCATTCCTTCTACCTAAAGCAGGCTTTCTATCCACAGAAAAATTTTCCCAGTACTATTTAATATCATTGGAAACTGTTTGACGGCAGACCTTTGAATGTTCGGCAAAATTAGGCATCATATTGAATCGATGTGAATAATATACGAACTAGTTACAATTAACATAAATATTTGTAATTTTTGGTAAACTTTTCCTTTCAAATGAGCCCATAAAATTTCCATAAACCGCTATTAATTTGGAAGGTCTTATTTCCTTTGGTACTAATTCTATTTTTTTTTTTTTTTGAAAAATTTATCCTGAAGTTTTTGCAGATAACAAATCTGGCCAGATATTAGTTTTTTGTTTCCAAATATATTTTTCGATAAAATTTTTAAATACTGTCATACTTTTCTATTGTTAACTTTTCCATTCACAGCAATTCCACTTAAAAAAGCCGGTTCACTGATACTACTTTCACTTATGACTGACCACAATAAACTTTTCCTGGGAAATTTGTCGGTGGCGGCGTGACTAGAGGACTTAAAATAAAGGTAATGGTTAATCAGTGGTTAATGGCGCTGTTTTTTCCTTTTCTGTACTCTTATGCATTCTAAATATTTCTTAATTATATTTCCTACCCAATTGTCGATCCGATTTTTTACTGTTACCTACTGCTTAATTTTTTCAATTTTGATTGTATTTTGGAGTCTTTTAAACTTCAATTTCCACCAGATTAAATTTTTCTTTCAAATGACATACTGTACTCATATAAGTTTATTGTCTTGTAAATAAGTTTTTTTGAATCTCATTAATTTTACTAGTTCGTATTATAAAAATTATCGGATTAGTTTTATAATTAATAAATTCTTCAGATAATAATTAAAAAGTTTTGTTTAATCTGTAAATAGTTCTTCCAAATATGGGCATATTCCGTGCTACACAACGGAAATTCAAAATCATGCGTTATGGTTTAATCACGATTTTTTACAAAATATTCATTTGAACAAAATTTGTTATTGATTTTTTATTGTTTTTAAATAATTTTTAATCGTCATTTAATGTTTTTAAATAAAACTTTATTATAAAATATTAAATAACTGAAAAAAATGCCCAAATAATTTCATTTGCAATATTTTGGAATTTTCCCTTTAGCTCTTCTCATATGCTTGCATGTGCGATGAATTTTCATAACTCTCTTTTAAACATTAAGCATTGACAACACTCACAATCCAAAGAGAAGAATGAGTAAAAAGAGAGAATAAGAAAAACAAAAACCGAAAAAATATTGTAATGGACCCTGCTGTTGGTTGATTTTAGTGTTTAGTTTGTTTCTTGCCTCTTGCACACACTCTTCTCGTGTCGTGTATATAGACGTCGTCTCCGATTCTACTGTGCAAAGTAATTTTAGAAATAAAATAAAAAATAGAAATAATTTTCGAAATTGATTGCCGGTTAACGAAAAAAAAATAAATAAATTCATATTTAAAAAAATAAAGTTTTTTAAAAATAACAACAACAACTTAAATAAAAAAGAAGAAGAGAAACATAATAATATTCAAGGAATAAATATGTTTTTACAAAAGTAAAGTAAGTAAATAACAAAGTGCGTGAGTGAGTGTGTATGTGTAAGTGTATTAGTAAAAATTCACTGCTGTTGCTGATTTTACGCCAAAAAGGAAAAAATAGGGATATTTATTTATGAAAATCTAAAACAGCAACAAAAATGTTTTTTTCTAAGGAATTTTCTTCGGAGGTTTTCAAAGGAAAATTCTTCTTGGAAGTAAACAAGAGAAAAAAGGAAAATAAATAATTTAAATCTTAAATTATTGTTAAATAGCGCCATCTGTGTGTGTGTGTGTGTTGGGTTAAAAATTTTCAACTGGAATTTGTTTTTCTCAATAAATATTTTTATATTTTACAAAATAGTGTTTGTACTACGTACTACAATAACAACTACAACAACATAAATAAGGTTTTAGATACAAATAGGAAAATTATGATGGTGGTGTTTATATGTTGGAGTATGAGCGAGTGTGTGTTTGTGTATGAGTGTGGTGGTGGTAACGAAATATTGAAATTGACAGTTCTCTCTTAAGTCAGTGTCATAGATACAATTGTATCTTGAAGTTTCAAAATGAAAATAACAAAAAAAAAATAACATTAAAAAAATCATGTGTCTTTAATACAATTCGAAAAATGTTCGAAAGAATAAAAAAAGAAAGAACATAATAAAAAAGAAATTAAGAAAAAAGTTATAAATTTCAAAAATAATTTCAAAATTTTAATTGAAATTTTTATGGTCATTAATCTAAAAGCGAAAAAAATGTAAATAGATTTCGAAAAAAGTGTGCCAAAGTTATTAAAAGTAAATAAAACTGAATAAAAAAATATTGGTATCTAAAAGATACAAATAAAAATATTAAATCATTTATGGAAATATAAATAAATGAAATTTTAAACAAAATCTATGTAAAAAATAATGAAATCTTTAAGGTACAATAACTAAAAATAAATTCAGAAGATTCGTAACTATAACTAGAAAATTATAACTAAAATCTTCAAATACAAAAACTAAAGTTTAATGAATACTTGGAATTTTTTACAAAATATAAGATACAATATTCAATAAAGGATTAAAAAAATATTGAAATCTATAAGATACAACAACTTAAATTTAATCTATAAGATACAAAATTTTAAATATTTAAAAAGTGATTTAAAAACGTAATAATACAAAAAAAGAAGTGTAATAAAAACCTGGAACTAGTTAAATTCATAAGATACAATAAACAATAAACTAAAATTTAATCTATAAGATACAAATTTTTACATAGTTATTTAAAATAAAATCAATTCCTGAGATTCAAAAGTAAATACTTGGAATTAATTAAAGCCATAAGATACTATATTGAAGCAGTTCTTGTACTTCCAAATAAATACTGGAAATAAATAAATAATTAAATTTTTAATATAAAAACCTAATGTTTCATGGTATAAATTAAAGCCATAAGATATAATTTATTGAATCCACGGAATTCAGAAAAAGTATTTCTAATATATACAAAACTATTGCAATTAGATACTTATAAGATACTAATTTGCAAAAAGTGTAGAAAAAATCAATCAATTCCTGAGATACAAAAAAAGAAAAATCTTAAGTGAATCCCTGGTATAAAATTAATCCATTAGAATTCAAAAAAGTGTTTTAAAATAAATAAAAATGATAATTTTTACATTTTAATTTAAACACAATTCCTGGAATGTTAATAAAATGTAAAAAATAGTGACTAAATAAAAAAATAAATAAATAATTAGATTGTGAATAAATTAATTAAAACATAGATAGTTTAATCCTATAGATACCAAACGCAATGAGTGACTGCAGTGAATGAAATGGTTAAAAATTTAATATAGATCTCATTTCAATCAAATATATCCAAATATTTATATCTTATAGATACAAAGTCTGCAAAATGTGAATTAAAATCAAATTAAAAAAAAATTATAACTAAATCATATAAAAAATAAATAATTAAATCCTAAAGAAACAAAATTAAATTAACACAAATTGAATTGAAAATATCTATAAGATACCAAATACTTTAATAAAATTTATAGATACAAATTAAATATAAAAAAATATAACAAGTGAATTAAAAATTTTATCAAAATGGTATAAAATATTCGAATGAATGTATGAATTTAAAAGCGATTAAATCCTACAGATACAAGAATTAAAATTTCATGAAACTTTGGAATCGGAAAAAACGTTATGACTAAAAATGATTAAGTCTTTAAGATAAAAAAATTTAAATTAAAATATATTAAGATTAATGTATTAAATTGCAAATAAAAAATACAAAAGCAGAAACAAAAAAGTAAAATAACAAGAATCTCTGGAATTTAAATAAGATTTTAAAAAATGACTTTCAGATACAGAAAGTCGAATCTAATTAAAAATTTAACAAAATAAATAAAAAATTAATAATTATATCCGACAGATACAAAAAAGTAAAATGTCATTAATCCCTGAAATTGAAATGAAATGATTTTAATGGTATTAAAAACGTAATTAAATCTTTACGGTAAAAAATTAAATTTAAATAAAATTATTTACAAAAAAAAATAAACAATTAAATTAAATGGAAATAATTATATCTAACAGATATAAAAAAGTTAAAATGTCAATTATCTGTGGAATTTAAATAGAATTATAAACAAAAAATTATGACTAAATAATCTCAAAAAAATAATTAAATCCTTAAGATAGAAACAAAGCAATTAAATGAAATTGTTAATAAAAATATGTAATTGTATCTAACAATATACAAAACATTTAAAAAGCCTGGAATTACGGGAATTTTAATTAAGAATTTTAAAGAGAAAGTGTGACTAAATAAATAAATAAATAAATAATAAGAAAATTTTTAAACTAAATAAATTTTTCTACAAATAAATCTAACAAATTAAAATTATAAATAAAAGATTCAAAAGCGTAAAATATCAAAAATCCCTAGAATTTTTATGAAAATTAAATAAAACATATGACCAAAGAAATTTAACAAAATAGTTATAAAATGAAAGAAAATTATTAACTAAAATTATCTAAACTATTATATTCCACAGATACAACAAATTCTAAATATATGATTAAATTAACTGAAATGTTTTTTACAAGAAGATACAATCAAAATAATTTAAAACATAATTAATAATTTAAACGTCTAAAAGATGCACAAATTTTAAAAAATCCTTAAATAAAACTTTAATCTAGAAAACTAAAAAATTAAAATTTTAATAAAATTATTTACAAAAAATATCTAATAAATTAAATAGTAATAATTGTATATAAAAGATACAAAATTAAATGTCAAAAAATGCCTGGAAAAAATAAATAACATTTAAAAAATTAAAAAAATAATTTAAAAAATTTAAACAGAATAAAATCATAAGTTGCTATAAAATAAGATCTATGACTAGTAGATAGAAAAGTTCTTTAAGATACAAAATTGAATTTAAATAAAATTATTTATAAAAACGTTAAACAATAAAATTAAGAGATACAATTATATCTAACAGATACAAGCATAATTTATTTAAATAAATTAACATAATTAGCGAAAAATAAATGCCAAAGATACACGAAACAGATACAAAAAAAGCGATAAAAAGTGCAATTATATCTAATAGATACAAAAAGTATTAATTCTCATTTAATAAATAAATTAAAAAATCATCAACAATAAGTACATAAGATTCCTAAATATAACACGTACGTCGAAATAAATTAAAAATCTTTAAATAAATTAATAAAATTAAAAAATTAATCAATTTAACATAAATTAAATCTTTTGAATAAAATTTCTATATAAATCAGTAAACAAATGAATTAAAACACACAGTTTTTTTAAACAGATACAAGTGAATTCCAAATAATTTCAGTGAATAAAATAAATTATAAAAAATAAATTTTTAAGATATATTTATATAAAATATATCACGAAATAAATTCAAAATCTTTAAGATACAAAAAAAATAAATATTAAAATATACAATTATGTCTAACAGATCCAAAAAAGTATGAATTCGTATTATATAAATTAAGAAATTAACAAAAAAAAGATACATGAATAATAAATTTATAACGAACTAAATTAAAAATCTTTAAGATACAAAATTTAAGACACAATTTAAAATAACTAAAAAGATATTTAACAAGTAATAATTATATCTCACAAATACAAAAAATAGTCGTAATTAATTCTAGTTATTTAAGCAAATATATCAAATTTATTAAATAAGAAAAAATTAATCTTAAGATACAAATTATAAAATTTTCCTAAAAATCATATGCCGCATAATTTTCTTAGAATCCAGTGAGTGTTTTCTTTTTTCTGTATCTTCTGAGTTTTTCTTTAACTAAATATTTTCTAATGTGACCAATAACAACAAATTATAACAACAATAAGAGGAAAATATCTTTAAGATACAAAAGAATATTTCTATGTTATTTTGTTTTTCATAAAATTCTGTGATATGGGATTACAAATTAACCGGATTTATTATTAAACATCTCGCTGTTAAAACCGGTATGTTGTATGTATGTCTGTCTGTCCATATTTTTGTCGTTTTTATATTATCTTCTCTCTTTTTTATATTGTACATTTTGTTTTAGTGTTTTTTTATGATTTAGTTTAAACATCTTTTTCTTCCTTAACTGCTTTTTGCTGCCTGCTTCAGATTGAATATCTTTCAGATGAATAAAATAAAATCTTCATCATTAAATTGTTTAAATTATTTAAGTGAAATAATTTAATAAAAATGACTTTTATTTTTAGGTTGTCACTAGGGTTTCCCTACGGGAAAACGTTCAAAGCATTTTCCCGCGAACTTAATTTTTTTAAATCCCCAGGAGAAATTCTCGAAAATTTTCAAGAAGTGAATTAACTAATAAGTGTAGATGAAATCATCTAAGAAGTGAAAATAACTTGGTCAGATTGTTTCTAAGAAGAACTGCTATCGGTCCGAAAGAAAAACAGTTATAGACTGATATTTGAGACTGAATTCAATAGTACCACAACTCACCTAAATCGCTTAAATATCATATCAGTGGTTATTATATATCGCAATTTGAAAAGCGATTTTCGGAACTTTTCCACATACATTTATTTCAGCAAAAGGATATAACCTCAAAAATATTCGAAACAAGCTTTTAAGCATATAAAATTCTTTTATATGGAATTTTTTTTTTAATATATGTTATATAATTTATCAAATATTTCGTTATAGATCTCACATTAGTTTTAGAATATATTATAGATATATAGATATATGATATGACGATCGATTTTTTTAAATCCCGGGAACAAAAAAGGGAATGAGAAACCCTAGTTGTGACATTTTGTTTGAAATGTTTGAAAATAAATGAAAGATTATTTTTTGTTCTCCTTTTAAAAATTTACCACACTTTTGGATACCTTGTTTGATTGAAGGTTATTTATTATTCGATAGAGCCAAATATACGATTCGATCTGGTTTTAGTATAATTTAAGCATTTTTTGTAAAAGAAAACTCTTAAAACCTTTGTTCTATAGACTATTTGACATTCTAATTTATTCCCGGGAATCACCGAGAACAACATATGTTTTTCTTAAATTCCTAGAAAAAAATCTGGAAAAAGAGAAACCCTATTTGTGACATTTTTTGTTTTGAAAACTCTTTAAATGAAAGTACATCAAATTTACTTTTTTTATTACCTTGAGAAATTATGAATGATTATTGTGACGATTTTTGTTAAATAATAAAAAAGTTTGACCCAGTTTAAAATTTCAGTTTGTTTGTTAATGTTTCCTTTAAAAATATAAACTCAAACTCTATAGTGAAGTATTAAATATTTTGTAGTTTTGAAATGACTGTGAAAATAAAGTTCAGAAAAAAAGTTTTAAAATATTTACACGTAATAAAATGAAAAGAAATTTAATAATATTTTACACACGATAACTTAAATAATGACAAAAAGTTTGTGACAAAAAAGTTTCCATAGAAATTTAATAATAATGATTGATATTATTTTGTACAGGAAGTTTCAAATTTTATCATTCCATTGTGCTATAAATAAGACTATATCAGAGGGAAACCACTAATACTGGATTTATTATTTTTATTTCATTTAATCTCGATTATATTACATATCGTATAAGCTATAACTCTTTAAAATTGAATCTTTGATTATAAACTTATGGACCCTTTTCGGGTAACTCTTTCATTAATAATTTGTTAGTTGTTTTAGTATTTCTGTTTTGACAGTTTTAAAATACTCGATATTTAGTTGTAAACTTGTTTTAAAAATTTACTTTTTTATCGAAATGGTCACCCTTGAGAACGTTTTGAGGATCCTCCCGATACTTTTTGTGTATTTACCTTGTAGTAGACAGTTAAGTTTTAAGTTCTAAATGTTTTGCTCCAAATTACGATTTTTCATTTAATTATATTCTAAATTATATATTCCGAAATATAGTTATTATTATGGATAATAGTTAGCTAAAGTCAGGACCTTGCTCTGTATTATATTTTGAGCATTTATATAGTCCAAAATATGGTAAATATTATGTTTTGAATTTGAATTTGAATATTCTAGTTAATATTATAGTTAAAATTCTCGTCTATAGTTTAGACTGGAAAATATTTGTGGTTATAGTTTGAAATATGTTCCTTATTATATAGACTTTAGAATATCTGATTTGATATTTGTTAAAGTGGAAATCATACTTTTAACTAATTTGAAAATATTTTGTATATTAACTCCGTAATGGGTTAATATTTGTTGCGAATAACTTTTACTCCTGATTAAATACATCCTTGTGTAGTTTAGAAAAACGTTAAGGGCGTTTAAACATTATCTGCCACTTAGCTTATATACTTTTTACGAACAAGTCTTGCTACCATCATCAAGGTAATTAAATAAAGATCACTTTAAACCTTTCCAAATTTTAAAACTTATTGTATTTGTTTTTCTATCTATTTTCGAACATCCTTCCATCCCATCTTTTACTCAACGTAAACAGTATGAAAAAACTGAATTCACTATATAACATTTTGGAAAAAAGGACTCTTTTTTAATATTCTTTTTTAATTATTTAATTATTTTTCAATATCATTAATTTTTAAAAAATATTTTTACTCAAAACACCTGACTTAAAATATACAACAACATATGCATTAATAAAGCATCTGTCCGGTATTTAATTACAAATTTCTTAAAAGACATAATTTTTTTTAATAAACGTATCAATTTCTTAAATTTCATACTTCATAAAATGATATCATTAAGCTTTTTTAAGAAATCTCTATCCCCCAAGAAGCTCTATTATCAAATACTGATATTTGTCGTACGACTTTATGAAAAAAAGAATTAATTGAAAATTAAAACAGATGTTAATAATGAACATTAAACATTAAAAACAGCTGTTATTGTTACACTTCTCGATCTCGCTAAATTAATGTGAATAAAATTATTTAAAAAACTTATAATTATTTTTTTATGATCTAAAAGCTTAATTTCTCTTATTTTTTTATTATCATTAATTTCCTTCTTAATTCAAAATTAAGTTATAAATACTGAAAAAAGTGTGTCAGAGTTCTGAACTAATATTCTTTTAATAAAAACAATTTTTTTTACAAAATTTATATTATTTTATAACACTAGGCAACAGCAATTTTTGAAAACGAAAAAAAAATTATATTGATCTGAAATTGTAAACTTCGCGTATAAAAGCTGTATTTTGTATTGAATCACGTTTTAGTGCTTTAAGTGCGGGATTTTCTAAAAAAAAATATTTAATATCTAAATAATATCTTGCACTACATCTGGAATTAAAGTCTTACTTCTAGTCTAGACTATTAATTGAGTTATAGTTTGACTTATTGTCTATAGTCTGGATTTCGAAATTAATTACAGAGTAGATAAAATCCGAGGCCATTGTATGAGCTATAAATTGTCCAATTCCTATATTTTGCATTAAAGTGTTCCCTGGATTATAGGGTAAACTCTTATCTTAATTCCGAACTATTTTCTGGATTATAGTTTGAACTATAATCTAATTTCTATGTTTTTAAATAAAGTATATTTTCCGGATTATAGTCAATCTAAACTATATTCTGAATTATTGTGTGGAATATATTATATATAAAGTATAAAATATCGATTATAGTTTCAATTATAATCTGTAGTTTAATTTAAGTTTGGAGTGTAGCTTGAAATATCAAGACTATATATACTCTATACTCGATTACTATACTCTTAACTTAAGTTCGACTATTTTCTGATTTATAATTTAAACTATAATCTTATTTCTATTGCCCAAGATATAGTAATATTCTGAATTATTGTCTTTGTTTTGTATAATACAGAATTTGAACTATATTCTAAAATCTATAATTTAGATTATAGTTAATATTCTGAATTATAGTCAGGACTGTTCTTAATACTCTGGCATATACATTGAATCATAGTTTTAACTGTAGTCTGAATTATTAATTTCGGATTCTGGACTGTTCTGTATTGATTATATTATGTTCTGGATAATGATTGAACTATTCGAATATAATCGAGACTATATTTTGGTTTATATTTTATGCATTATCCTAAATTATAAAGAATATTGTATATTTATTTTCTGGATTAAAGGTTAGACTTTAAAGTCTAGAGTCTGATCTTCATAATATAGTCAATATTATAAATTATAGTCTGATCTGTAAATAAATTACTACATATTCGATTTGAGAAAGTCGGATCTCAAATGGAACCTAGTACATATCAATTTGTTTATATAGATCATAATTTGTTTTCAAAATTGTTACCCACTGTAATCATTCGAAAAAAATTGAAAGTATTTTTGCTACTAAATGTAAAAACTCTTCGGGCTATAAACAAAACCGTGAATAATTTTTTTTTTATTATTTCAATAGCATTTTTCCTATTTCTATTAAACAATAATAAATACAATTAATAAGATACATTTCTTAATTATTTTATGATTTTTATTTTAACACTTGTGAATTATATTTCTCTATCACATCTTGTGAATAAATAAAAAAACAACAACAAATTTGAAAACAAGTTTTATAAAAAGAAATTAACTATAATTACTACTTCTTACTTACTTATGACCATAAAATCAACGAAGCAAATCTTAAACAAGTAAGAATGCTATATTCGGCTGTGCCGAATCTTCAATCACCACAAATACCATTGAAAATAATATGTTATATTTCGTACATAATACACTCACACATACGCTCACAAACGTATATAATATATAAAAGTTTTTTTGGAACCTAAAATGAGTCATGAAATAAGTTATATTTTTGGGTATTACTTTTCTCTGCTGAACCGATTTTGAAGTTGTATAAAGTATATATGACTTAACATTATGACAAAATTTCATTACAATTTGTCGATTTATAATTGACAATATTCTGAAAGTTCTTCATTAGAATTTCGGGGATGCTTCAGAAAACGGTCTTTATCTTTTGATATGCTAAATCGATTTTGCTGGTTTTAAAGTAAACTTCTCAAGACTATAAAAATACTCATTATGCTCTGTCATATGTTATGGACGTGAGCGTGCCAATAACAGACAGGCAGACAGACAGACGGACAAAGCTAAATCGACTCAGATTTTTATTTGATGCAAGAATTTATATATACATTATGGGATGTTAATACCTTAGCGTCACACACGTAATGACGTAGTTAATATACCTTCTTCACCACTTGTGATAGTGGAGGGTATAGAAAACTAAAATCGTAAAAAAAATATAAAGAAAAATGATTGTCTATGATAGTAAAATCTATCTTATGGATAGATAGATGGATGAATGGTTTGAAGTAGACATTTAAACTAGAAAAAGTGTTAAAACTATTGTGCGATCATCATAAATCATAAATGATGATGAATATTTGTCCAAAGTGGTTAAGAGTTCTTCATAAGTTTTGCTGCTGCTGCTGGTCGTTTGATTTTTATTCTCTCGTTTTTACTTTATTTTTAATTTTTGTGTGGCATCATGAATTAAAGTTAAATTCAAAAGATAGAATAGGAAAAGAAAGAAATAAATAATAAAATGGCTATAAAGAGTTTAATAACATAATTGACTGTTTCTACAACTAAATCACATAATTAGCTGGTATTATACTTAAATTACCGATATAATGTTTTTCGGTGTTTTTCATTTCTTTAATGTTAACGTTTTGTTGTTTTCTTTTAGAGAAGAAAGAAAGAAAAAAAAGAGAAAATTTTTTAAATAAACACATTTTCTTTGTGTTAAAAGAAAAATTTTAAATGAAGAATTTTTCATTTTGTGATTTTAAAAATTGTTAAGCAGCATTTTTATTAAAATGACAAAAATAAACTTTTTGAAAAAAAAGAAAAAGAAATAAATTAAAAATTAAACTTAAAAAGGTGTTTTATTTGATCACAGAGGGTGGTCCAACCAACACTCACTCTGTTTTTAAAAACTTTTATTAACAATTTGCCTCAGTTATGATCTTGAGCCTGAGCCAAAAAAAAACTTTTTCTTTAAAAATGATTTTCAATATTTTAATGTCATTCAATAGTTAATGTCTTGAAGCAAATTTGTTTAAAAAAATTGGACCAAACTATTTGTAATTGTGGGCGTGACAAGTTTTTTAATGTAGGTGTTTTATGTGTAGTTAAAATCAAATTTTGATTAAATAGAAATTTCCACAGAAGAAAACTATAACTTTACATTTTGAGTTTATACATTCATTTAGTCCCGTAGAACCCATCGGTGAACAAATTTTTTCATTGGAATGAAAGTACTTTCAACATTTGTTTGCTGTTTTTGATTATATGTTTTGATAAAAATTTTAGATTAAGTAAAAGGGCTTGTGAAACTAGAAAACTCTAGGTTTTTTGAAGATCACTTCTCAATATACGATCCACTGCAAACATGCTTAAAAATAGAAATTATAATGGAAATATTTTTAGTAGAGAATACTTTATAATACACAAACCAAGTTTTTCGAGGAACAGCAGAGAACTTCTCATGGCTACCATATAAAGAGGGAATTCGATGACAACTCCTTGGTGATTTGAATCCTTCCTGAAATAAAAGTAAAAACTATTTTTGAAAAATTTTAGATTGATGCAAAATCAGTACGAATATAAGTTGAGTATAGCGGCATTTCTGCCACAATTCAATATTTTTGTCGAGGATTAAAGTCTTTTGATACAAAATCTTTTCATAGTGACATGGGTGAAATTCAGTCATATATCCGTATATCTGTATTTGCATTCATTCAATGCAATTTTTTGTTGCTTCACTCACACAAAGGCAAAAGTACAGAAGTGTATGTGGGTACCTTTGCTTAGATATGAATGGTTAATTGCCCGACTTCCTGCATAAAATTTGAAAAAATAAAAATTAAAATGGGCTTTTAATTTAAAAAGTCGATTTTGATTGGATCTGTTTTTTTTTTTTTTTCATTTTATTTCATACTTAATTTTATTCAATCATTTCTTTTATCAAATTCACAAATATATTGTCCGAAAATAACGCTTTTTATCATTCTCCCTCCTTAATCTTTTATTTACTTTAAACTCATTTATTATTTATTAACATTTGTCCAATTCACTTAAATTTTCCGTTTTGTGATTATGTTTTTTTTTTTGCGTTTTTGGCTTTGCCTTTTTCTTCTTAAATTGCATTACAACTTTTCAACAAGTAGTTTAATTTAATTAATTAACTGATTAAAAGATAATAATACAAATAGCTGAGAGTATTAAATAAATTAATATAACAAACACTAAAGTATTTGTTTGTTTGTATTTGTAATATGTATAAGTATATGTGTATGTGTGCATTTGAATTAAAAGATAATGAATGATATTAAAGTTAATTAACATGTATTTTTTTAATAAAAAAAGAGGCTGAAATCAAACTGAGAAATATAATAAAAAACACACACATGCACACATCTGTATATTTGTTTGTAAATAAATTTTGTGACAAAATTGAAAAAATGTAAGTTATAAGTTTTTAACTTATTAACTGTCATTTGGGATTAAAAAATCAATAAATTTTGCTGATTTTCCACAAGAAAAGTGTAAAAATAAATATTTTTTCAAGGATTTAATTAAAATATTATAGAATAAATAAGAAATAGCGGATTTGAAGGATTTTTAACGAAATTTTATATTAAAGTTTATTGGAAGTGATGAATGGGGTTGCATAAAGCTTCTTATTGACATGTTCTTGAGCCAAATTAATATAACGGACGATCTAACAAAGTCCATCCATTTAATTAAATTTCTCACATTGTTTTTTGTGACTCAGAAGTAATTTTTTGTAAATTAATATGTAACTTTTGATCGGTTGAATGAATGAATTTGCATGTAATTTAGATACAACGATAGAAGAGGAGTATAGAATTATAACTTTAGGAGTTTCTATTCATAGGATCTACATGGGTTGAGGTATACGGGTGCAAACTGGGGTGTATTAGATCTTTAGTTTTTTTATTTTATTTTTTTGTGGTAAAAGAAGTGGGATCGAAAAATTCATAACATACTTATATATAAAAAATTAACTGGAATAGTTAGCCCATTTCCAGTTTCTTTGCCATAGTGACAGAATGCAAAGTCAGACCTAAAATAAGTTTTTATGAAATTTTATGCATGGACGCAGCATATTTTGTAAACATTTCCTTTATAAAAATTTCGGTATTTATAGAGCCTGCTGATTGACTTCTTTCGCCGCAACTACATATTGCTTGCACTGCAAGAACTCTTTGGGAAATTTTTACTGCTTTTGGCAGATAGCGAAATAAAATCTGCCATAGTTTTGTCATCCACTATGCAGCAAGAATATATTTTTATGAAACATGACTTCAGTTTCCGAGCTTTTTTAAGGTCTCAAAATTTTTATCTGCGTTACTGTCTTGAGTCTTGAATGGTTTTAAGAACTGGGATGGGATGCTTTTCTACCAGATGTGTTGGGAGGTCCTTTGAAAATTCTTTTTTAATTTTTGGTTTTAAAGACATCAAATGTGTCATTCCTTCTATCTGAACCAAGTTTTCATATCAACGGATAAAATCTCTTGGTACTGTTTAAGAACATTGGAAACATTTCGACGTCAGACCTTTAAATGCTTGACCAAATTTGTACAGTACCAATTTGGGTTATTTTTAAAATTTTTAATAATGAATTTAATCATTTTAATTAGATTAACAACATATCAATTTGTTTGCTTAGTAACTAACGTGTTTAACAAGGTAAATTAATCAAAAATTCAAATAATTCAAGAACTAAAAGTTTTAATGAAAAAGGTGTGTTAAGAATTTTTCGTTCTTACTCCCTATATTTCTAAAAGCTCGACTATGCCTTACTGTGCAGTGTGGTCGCTGCTTAAAACCAGAATAGAAATATAACTATGTAGTATCTTTAAATTAGATAGTATTCTGAATAACGAAGATTTGCTAGAGCATATTTTCTAATCCTTATTAATCCGAAAAACTATATTCTTTTTCGAAGGATTTATTATTATATACCTCTGGCTTTTGCTTTTCAAATAAAAATTTATTATTTTTTAGTTCTCGCAACTGAAAAATATTTTATAAAGAAAGCAATTTTAAAACATTTTTTTTTTTGTTTGCATTTTTTTGCCGCAACAAAAAATTGAAACAATTGTTGAGATAAAATAGAAATAAATTTCCATCAAACAAAAGCATAAAACGTTTGATTGTTGTTTTAAATTTTTTTCCATCGTTTTGTTTTTTTTTTTTTAGATTTTATATAATTAAACAAAAATTTAGAACAATTCAGAACATTTTACAAAAGAATAATCGAAAAAATATTGATTTTATATTTTGAAAACTGTAATCTTTTTTAAAGCTTTTTCAAAATTAGGATTATGGAGCAATTTATTTGGGTTATATAATATTTGGTTTTAAATCACAATTGTTTAAAGTGAAATAAATTTCTATTCTACTTTATTAAGAGTGAAAGTCACTATAGACTGTAGAAAAATATAAGTTGTATAGATCTGAACTCTAAATTGTTTTAATTCTTGATCGTTTACTTTGTCACTTTTTTGTTTGTTATGAACTGAACCCTTCAGTGGCCCCACGTGTGGCAGCACTACAGGGCTTTCTTATTTAGACAACAATTTTTGTGATAATCTTGCTTTAACGTTGTTTTTTAATATTTCCTTGTAATAGAGTTCGTATAAGAAGTGAGATCAAAAAATTCTAAACACACATATATGTTTATATAAACGAAACAATTATACTTTCAGTTTAAATTTTTAAAACTTTATTCGTTAGTGATTTGAAATTTTGAACCTTCTGCAGAAATCCTTCCAATAACGTTTTTATAGTGCTTTCTGTCATTTTGCCCAAACAGGAACTTCATCAGGATATCTTTTTGTACTCTTCCATTCTCTTTTAACAAGATCCCAATATCTCTCTACTGGTCTTAGCTTTGGGCAGTTTAGAGGATTTGACTCTCATGGGACAAATAATACCTGACAGGATGCCAAGTCGGGTCAGAAATAAGTGGACGCATTATAAAGTCTTATGAATAAAACATTCCTTGATCTAAATTTCTGGATTTAAAGAGTCTGTTGTAATATATTGTCTGCTATACCAAGAACTTTAAGTGAACATTTTACTGCTGTTGGGTGTTATACCATCCTTCAAGAGCCCTTCGAGCATCAGCAACATAAAACTTGTGAAAAATCTGCCAGAGCGTAAGTTTCATCATTAATTACTCAGCAAGAATATTCTTTTAGAAAGCTTAGCTGCGACCCAAATAGTCCAAATAGTCCAAGCACTGAGCTATCAGAGCTGCTTTTCTAACGATGTGTTTAAAGCTCTTTTAGAAACATCATGTGTGTTTTTCCGGATTAGTTCTTCGTTACTGTTAAATAAAGCTTAGAAAAGTTTTTTTTTTTAAATCTTTGTATGCACTTTTTTCTGGTCAGAAAAAAAAATACATTCAAATAATACTTGGTTAAAAGTTTTAATGAAGAGGTGTGTTAAAAATTTTCAATCTCACTCCTCATAATCTATCTCTATTTAACTGCAACTGTACCCTCTTTATTTTCTTATTCTATAAACTCTAGTGATTTCACATTAACTCCTAAACTCCTTATTTTAACTTTACCACACTCTGTGCCAAAATGAGCATCGAATATTAAAACAACAATAAAAATTAATCGAAATGTTCGAGTTTTAATACAAATATCAATAAGCCATCAATAATTACTAAAAATGACATGGATATTTGATTACAAAAATTTGCGTGTTTAAAGAAAATATTTAGAAAAAATCGAATTCACATATTTTTCCACAATTCACAACACAAATGTTCGACATGAAATTTTAGGTTTTTTTCTAATGAACTAAATAAATAAAATGGAACCGCATTATTGATAACAGGAAATTCCAATATTTATGGAAATTTTCTTATGAATCATTTTAAAAATTCATTACGATATTTAACTTACGATAATGACCACAAAAAAATAAAAAAAAAAACAAATACAATTTCAAAAGGATAAATTTAATAAATAACGAAATAGATTTACAGACACATATACACACACTCGCAGAAATATACACATGGATAAAATTATGGTATAAATTAATACAATCAAATTAAAAATTTATAAAATTAATATCTCTAAAGATAGATAATGATAAAAAAATAACACTAATAAAACTTTATCGGTATCTGATGGTTTGATTTTTTTATATTAATTTTACCTTAAAAATACTACGTTGTCGCTTTCTGTCGCACAGTGCGTCAACATCGATTTTTTGGAAATAATACTGTTACTTTTGAAATTGCTGAAGAAATGTATGGAAAATAAAAGAATTTTACCTATGGATATCTAATTTGGCCAGGGTATAAACGTAGTACACGAGTAATATCTCGTAACTTTAAGATTCAGAATATTTAAAGAAAAAATAAGAAGAGTAAGAGGTAAAAAATTTATGAAAAACTTTAAATTTCGAATTTTTGTTCTCATTTCTTCGTAAATAAGACAATTAAAAATATTCTGACTTTTTAATTTTCTAATACCTAAAATCACAATCCCTATAAATTATGTATAAACATTTTCCTTTTTTCACTGAAATATTCCCCATGTCATTATAGGGGCCCCCATGACAGAAAATATTTATTGGGTATTTACCTTAAATGTGTAACTATTTATTAATTTAATAAATATTCCAGCCTTAAGATTTGAGAACTTAGGAAAAAATTAGCAAATTTGGAATACGCTTGTGAGCTGATCTTTGCCCCATGTTCATATTACTCGCATTCCCTTTAAGCAATGGCTTATTTAGTGAGTAAATGTTGCCACTTTTAAGTTTCAACTTCAGGTTCAAACAACTTTTAATGGGATCTTGTTATTGTATAATAATTGCATAAATATTTTTTGAAACTGGAAGATATTTCAAAAATTTAGGACCTATTAAAAGCCCACTAATTAAAAAACCTAAAACATACAAAAATAAAATTGGGATAAAATTTAAAATAAATAGAATTTTTCGACCTGATAACTCTAAATATAAAAGTTAACCTACACATATAATTATACTGCTTATAGAGGTTTACCTGGACTATATATAATTTTACAATTCTGAAATAAGTTTTTGACGATTTCTTCTTAAATTAACATAGATGACCATCACTTAAGATGGTCATCGATTGAACTCGATGGGTTTCAACTCCTACCTCGATGGGTTTGAACTCCTAACTCATTAAGATATCTCTAACGGTTCAAAAGTTATAGAATTACTTCCTAAAAATCGATTAGGACACACTGTGCTATATTACTATCTTTAGAGACCACATAGGTGTTTTTCCCCCAAATGGACTCGAACACATCTCAGCTCTAAACATCAAATCAAAATTTGATTAAGATATCTTCAAAGGTACAACAGTTACAGAATTTTTCCCAAAACAAGTCGATTTGGACACGCTGTGCGATTTGACTTTAAAAGTTCACCGCTTTCTGCCCTGACCAAGTAGGGGTTTTTACTCATCTTAATGAACTCGAAGACCCCTCAGTTCAAAACGTGAAAAATCTTACTATGATGTCTTTAATGTTTTAAATGTTACAGAATTATTTCCCGAAAAGTCCCATTTGGACACACTGTGTTTCGTTTAGATATGTGGAAAAATGGAATGAAATAATTATTTACATTTCGCATGTAAATATAAAGAAAAAAGATAAATTTATAGGAAAATAAAAAAGACACACACACGTATATTCGTTTGATATTTATATTTGTTTATTTGTAGATATTTATATGCGTTTGAGAGGGTATCAGTGTGTTTATGTATATGTGTGTCTTGGGTAATTTTATGGCAACCACAACAATAAGAATAATATTAAAAACCAACAAAAAATAGAAAAATAAAATTAAAAAAAGGAAAAACTATATATCGTAGTAGGAAAAACTTATGGTATCTTAACACAACATAATTATCTGAATTTAAGAAAAAAATAACAACTACAACCACGTCTATAATAAGAATAAACAACAACAAAAAAACCAAAATAAATAAAACCGAAAGCAAAAGGAATGAAAAAAGAAAATACCAAAAAAAAAAAATAAACGTATGGAAAATAAACAAAAATTCAACAATTTATTGTAAATAAACACACAACAACTACATTAATAAACAACAAAAACAACACTAAAGAAAAATTAAAAGAACAACAACAGCAATCGCGGTGGCAACAACAATAACAATAGTAATGATAATGATGATATTGAAAAAAATAAACGTAAACAATTCACTCTTGAAGAGGAGTATTAACGACAATGTCTCCTACTGATCATTTTAGACGTCGTTAGCGTCATTATCATCATCATCATCGTCAGTAACAGCAACAAATAAAATAACAACAACAAAAACTAGTAAACAAATCAACTCAAGTAAGAAATTTAACAGAACAAAAAAATATCAGTGATGATACTTTCAGTGTTTAGTACCAACTTCGTTTTTGAAAAAAGTACCATGAAAATTTTCGTAGATCCGATTTACTCAATTATTATTTAATCTACAAAACTGATGTTCTTGATAGTTCTGATTATTCTCTTAAACGTAAAAAGAATGGAATCAAAATTAGCTTTAACGAATCACAAAATATTATTGGAGATTCAATTCTAGAAATGTTTTATTTTTGTTCTGGAAAAAAATACCAAAATTCTTTCGCAAAAATGTCTACAATACGGGGATCTGTTCTTCAGATCAACCAGAACTATTATAAATAAAGTGCATATTTAGAGAGAGCAAAATTTACTTAGCTTTAAATGAAGATGTACTTTTTCGGTAAATATTTGAGAACTACCTGGACCTATTCTATCTATTTTTCTGATTAATATACCCACTTATCAACACCTCCAATAATTTCAGTTTTTTTATTCAAAGTTCAGTCATTATCGGATAAATTAAAATAATGCAGGTAAATTTGGAAAGAGATCTAAGACAACAAGGAGAATTTAATATTTCGGCAAAGATTAACTTGGTAATATTTTAGTTAACGAATGGGTTAAAGATGACTATTTTCAGTAGTCATCTTCAAAGCTGTGAAACTTGATATCTCATTTGAACAAATTTCAAGAACTTCTGAATTATATTTCAGGAAGTTTTCATTATAAATTCGTTAAAAAATTGCGTGTTGCTGTATCATTTCCTTTTGTCGCGTTTCAATTTGTGAAATTTTACTGTATGACAATTCACATAAATAATGTAGAAATATTTTGGAATTTTGTGAGAGAATTTGCAGTTCCAAGATGAACTCTCCAACAACATGCAATTAAAAGTGTTAATATAATTTTAAGATCATTAATATACGATTTTGTTCAGACTCATAACTTATATCAAAATTAAAAAAAATTAAATTGAGGGTCATTTGGTCTAACGATGGAGAGATCAGAAATTCGTTAATTTTCTATTTTTATACTTTGAAACTATTATTTGTTCTATGTGGTATCAAAATTTTAGAATAGTTACTCTAATTATTATTGAATAGGTGCAGTTATAATTATTTACCAAAGTATTACAAAACTACGATATTCACTTACTCTCTTAAGATATCGTTTCAGAAAGTTCTAAAATCTCAAAAAAGGTACTATTTATATCCCCTCCAATAAAATGCCCCCAATAACTACAGTAATAAAACATATCATCACCAATATCATTAGCAACAACAATAATAAGTAAAGAAATAATAACAAATGAGAATGCTACAATCGGCTATGCCGAATCCTTAATACCCTCCACCACAAATGTATGTGAAGTAAATACGTTTCGTTCATGCACACTTTCATTCATTTTCTTAAATAATTAATTTTGCTTATTTTTGGAATGGTAAGGAAATACATCGAACTTATAATAATAGAAAATTTTTTTTGAACTTATAAGTTGCCTCAGATATCGGTCCGATTACGCTATTTTCAAATAAGAAACTTCTCAGGACTATAGCAAGTACTAAAGTAAAATTTCAATGAGTTCCGTCAATTGTTGTGACATTATGGAGTCTGAGATGATTCTCTCCTTTGTTACACACGTTATAACAAAGTTAATACACCCTCTTTACCACTTGTGGTGGTGGAGGGTATAAACTTGAAGATAGCGGCGGCAAATACAAATGTTTACCACCAACAGGTCATCACTACTGCATACAACAATAAACATACGACGTTTTTCTTTTTTTGTTTTGTTTAATTTTATTTTCTTAAATCAACAATAAACGGTGATATTTACAGCAACAACAACAACATTTATCTAAAACTCCTAGAAACAAACGAACACAAACGCACATCAAATCGTCACTGATAAATAGACACACAGTGAACACACGGTGTAAAATAAGAAGAAGAAATAAAGACGAAATGTAAATATTTTACACAAATTGTAGTTTGTGGTGGAACTGAAAAACGTACAGAAAAAAATTGAAAATTTTGCGTTCATTTCCTTAATAAACTCAAACGTGAAAGCATCTCACATCTAGACGGTTTACATTACACCACACAAAAAACCAAAACCGCGAAAAAAAATTAAAACGAAACGTTAAATTTTGTTTTTCCTTAACCGAAAACGAAAAACTCAAATTTTGAGAAAAGAACTCTCGTATTGTATTGATTTTCTTTAGCGATATGTGAAATACTCACATACGTTAACTTTTTTTTTGTACACGTGAAAAATATTGTTAACCCTGATGATAACCTTTGGGGTCAAAGGGGAGACATGTTAAAATATCTAAATAAAATAAAAGTGTTTGATTAACAGTTATTTAAAATGTGTAAGTGTGTGTTGTTTAGTGTTTTGTTTTCAAAGTTTGCGGAAAGAAAGTGTGAATGTGATGTTTGTTAATGTGTATGTGTGTTTTTTGTGCTTAGAAAAAAGTTCAAGGTCATTAACAAAGATATGGGTTAAAAGAAAGAAACGATTTTTTTTGAAGATTAAAATGAAGTTAAGCGATTTGGAATACAGTTTTTAAACGAGATAATTAATCGTAACGATTTTTTCGAAATAACGGAAGTATTAAATTTAATAGAAATAACGGAAATATTAAGTTTTATAGGAAAACTCTTAGATAAAATATTTAATGACATTTTTATGATTTTATTTGCAAAAATATATATATTTTTTCAAAATTATATCGTAACAAATAATGATTCTTTAATTATATTCTTCACAGAATCAGATTTTTTGGCGGAATTTCTCTAAATTTAATTATATTGCGTAAAATTGGAGCAATTCTATTGAAGAGGTCTTAAACATTAGCGATTTAAAATTCAAACTGTACTAACCAAACTTTTAAAAAGATCATTCACTATATAATAATTATTGACCTCAAATCCAATACGAGTCTAAAATTGTATTGTTTTTTATTCAATTTCCTTAATTTAAAATTATATATTGAAATCATGATTTTAAAGAAAAAATTAAAATATTTCGAAACAATATATAATTGACGTATTCAGTTCATCTTATAAATCTGTCAGAAAAAAATTGATGTTTTTGGGTTTCAAAAAAATATTTCAAAAGCCATTTCTTATCTGTTAAGACATTTTTGAAGTTCTAAATAAAATAATGAAATTTTAGAATGTAAGAAACATTTTTTTAAACTTTTATTAAATCATTTCAAAATTCGATCTTGAGAATACGAAAATTCCTGAGTTTAAGAAAAACTAAAGGGGCTCATAATACAACTTTTTTGACTGCCAAATTAACTAGTTCTTAATCACATCAAAAACATAGAAACTTAATCGGTTTCCTCATATGTATTTTTTTTAATTATTGGTCGTCCTAAGTTTTGGGCCGTTCTTTTCGCCAGAGCATGCAATTTACAATCTCCTCATAATTTCTCGAAGGTAATATTTTTAGTCACCAATAATACCGAAATGTTAGTCAGTTCAAAAACAAAAATACTTAAAAAGATTTTAATGGGATCCAAAATGAAAAAAGTAAGAAAATTGTTAAGTTTCACTATAAACTATTATTTCTTTTGTTGCATTCATATATTCGATAATCTTTATAAAAAAAAACTTGGTAATTACTCTGAGATTATTTCCTTTATTTCCAGTGGACGATTGTTTACTTAAAATCTAAATAATTGGATCTTTATAATACAGATTTGTATAACGATTATTTAATCATCTCTAGGAATAATCATATAGAACCATATTATATGAGTCTCATAGCACATATGTCGGACTTAAGTTTTATTGTGTGTGACTGATCACAATTATTCTTAAATACTTCGATTTTCGGCTCTTATTTTTCATATCGTTCTAAAAGATTTTTGGACAGATTTTATTACTTTTAAAGGGCAAGAAGCGAAAGAATAACAAAAAATGTGTGGATTTCATTATTTTAGAAGAGATACAGGCGGACTACAGACTACACAGAATATGTAATTTTATATGGTCCAAAAATTATGTAATTTTACGAAGTCTTAATCAATTATTTTTGGTGTGAATTAAGCAAATTTAAGACATTGTTTTAATGTTAAAAAATTATTGATTAAAAATTATAAATTCATAATAAATGTCAAATGATTTAGCAAAATTTTTGCAAATATTAACCCTTGTACTCTTATTAAGGTTAAATAAGATTTATTTTAACACAACTAAATAACAAAATCAACATGAAAACTAAATTTATGTTTTTTTCTCTCTCTTCTTCTTCTATTTTTATTTTAATAGTTTTAGATATTTGCATGTTGCTGTTGAATTTTCTACGCAATTAAACGATGTCATGTTATCAACATCTACATCATATTATAACATCAGCAAAAGCAACAACAGCTACAACAAAAACGACAATAACACTAAACAATTTAGCAACAGCAGCATCGTCAGTAGTAGTACAACTGATAGAAGCAACAAAAACTACAAGGGACATTATTATCAATTTGAACAACATCTACAACAGCAGTTAAAACTTGAACAACATCTTTTGTATTTATTATTGTTGTTGCAAACGAAAACGAAAAAAAGTTGCTCGAAACAAATACAAAACGAGAATAATAAAAACACAAACACAGTGAATAAAAGTAACTGCAATAACAATATTAAAAAAATTACAAGACATCAACAACAGCAACAACATCATCATCAACATCATCTTTATTGTTAAAAAGTAAATCCAATGGAAAATGATGACGATGATGTTTTACGTAAACGACAGCTTTAAAAGCAGCAGCAACAACAACAATCACAACATTGGCAGTAGCAGCATCAGCAACAATATTAAAAGCAAGACCAGCAATAATAGTGATAGTTGTAGGAGTAAACTTACAACCAATAGTAATTGCAATAGTTGTTGTATTGACAAAAATGTTGTTAATAATAAAAATAATAAAATTACGTTGATGCAGCAGCAACATATAAATTTAAATATTGAAAGGACTGAAAATGTTAATATTAACAATAAAATTTATAACAACAAAAACAACACAAACAACAACTTGCAACAAAATTATAATAATGTGAAGCAGTGTGATGCAGAGCAAAATTCTGATTATTGTAGCAACAATAGTAGTAGTTATACAACAACATCATTAGCAACAACAACAACAAATCGGGGGAATATCAGCAATACAATACAAGCAACAATAAAATCATCTTCATTAAAACAACGACAACGACAAAGAAGGTGTTTTAACGATGACAACATTGAGAGTAACAAAAACAACATTAGTGACATTAGTAGCAACAACAACAGTAGCAGCAGTAGTTTAAGTAATAGTAATTATTATACAAGTTGTAGTTTTTATAACAGCAATTTTTGTTGCACAGCAACATCATTAAAAACAACAACAACAAAATCTGCAGCCTCAACAGCAGCTGCATCATCATCAATAACATTAACATCATCACCACTACCATCAGCATCATCTTCCTCTCCATCATCATCATCGTCAACAACTACTGCCCGTAAATGTAAAAATTATAGCCTTAAACAAATTTCCAACATCACTAGCAACAGCAGCATTAGCAGGCAACAACGTTCTCAACATCATCACCATGAAAAAAGTCCCCTTCGTAGTAGTAGAAGTAGAACTGTAGCCAGTGCTGGGAATATCATATTCAACGTCCATAATATCATTAGCCTTTTTGGCCTTCAGCTGTGCTGTCTCCTGCTGTTGCGGCTAACACATTTAGCCACTGGTCTTGCTGTTGGTGTAGACTCAACAAATGCAAATCTCACTGATTTGGGTAGTCCTGGTATGTATTCACTTCTCTATTCTATTTTGCGCTATATTTCCCCTTTTTTACTTAAAACAACAACAACAATAAATACATTTGCTACCTATAAGTAGTGAATTGTATTTATTGATTTTTTATGTAAAACTCGTTGGTATTTTTATTTTACATTATTTTGGAGGGAAATTAACCTAAATAAACTTTAGGTTGTCCTTCGCCAGCGAGAGGTATTTAACAATATAATCAGTAACAAAAGTTTTATGTTTTTTTTTTTTAACAACTACCAAAATTTCCTTCCTATAACTCTTTTCTTATTCTCCGCATTTATTTATTTTTCTATCTCTTTTTTTTTTGGGGCTTAAACATAAAAAAGACTTAAAACGTAAAATACAAAAGTGAAGTGAAGGATATAAAGTGGTGGAAATACAGGAGCAGCAGTAAATTAAGGGTATTAATTCATTACAAAAAGTTGTCTTAATTTAAACGGATTTTAAGAAAAGGAATTAAGTGGAAGAGTTTCAAATTGTAGTGTGTTCAAAAATGATACTCCTGAATGGCCCTCGATCATAAGAAGCTCTCAAATTTTATTTTCGAAAAACTCTCAGATTAATGTTAAATATTTTCCAGAATCAAATGGGGTTTTTGATTTTTGAATATGTGGATTATCTAGTTATATAAATCAAATTTTTACAGGGATCTATTTTTTCCTGACTCGTGATTTTATGCTACAAATTCTGTTTACTTCATACGAACACTATAAACAACTGTTGCTCTCTGATCACATTAGAGTATTCTCTCAAGGAGGGTATTCATTCAATATTTTTTTTGCTGCTTCAGTCTCGCAAACCCAAATAAAAGTAGTCTAGCAATTACATCTGTACTATAAATAATTTCTTTTTATAAATAATTTCTTTTCGATTTAACAAGGACTTTATTAGTTGCCTGATCCTCTATCTATATCATTCATTTGATCGATGAAAATAATTGCTAAATTAATAATTCAAGTGATTCTTCTTTTGTTTTAAGATCAGCTAATTAATCGGGAATTACTTTTCTTAAAATAAGTTTTTGGTCCTTCGAAAGGAATGAAACATTTTCGCTACAATTTGCGTAAAAATATTATACAATTTGTCCTTCGCAACGGTTATTTTTTAATTTATAATAATACGAACTTTGATTCTTAGCAATATATTATCTTATTTCTTTTAATTGAACTCTCTATTTTGAGAGTCTGTCCGTAATTTTTTCTCCATATTTCTGAGATCTAAACTTAAATTTTCACCATTTCATATAACTGATGTATTGTTTGTATAATTTATGTATCAGTTATTGACATTCAAATCAGATTGTTGTAATTTTTTTAATTTTTATCTTTGTTATCTCAAAATGTTATTTTGGAATTTAAATTGTGTATTGGTCCTTCGAGATGTAATGAAAACTTAGCCCTTTGAAATTAGTTAAAAATTTTGTAATGAAATTTCTTCTTTCTACTCAATTGTATTCGCCAGTGAAATGTTTTAATTATAAATATAATTTTTATTCGAAACAGATAATTAATATATGAATATTTTAATTTTAAAATATTATTAATTTTGGTCCTTCGAACCCCATTCTCCATTCCTTTAAACTTCATTTAATATAATTTAATCTCTTAGCTAAACATTCTCTATTCCATGTCTCTCTGTTCTACCAAAGTCACAAACTCGTGATGACAGTAAAAAAAACGAAAAAATGTTTAAAAAATATATATAACAGCTTATGAATATTTTTCTGACATTTTCGTAATAATAACGATGAATATGAAAACATAAAATGTCACATAATAATAAAATCGTTAACCCTAATTATTTTATCATTTTCTTTCGTTGACAATTTTATTGAGATTAATATTTGTTTAGCTGCAGTAAAATATTTAGTTACAGTAGCAAACTTTTTTAAATAACAATAAAAATAATAAAAATTACATTAATTTTATGTAAATTTTATTTTGTATTAAATTTAACAAGACAAAAAATTATTTGGCTTTTATTTATCTATTGTATTTTTTTATTACAACTAACAAAAAATTATATTTGAATATTATTGTTGGATGACATTTTTAAGGAAAAAAATTTAAATAATGTCACTTAGTGGTTCCAAAACGATTTTTTGGATTGGAAGATGTATCATTACCACCAATTTCAATTGACATTGTCTTTGGGACAAAATAATGACACATGCCAAATTTTAGCAAGAAATCTTTAAAATTGTGACCTGCGTTTTGTTCACAAAGTTTAAATGGAAAGATATCCAACCGGCCGGACATAATTGTATCGACTCAGGAAGTGATTATGAATCCAACGTCATACTTAGAAGTCCTAGTAGCAATATTTTACTGCTCGTTATAAATTTCTGCACGTACCCCAAATATCTACGGTGGTGAAGGGTATAAAAACCGTTTTGGAACCTCTGTTGGTTGTTAAAAATAGTCAAGGTTATTTTAATATAAAAATTTTGGTAGATTTTTAAAAGGTTTCATTTTTTAAGTTAATTTTGAAAATAATAAAAATTCGATTTGTGTGTGTTTTTTTTTAATCTAGAGATTTAAATTTCATTTCCATTATTTTTTTCTAAATTTATATTTAAATATCGGTTCCTTTATAATAACATTTTTAAAACTTTAATACCGACTTTAAATGAAATTCTTAATTTAAACTTTTTAAATTGTATAAATTTAAACTTTAATTTTGTTTTCGCCTAAAATTCTATATTTATAATCCCTCTTTGTCATATAATAAAAATAAAAAACTCAATTTATACATTAATTTATTATAACCTCCAACAACCACAAGTGATGAAGAGGGTATATTAACTTTGTCATTCGATGTGTAACCCTAAGAAAGGATCATCTCAAAACCCATAATGTATATATTCTAGCATCAAATCAAATGAGTCGATTTAGCTATGTCCCTCTGTCTGTCTGTTGGTGACAAGCTCTCATCCACAATAATTGACAAAGCTTAATGAAATATGAACAGGGTATTTTTATGGTCCTAAGGAGTTTTTTTGTTTTAAAAGAAAAAACTTTTCGTAAAATTGTTAATTATAAATCGAGAAATTAGAATGAAATTGCCACAATATTAAGCTATATGTGCTTCAGTATCACTCTAGAAATCGCTTCGGAGGAAAAAAAGTTATAACCAAAAATAAATAATTTATTTTTTGACTCATTAAGTGTTCCGTGTTATATTTAAATATAAACTTTAATAGATTGTATACGTCTGTGAGTATAAGTGTGAGTGTGTATGAAACATAACGTATGTATTTCATACGTATTTGTGGTGGAGAGTATTGTAGATTCGGCTTAGACGAATGTAGCATTATTACTTGCTTTTTTCTCGTTTTAGTGAAAAAAAGTTTGTGTTGTTTGTTGGTTTATGCGCATTATAAGCTAAATGTTATTACATTTTTTGTTACCTAAAGATGTCGGTCTGTCTGCCCGTATAGACTTATTGTTTTTTCTTCGCATTTGTTTTTTTTTTTTTTTTCGAAAAAACAAGTTGCCTTAAATCATTAATCATTTTTTGTTTTTCGCCTCTTTTATTATCCGAAAGTTAAATTTAATATGAATTTCAATTTTATGTATGAATTTGTTTCTTAAATTTAGATAAAAAGAGTCTTTAAACAATATTGTGGTTTTTCTGAAATACATTTGTAATATTGTCATCATCACATTATGTTTAGAATACAAAAATTTGTTTGAGTTTTGTTTTTTCACTTTTAATGATAATTTAATACAAAACACGTGAATAGAAGAAATTAGGTTGATAATTAGTTTTAAATGATAAAAAATGACAAAAATAGAAAGATAAATTAAATATGACACTTTAAATATGTAGAAATTATGTTATTTTGAAATATGATATTTGTAAAGACTTTTTTCTTTTGCTGAAAATATTTAAATTTAGCACTCACAGACCGGCAGGTGTGTCACTAAAGAAAGTAAACAAGAAAGCGGAATCTGAGCGGGAGGACCAAATCCAGAATTATATTATGCCCACAAGGTGTTTCACCTTGAACGTCTCTTAAACTATAAGACATAACATAGAAGCGTACTTTTTATGAAGATTTTTAAGGACTTTATGGATACAAAATTTCTTTTGTCTCAATTCATGTATGGATATTTTGCGTATATTGAAAAAGAAATAAGTACGACTTTAATCAAGTAGAGGCCTATGCTTCCCCAAGTGATCTCATAAATAATACAACTTCAAATGTGTGAAATTTAATTAAGATATCTTTAACGGTACAAAAGTAACGGAATTATTTCCCAAAAAATCGACATGTCTATAGTAAATGTTTAAAAATTTTGTGAGAAATAAAAAATAGTTAAGATTTAAATCCAAAAGGATCGAAGGACCAATAATATTTAATTAATTATTTAATTGAAATAATTACTTTATTCTCATTATGATTATAAGTAATGAAAATTAATTGTTTAATTAGAATACTGACCTAATATGTTTCAAAAGAAGTCTTTCGAACGTAGCAAACAATTTCGAAATATGGTTCTTCGAAATGGAATCGTTATTTTTAATTTATTTTAACTGCCGTTTGTCATGCAGTTAAACAAATAATTTGTTGTCCAAAAAATTTTCATTATTTCGATAAAAAACTATGTTCTTTATTTATCATAAGAATGACTTGATATATTTTAAGAATGGCCCTTTGAAAGTGGACTTAAATTCTAAAACATGGTCCTTCGAAATGGAACTGTTATTTTTATTTATAAAATTTGAGTTGTCAATCACTTAAGTAACGGGTTGTTGTACATTTTATTTATCAGAAGAAAGATTTGATATATTTTAAATGTCCTTTGAAATTGTTTAAAAAAATCCCGTAATTTTTATAGTCAAGAAATAATGTCAACTTTAATAGAAAAAAATTATTTATTAAAATATCAATTATTATTCCATTGAAACTGTAAATATAATTAAAAATTATTGTTTAAACTCGTTCTACTGACAATTTCTTAGAAATCGTGTAAATTCATGCCAATAATATCGATCCATTGAACATGAATTAATAGAATTTGCAAATATAAGCTTTAAGCTTTATAAAGTTATTAAGAAATAAATTTAGCATGAATCATATTAATTCTTCTGAAAAAATAATAATTTTGCATTATATGAAATAAAGTCATAACACATAACTAGCTTTAATTCTGAAGACTTATATTCAATTACATTAACGTTAAACTAAAACCTTAAAGTCTAGACTCTAGACATTATAAATAAACTTTTTTTCATTAATACGATTTAAACGAAAACAAAAGCTTCACATAAAGAGAGAAAGAGAAAATTAATTAGAAAAACGAAGCAAAGAAAAAAAACACCTGTTAAGAGTAAAAATGTTATAAACCGATTATGTAACACCGTACACCACAATGTTGGTTATAAATGGTAATTACAAAAAATTTATTAACGACCCTCGTATAATTTTATTTTCTGATTTATTCTTAAGTGCACAATATATTATAGTTAAACTAACATTTATGTGAAATTGAGGAGTCATAAAATGAATTTTTTTGGAGGGAGCTAGAAGAACATGGCTAATGTTATATTAGGTACCAAATTTCATCGAGATATCTAAAAACTTGCGACCTATAGAGGGTTCACAACGTTACAGCCCGGATAGAGAGACATAAATCGACTAAGAATATTATACTTAAAGATGGATGATAAACAATTTTTTCTACATGTTACAAACATCAGCACAAACGCATAATATCCCTATCAACTACGGTGGTGTAGGGTATAAAAATTGTAATATAAAGCTGAAATAGAAAAAAATGCAAAAAAATAGAAAAAATTATGAAATTAATTCGCTTTGACTTAAATTAGTTGAATGATATTAAAATGAAGTTAATTATTATAATTAAAGCTTATGAGCTTTAGTTTTTAGTTTCTTTGTTAAAATGTATTAAATTTTTCCAATTTTACATTGGAATTTTTATGTAACCTTAAACTTTAAACTTTTTTGCAAAACTTAATTCACAATGACTAATATAGCAGCAAATAACTGAAATCATATAAAAAAATTATGAAGAAGATAAAAGAAATAAAATTAATTAGTAGTTATTAAAATTGATTGATTATTGTTAAATAAAAAATTAATCTGGAAAAAACGTTTTATTTTTTGGCAAACATTTCTGGGATTTTATTCATGACTCTTTAGATTTATGAAGAAGTTAGATGTATAAAGGAAAAATACACTCAAGAAAATAAATTAGGTAAAATTATTCTTTAAACTTTACATCTAAAAGGAGTTTTTTATAATTGAAATTTTAGGCGTAGGACCAACCATTTTATTTTAATTTAATGTAAATTAAGTTTTAATTATTTTTTTAAGATTTTGAGTTCGAAACTGCATTAAAAATTAACTATGTGCATCTCTTAACCACATACTTTTCAGAACATAATTTTTAAAATAAAAGTTCCCTTTTATAATATTATTTTATTTTAACGAAAATGCATTAAATTTATATGAAAATCATTCTTTTAAATTTAATTAAACTTTATTTCGAAATTAAATGATTATTTAAACATTTTCTATCCAAATATTTTATTTTATTTCTTTAAGGCTCTATTAGTCCTTCGAATCGTTTCATATTTAAATTTTCACTATTTCAAAAAATCTATCTCACAAAATATTCATAAGTTCAATTGTTCTTATTATAATTGTTATCTATCTATTGGTCCTTCGAACCGGAGAAATTCATTTAAAATTATACTAAATCAATTTTTATCGGATTATTTTAAATTATTTCTTGAAATATCTAAACAAAGTGGACTTTGAAATTAAATAGTTGTTTAAATATTCTGTATCAAAATATTTATTTCTTTAAGAATCGGCTGATACTTCGCACTGCAATATAATTCGTCAATGTTTTTTTTTTTTTTTTTTTTTTTTCATTTAGGTTTTTAATTTTAATTAACCAGATAATATAACCAAAATTTGAACAAATGTTGTCTTATTTTTCTTTTATAAAAATCTATTAAATGGCTCTTTTCTTAAATCGTACGGTAATTATGTATTTAGACTTAAATTTAAGAATATCAAATTTGTAAGTAAAGCATTAAATTATAGGAAGTCTTGAAAGAAAGTTTTTATAAGTCCTTCTTGAATTTGAATAAATAAGATTTTATTGGAGATATAACCTAAAATACTACTCAGTGTAAATTGTATTTGCATATTCATCAAACTGACTGATGTTCTTATCACTCGGCTCTCGGGATTAAAATTGGCAATCAGAAACAAGTATGTACTGAAAAAGTTCGATACATTTTGAGATACCGTCAGACAATTTACCCTTATGCGTTAAATCACTTTATCACCTCCAGCTTATCATTAGTGAACAGTGAAGACTTTGTGTGCAAAAGCAATCGTCCTTAAAATGGGTGGTAAAGTGATAAGATTCAATACGTTGCTTTCTAGGACAAGATTTTATTAATCATTGTTTTATAATGATATATATTTTTCATAAATTTTGATCCTTATGATTAAGAGAGCAAACTTTTTTGCTTTCTCAGCCGAGAGTTTTGTTTAAGTTCTTGTCACGTGTTTATACATAGAAAATTAACTACGGTCTCTGGACACAAGATGAGAATCGTTGTTATACAGCGTCCTTGACATCTTTAAAGCATTTACTAACATTTTTCTTCGAGTGTATTCAGTGTTAAAGGTCATGATTACTCATATATTTTAACTTTTATTGAATACTTTTTATATTAATAAAAATCAATTAAAATCCGGAAAACTTTCAAAACAAAATTTCTTGTGTAACACACACATTATACACATTAATAATTTATTAAAATATAAATTATTAATAAGAAGATTTTAATAATAAAACATGAATGTATTTTTTTGTTAAAATTTGTTACACAAATGATTTATGATATAATTTATTAGGATTTAAAATAAGACTCTTATAACCATTAAAAACAACATATGTACACATCTACTGAATGTTTACTCTGGAAAAAAGTGAAGCTAAAAAATAGAAAAAATGAAATTTGTAAAAATTAAATTATGAAATTGAATTATAAAATGTGGGAAGAAACATGAAATTTAAATTATTTATTTTAATGAAATACAATGGTTCAACAAATTGAAGAGTAAGGAGTGAGATCAAAAAAATTTTAACATACATTTATGTTAATAAAAACATTATGTTAATAAAAAAGTTTTAACCCATAAGCACTACCTCTCACCACTGCCCTTAGCTCTGTGCAGTTTTAACCCTTAAAGTTTTTATTGTGCTTTCTTTCACCTTTCACAAACAGGTAGTTCATCTCCGTTTAAAGTCTACAGCACTTTTGGACACATTTTTTGTGCTCTTCGTTTTCCTTTAACAAGTGTCTAATATCTCTCCACTGGCCTTACCTCCGGCCAGTCTGGATGATTTGCCTTTCTTGGTACAAATACTGCATTTTTGATTTTGCACCATTCAAGGGCTCGTTTATCATAGCCAAGTCAGCCTGAAAATAATTGAACACATTACGAAGTATTGTAAATGAAAAAATGAAGCATTTTTAAGCTTTCCTTGATGCGTTAGCTTCCAAACTTTTGTACTAAATAGTCCGATCTTTGAGCTCTACCGGATTGCTATCCTAACGGATGTATTGGTAGGTCTTTTGACAAAGCTTTCTATTTAAGTTTGGCTTTAGTGAATCATTCCATCTACCCGAACAAAGCTTTCTACCAATTGACAAGTTTTCCCGTTATTGTTTAATAGCATTGTAAACAGTTTGACGGTAGACCTTTAAATGCTTGGCCAAATTGTTTGTAGGACCATGTAAAGGCTTCTTGAAAAAATTAATAATTTTAGTAGTCACTATTTTCTGATCACTCATTTCAGTCAGATTAACCATATATTCAGTTGTTTGAAATTGAACTTAACAACTGACATTTTTGATAAGATTAATTGTAATGAAAAACGTGTGTTAAGAATTTTTTCGATCTCACTGCTTAGCAAAAGAAAAAAACAAGTATAATTAATTATGTCTCATAACAAAAAGTTCACTAATTTGCTTAAATTGTAATATCGAAACTCTTCATTATTCTCGTTTTCGAAAATACCAAATGTGTTTATAACTCTATAATCATCATTTGCTTCTTTTTCTGTTTTTTTACTTTGATTTATGGTTAATTGTGTAAATTATGGACTCTAAATATTTTAACAATAAACCATGATTTTAACTTTAAAACGAAACATAAAAAATCAGCCACAATCTTCTATTTAGTTTTATTTTCTGTTGGTTTTTATCTCTTTAAACTATTTTTAATGCTGAATTCATGTTTAGATTTACTGAACACAAAAAAAGGTGTAAAACATTTTTTGTTTTTGAAACCGCAAATTGTAGCAAAAAAATGGGAAAAACAATGAAAAAAATCGAGACAAGTCATTTTTTCAGAAATTATTCCCACGTGTAGGTTATGTTTAATATAAAAGATCGCTTATCTTAAAGTCTATAAATTAAGCTATTCATGTCAAAACTTTTAATTCACTCAGTATCTGTTTTCTTCTTTTCTTTGTTTTTGTTTTTTTGTTTTAAAAACAAAAAAAAATATCAGTAGGAGTTTATGTTAAGCAGGTGATAAATTATTCACAGAAACAAATATTCAATTAATAAATTTTGTTTTTCTGCTATTTAATTTGATCTTATTTGGGGATTTAAAATCAATCACAAAGATTTGTTTCAGAGATAAGCGATTTAAAGCAAAATGATCAAATATTTGCATATAAAATGATTTTTTTAAGTAAAACAATTTTAACTGTCCACCAGTTCTGAAATGTTTTTCTTAAAAGGCGAATGTTTTTTAATTTAAATATTTTTGATAAAATAATTTATTTTTTTTTTGCACTCGAGTTGAGAGTAGAAACAACCTAATGATACTCTACAATACGATCTTCAATAATTCATTACGCGATCATCATCAGCTCTACATCTATTTTGGTGACAATCCGAAATCCGAAAAGAATAAGGTATAAAATAAATAATTGTATCGGGTACTCCACGATGATACACTTAATCACCACGAAGTACATCGCAGGGAGATAGTGAACAGTTTATTTCGGAAACAATTTTCTGCCAATGACCACGTAATATGTAGTAAAGTCGCAATGCGTCCAATCAATTGCTAAAAATTATACGGTAGGGTGACAGTAAATATGCATAAATGTCCCTATGTGTGTATCGTGAAGATACTACAAAAGAGATAATACGATTACTCCTAGAATATATGAATATCTAATTGATAAGTCGGAAGCTTAGTCTCTTCTTAAAGTTTCTCGTCACTATTTCGCAACAGTGACAAAAGCTCTCGATTTAATGAGTAAAACAAAGGCAAATGAAACTGTGTTAGGTATTAATCTTTTGTGTGTATTTGAGTAAATTGCCAAATGTTTTGTTCAAAGGAAACATTATGTGTGTGTAAAAAGCCGAATTACATCACCCTTAGGAAATTGGTAAGTGATCATAGATGATCGTGATGTAAATCTTTTGCCATTTTGCTATGAATAAATTGACAATTTTCCAGATAAAAATTATCAAATCCGATTTGTTCCTATTTTTTTGTCATGATCTGTAATTTTCAATTACCAACTAAATTTAGTGAAGTGTATTATAGGCCACAAAATTGTTGGCTATATAAAAAGTTGATTCCATTTGTCAGTCCCCCAACTTTACTGCAAACTTTGCAATAAATTCGAATTTAATGAAATTTTCTTGAATTAATAATTATTTTCTTATACCGTTATTTACAAAAACCTCCAATTTTGAAGGAGTAACTTAAAAGAATTATGGAAATGTCCGAAATATTGCAAATATTACTGGAAGAGTTTATTTAAGGATTTAAAGTCAACCACTATTTAAAAAATAGACTACTTTTACTAGTTTTACATCCTTTTGCGAATCTAGACTATAGATTTGTTAAACAAATCTAGAAGTGTATAAATCCAGGGGAAAAAGTAACTAGAAATACATTTTTGTTTAGTTATTTTCAAAATATTAAAAATATTAGAGGGCGTTCAAAATTCACCACAAACAAATATATTTCTCTCATTTATAAATTTTTTATTCAATTTTAAACTATAAATTTAAAAAAAAAAAATATTTCCCCCCCCCTCATCACTTCCGATCCCCAAAAACTGTCTATTTGATTTTGTGCTTTATATCCTTCATAATGATTATCCCTTAATAATAAATTGTTTATTTTCTATTATACCACAAATTATCCATATTTAAGGCTAATTTCTTCTGTCAATATCCGTTGGTTATACAATACATGGGTTTGTGTAAATATATATGTATATGTATATGTCCATATATTATAGTCATTTAGGCTGTGAGTTATAATACCATTTTATCAATATCAGCTTGTTGAAAATATATATACGTTTTATATTTTCCCATTTATTTAACATGTTTTTTTTCCTCTATTTTAAGTGAAAATGTACAGAAAAAAATGTTTAAATTTTAAACGAACATAAGAAATGAGTGAAAATAACAAAAGAACATTATTTCGATTTTATTTTTGAACTTATAAAACAAAAATAAGGAAAGAGTCGAGTGTTATTATGGCGAAAATGATTTTAAAACAATTCAATGAGGAGTAATTGAAATTGAAAGAGCAAAATTCTTTCGAATTTGAATTTTTCTTAAAAATAGGGCTAAATTAGAAACCGTTGTAATGAGGGATCATATTAAGGAAAGTTACTTCAAACTCTCTAAATTTTCTTTTTTCTCTAAAGATTTAATAAAGTAGAACAAGTGATTAAATTAACCTTTTTTTGGAAACCCTTCCATTAACGTTTCTACAGTGCTTTTTGTCACTTTACTCAACCAGGTAGTCCATCTCCTGGTTCTGTTCGTTAATAAGTTTTTTATCTCTTGGCACAAATACCTCATTTTTTCTCGTGCCACTCAAGTTCCTGTTAACAATAGTGAGATGATAGTCAGACCAAAAATAGGTGCACACATTATGAAGATCTATGAATGAAAGCATCCTTTTGTGTAAACATTCCTTGATTTTAATTTCGTTATAAAGGACACGTTTTTGCCTGTTTCCTTTTAGTCTCTAAATGTTTAGCTTCGTTCCTGCCAAGACATTTTTAAACTTTGTACGTTTTTAAACCTGCATTGGTTTTAACTTTTCGCATCAAATTGACTAAGCACTAAGCTAACTGGTCTGCTTTCCTAACATTGTGTTGGGAGCTCTTTAGATTATATTTTCATACCTTCTACCTGAACCAGGTTTCTATCCAAGGAAACAGGTTGACGACACAGCTTAGAATGCTTGGCCAATTTTCAAAATTATATTACGCACTCATTTTAATCAGATTCAGAATATATGCATTTTACAAAGGTAACTTGATTACAAAAGCTTAAACTAGACTTTTTAAATTTACAATAATCCATTAAGTATGATTCTCGAATTTCTTCCAATAAAAACTTTGTTTAAAACTAAATGGATTTCATGTTTTCTAAACTTTCTGCAAAAATAGCATTGACTATGGAAGAAGTCATTTTGACTGCTTTATAAAATAACTCCTAAAGTGTTAATTATTTTAATTACATTGAATTGTATAATTAACATAAAGCCGAAATTGGAATTTTGAAATTTGAAATTATCCTTTATGTGTGATTCTCAATTAAGGCTTTTAAAACTTCTGCCATTAAAAGCTTTGTTTTAAACTTTCTAAAACAAGAAAATTCATCTTTTTATCGGATAATTAAAGAATTGTGAGATATTATTATCATTTTTTCTTCCATATTTTTCTGTCAAAAATATGTCAAATCTGTCAAAATGACTGCTTTGTAAAACATTTCCTGAAATATAAGAGATACGATTTTTGATATTGTCTATATTATTTATTATTTATTTTGATTTTAGATTTAAAGTTTTTAAAGCTTCTTCAATCCCATTTACACCTCTTCGCAGTCCTTTTAAATGTCTATATTTAGACTCCGTCTAAAGCAACAATTTTGTGTATGTGTGTGTTTATTTATGTTCTCTAATGTTATATGTTGTACCTTTAAACCAATATTTCCCTTTTTTCCACCAGAAAGAAAAACACCCTCAATTATAGATTTTTTCACTTAAATTTTCCTCAACGTATTTCAATTTTTTTTTGCTGAATTTTCTAAAGCTTTAAAAATCGAAAAACAACAAAAAAAGCTGGCTAGAAAATAATACCTATAAAGCAAAAAAAATTGGAAGAAGAAGCAGAGAAAAAGTGAACATTTACTATGTCTTTCTTCTTCTACATTTTGCACTTAACTTTACTGGTGGTTGGTTGGTGTTAATGTTTGAGTGTGTTGGTTTTACAGTTGAGTTGAGTATGTGTATATGTGTGAGTTTAAATAAATATAAGTGTGTGTATTTATATTTATACTTGTTGTATATGTATTAAACCATAAGTTGTAGGTGTATATATGTGTGTGTGTGTGAGTTTGAATGTGTATGTGTTTAAATAAATTTCCTTCCTTTCAACGCCTTCTTTTTTTATTTTGGGCTTAATACTATTTTATTTGTTGTTAATACAAGTACTCATATCTCTGTGTATTTAAGGATACAAAATGTGTAAATGTATACGTATGTATGTATGTGTGTGTTTTTATGTAAGTGTGTTTACTTTACATAAACCACCTTTAAGCAACAATTAACCCAATTCTCAAATCCATTTGCACCTATTTTTGCACTGGAAATTGTGCGTTAAAAAAGTTTGTTTTGGTCCTCCAACAAAAAACAGCAAAAACAATAAAAAAACTTTGAAGAAAAAAACCAGGACAGTGTGAATGAGAATGAGAACGTATGAACAAATATACTTCTTGTTTTCTACAGATATTATGTTTGTTTCTTCTACAAGTATTGTTGGTTTTGTACTATTTTTCGGTTCTTTCTCCCATATACTTGTGTGCCATGATATTTGGAAAAGTTTTATGGCAACAAAACTTTAACACACACACACATATATATAAACAACACCCACTTAGTTGACCCTATGTGTCCATGCACAAGCTACCATGGTCATCGTTATAGTCATCATCATCATCTTGTTGAGTTGAGTTGTTTTTTGCAAATAAACATGAAAGAAGAACAAACTGAAAAATGCCAACCAAACAATTCATTCAACCATGATACTTTTAGTTTGGCCAGAAAAACGAAAATGTTGTAAGACTTTAAGGAGTAAAATCTTTAAAGGAAATTAAAAGCTTTTATGGATAAATATGAGAAGTGAAAGTAGTTATTTTACAGAGAGAGAGAGAGAGAGAGAGAGAAGTAGATCAATAGAAAAGAGATATAATTGCAGTTAGAAAAAGATATAGATATAGAGAGAGTTATAAGGATATAAATACAGATATAGATAGGAAGACAGATAGAGGTAAAGATAAAGGTGCAAATAGATATCAATAAAACGTACAAAGAGATGAAGATATTGATAGATATAGAAAGAAATAGATCAAAAATTCGCAGAAATGGAGATATATTTATACAAAGATAAATATAGATCAAAATGGGGATAATGATAGAGAGTTATAGCTTCTGATAGATATTGAAATAGAAATATAAATTGCTACATATATAAGAAGATGGATAAAATAATGAATAGAGATATAAATGGAACGACAGATGATAGAGATACAAAAAAAGATACAAAATGAAGTACAGATAGGTAAGGAGAGTAATAGAGATGGTGAGATATAGAGATTGATACAGATACAGGGATAAAGATAGAGATCAATGTAATGAAAGATAAATACAGATAACAACATACAAAAGGAAATATGACGATGTTAAGTTTAAGATATATATAGATCAAGGTGGAATTGGATATAAAGTTAACGATTTAGATAAAAATTTAAATTAAAATAGAGATATAAATTGAAATATTTATAAAGATAAATATACATATAATTATAAATATTGATGAAAAGATAATGGAAGGATTTCCTCTATATGTTTTTTTAATAAAGATAAATATAAATATATGTGAGATAAATTGATGGATGAATAAATAGAAAAAGGATTATTGTATTATGAAGATATTTGTTATAAAAGACATTTCTTTTTTCTCAGTTCATAAATGAATTTTGCGACTTTATTAAAAAATCAACATACCCGAGGTAACCAACTTTAGAGGGTCACCAACCACCGTCCCAACCACATAGGCACTTGAACCGCCCCAGATGAAATTCATAACCAAAACTTCTAACCATGTGAAGTTTTTTTCTGTTACCTGTAACGAATCATAAAATGAATTTTATGACGAATTAAGAAAAATCAACATAGAGAGGTGAAACGTCATCTTCTACGTACTTGACCAAATAGGCAGTTATTATGTTATTCCATTAAGATCAAAGCAACAAAATTATTAGGAAACACTAAGGTGTATTCGGGAGTTACAAATATGGTCTTTATTTTGAGCAACAGTGTTTACAGCAGTTATTGGGCCCACAAAACTATATTAGAGTAGAATATAGAGAATATGAAAAGATTAATTAATTATTTAAATCTTAACATATTTGAGAGAATTAATACCTTTAAATGACTCCTGAAGTATTTACATGTTTTTCGTCTTGTTAATTTTATAACAACAATTTTTCCCCAATTTCCTTTTTATCACTTCACTTTCTGTATCTCTCATAACCTCAGTACATACTGTTTTTCCCCTCCAATCACTCTCTTTCCCTTTCTCTACCCCACTTTCACTCGATTACTTTTGTGATGTTATTAAATTTTCATTAATTTTCGCCGTTTTTTTTCTTCGAGAGAAAAGAAGCGATTTTTTTTGTTTTTCGAGTTTTTTTTCAATTTACTTGCAGGTTGTTGGCGTTTATAGTTGGTGGATTTTTGTAAATGGATTGGTTTTGGTTAGTGGCAGATTTATAAGAGAATTTGTATTGGAAGCTGTTACATCATCATCGTCATCATCAACATCTGCAGAAATGCCATAAAAGGGGTTTTAACACCTTTTAGGCAAATAATTAAATATAAATTTCTTTTTTCTCAGCCAATAAATAAATTAAATTTTTTTATTGACATTTTTATTTTCAGGTTATAAATTAAATAATTTAAATATTCAATTTACAGGAAATTTCAGTTAAAAATAAATTTCAGCTTTTTTTTGGTTTGTAACGAAATTTAAATTTATTTTCAGGTTTTCAATTGGTGGTCAAAAGGAAGAACCTCCTGTTTTTATTTATTAAATATTCCTATTACAGAACAACATTTTCTCTCTCTCTCTCTCTCATCTATTTCCAGTTATTGAATTAGAACAAATTTAAATTAATTATTCATTAAACATTTTCAGTTTATTTAAATTTCTATAATTTTTTTATTAATTTCATTTTAATTTTCAGTCGTGCATAAATAAAATTTAATTTGGTTATTTTAGAACCGGAGCAAAGAAAAAAAACTAATTGTAACCTGGAAAATCGAAAATTTATAATTAATCATAAATAATTTTATTTTCAGCTAATGATGGTTAAAACATTTTAAATACTTAATTTATATTTATTGTGTTTGTTTTTGTTCTATTTCAGAATTTTTGGTACACATTTTATAGTCATTAATAAATAATTATTGAAAATTGTATACCCTCCACCACCACAGTTAGTCATTCCGTGTGTAATGCTTAGAAGAAATTTACTTCGTACGCATTTGTTAGTGTAGGGTTTTGAAGATTCGGCATGGACGAATTTAGCATTCTTACTTGTATGCTCTCTTTTTCTCGTGTTGCATTTATTTATAGGAATTTAGGTTTTATATCTTCATAAATGTCATTAATTAAAGGAGTGAATTCTTGAGCCTAGAAAAGTGTGATCACGAGAAGTGCCCATCATATCTGCAAGAAGCTTAAGAACTATATATTTTTTGCTTCAGATGAGCAACTACTTTAGCTAGTTTATCTTAAACTAATGACAAAGAGACTAATCGCTTAATATGAGCTTCTGATGAGAGAACAGCTGTCGTTCATACTTTACCTGTGAAGTATGTCGATCGATATTTAATCTAACTTCTGGAATCGGGAAATAAGTATCTGGTCTGGTTTTCCATTTTGTAGCCGCTTTGAGATATTAGTAGAAACAAACTGAAACTTCAACTGATCATTACCCAGCGATTGGTCCTTAAAATTAGATAATTTGTTATATTTCTAAAAAATATTAGTATAAGAATTATAATTTTATTCGTTATCTAATTCTAAATGTTCTGAAAAAGAATAATCATGTAAAAGGTATATAACTTTTAAACTTTTGAAAATATTATAAAATCCAAATATTGTCAATAAATATTTTTTAACAAACAACAAAAATCAAAAAAATCTATTTATTTTCATTTAGTTTTACCCAGAAAAGGTAAGATTACATGACGGATTTACCTCTTTTCAGCTCAATAAATAAAATGAAATAAAAAGAAAAAAATAACATTAATCGAAAAACAGAGGCTTTAAGATTAAGATACAATTCGGCTTTTTATGACATAAAAACATTTTTTATACTTAAAGTTTCTTTGAATGCAAGAATTTCAATTGAATATAAGCGATTTTCCACAAGTAGGCTAGGGGCAAAATAAATCATAATAGACATAAAGCTGAACTCCATCTTCACCTAATAGAAAAACTTTCATTTAAAAATCTCAAACAGTTTAAGAGTTATAACGCTTTGAATATTTTTCATAACTGGAAAACACCTATTACTCGATTATGGGCTCCTGGTATTTCACAAAAATTTTTGGAGAATTTTAAAATTTTAGTTTCTCAAGGTCATAGTTGCATTTTTTGCTTATATTTTCGGTAGATATGGAGAAATTCTAATAAAATTTGGCAAGCTGACAGATAACGATATGGACAATAAGTTAGTCTTACAAAAAAACGGGTGAGTTTGATTTTGCTGTAAACCGTAAGCGTTTAGTCTTAAAACTGTTAAAATTAGCCATGTGGGCGTGGTACTAGGAGAAGTAATCTTTCTTAAAGCCAGAGTCCAGTTCTACTCATTACAAAAGATTTTGTATTAATATCTTTTAAAATTTTAAAGTTATGGACTTTTAAATTTAATTTTTATTTTGCTTATTTCGTAGCGTAAAAATGCTCTTTTAGATATTCGGTTTTTGTTTATTTCTTAGCTATGAATAGACATAGCGTTTTAAAATTCAGCAGGCTATTAAAAGAAGACTCAACTAATAGTTATGATACGAAAATAAATTTTTAGACTCAAAGTTTCATTTATTGTATGCATTTCAATTAAATATGAGCGATTTTCCACAAGTAGGAGTGTCAGTGGGCGGAAGAGAATATAATAACCTAAAAGCCGAACTCCATCTGGACCTAATAGAAGAACTTTCATTTAAAAATCTTTAACGGTTTAGGATATATAAAGCTTTGAATATTTTCCATATTTGGACAACACCCCTACTACTTAATTATGGGCTCCTGGTATTTCATACAAATTTTGTGAGAAATTTTGAAAATTTTTAAATTTTCGTTGCTCAAGGACAACAAAGTTGCATTTTTGCTTATATTTTCTGTTGACATAGAGCAATTCTAATAAAATTTGACAAGCTGACAGATAACGATATGGGCAATAAGTTAGTCTTACAAAAAACGGGTGAGTTTGATTTTGCTGTAAACCGTAAGCGTAACCGTAAGTAAGTCTTAAAACTATCAAATTTAAATAAGTGGGCGTGGCAGTGGGAGGAACTAAAGTAAACTATCTTAAAGCCCGAGTCCAGTTTTACTCATTGCAAAAGGTTTCGTGTTAATATCTTTCGTAATTTTGAAGTTATAGCGTTTTAATTCTAATTATTATTTTGTTTAAAAACGCTCATATCAGATATTCAGTTTTTGCAGGATTTTGAAGAAAGACACGTCTTATAACTAATGTTATGAAAAGAAATTCTTAGATACAAGGTTCAGTTAACTGTAAACATTTCAATCAAATATTAGAGATTTTCGCAAGAAGGCCTGGTATTGGTCAAAGGAAATTATAATAGACTTAAAGACGAAACTCGATCTGTAACAGAAAAGTTTTTAATGAAAAATCCGAAGCCATTTGGGAGTTATAATGTTTTGAAGATCTTTCATAATCGAAAAAACACCTACAACTTGATTATGGGCTCCTGGTGTTTTATAAAAATGTTGTCTAGAAATTTTAGACATTTTTCTTACTCAGGGACAGACAGTTTTTGCTAGTAATTCGATCCAATTTTCCTAAAATTTTGTAAAATGGACTTACTTTTTCTTTGTCTTTAAATAAAAGGATTTTTCAAAATTTTTATTAAAATTATATTTTTTTTATTTCTTTTTAAAAATTTATGAAGAAATATTTACAAATATTGTAATTTACATTTTTAAAATAAAATCCTCCTTGGAGTTGTGGTCATTAATTATTCGCTGTAGAGTGTGTAATCCATATTGTGACTTTTATAATATTGGATATTTTAGGCAGTTTCTGGTATTAAAGAACAAATCAGCAGTCGGCACAGCCTGTAAAGAAATTTAAGAACAAATAAAAGAATTAGTAACTTTGATGAAAGAAGGATTCATTTTTAAGATTGTAAATAAAATTCAATGTATTAAAAATTTATTTAGATTAAACTATTTATTTCTTCCCAATTTTAAAAGCTTAAGAATAAATTAAAATTCCAAATAAACGGACTTCCTTCCGACGTTAGAAGAGAATAATCAATTATAAAATATAATAATATTCAGCCATACAGAAGCTACATACTTCTTTCAGGGCAACGTTCAGACTTAATCGTCTATTATTATTTATGATATTAATTTCTCAGTGTGAATACGATATTCGGCTATGACGACCCTTTAATTCTCCCCACCATATTCAAATCTATTAGTACTGTATTTTGTTAAAAATAATTTAATATAAATAAACAACTTTCTGTGAAGAAGCCTTATGTTGGAGCTACATCCATAATAAACTAGTTTCTAAATGATAAAAACATTATTAAACAATCACACTTCGGAAAAGAACATTTTGTAGAAGTTCTGGTAGTTATGGAAGTAACATTTTCTAAAAAAAAATATTCTTGCTTCATCATGGTGCAAGTTATTGGTCAAAATTGTATGCTCGAGAAAATTTTAAGAATAGTTAAGCACCCAAAAGCAGTTAAAATATCCCAAAAGTTTACAAAAAATGGTTGCTTCCATTCATAGGACTTCATAATGTGGTGTCTACTTATTTTTGGTCTGACATGGCATCCTGTCAAATTTTATGATAATCGGTGTATAATAACTTTTAGCTTCCATAGGATTTAAATTAATCCAGGACAGTTCGTGAAATCGTATCCTTGGATTTCAACTCCAAGAAGAAAAGGATACGATTTCACGAACTATCTAATCGAACCATATAATGGTCTAGTAATCGGAGACGTAATCTAGTCTCTGGTTCACCTTTAAAGAGCTCCTGCTTGAAGCTGTCCGTAAAGCAATGAATCCCCACATACATTTGCATGAGGTTAATTTTGACCAGAATTTGGCCGCCCAGTATTCGAATGATGCAATTTTTCTCTAATCGTTTGCGCGGTATACTGTCGATCATTTCCATATCAACCTGAAATCCATTCAGGGAATATAATTGTTGCTGTTATGATTTTTAACCCCCATTGATCCATCCTTCCATGATTTGGAGTCGGTACGAAGTAAGAGTTGCCTGATAACGAACATAAATTTCAATAGGCTGGACACAAAGTATTGTTTCCAATGTTCTGGGTGGTGTTGTCCTTATAGCCCGTTGAACCTTCTGCAAGATCTTAGTGTTGCATTTAGTTTCCATCAATGTCCTCCATACTACAGAAGCGTAAGTAAGTATATGATCTAATTAGGGTGTAATTCTAAATCTCATATAAATGTCATTATCATAATATCTTCCATATTCATGCATAATTCTTAAAACTGGACTACTTTCTGCTAAACTGTGTGCCTTGTTTACTTTTTAAGGTTAATTCTGAACTGCTGCACAATTTGTATTAAAAAAGTCCTGGTATTTTCTTTTTCAAATACTTCAACTATTCTTCATTACATCACCATCAATGGCCTCCTTAAAAAAACATTTCACAATTATATTAGAATGGTATTTAAAATTCAGCTTTATTTCGATCCTTCTCCTTCCGCCCGAAAAAAAGTGTAAAATATTTTTCACTAAAAACTGGGCAAAGTTTATATTTTAATTATGTTAATTTTCTCCTTTTTCCTTGTTCTTCGTTGAGTTTAACATTTTATTATTCTCAAAAAAAAATCCAAAGAATTCTTTTCTAAAAGTTGACCGTGTTCCATATTAGAGGTGGTTAGTTGGTGGTTGGTTATGTTAATGTTAATATCAGTGTTTGGTTGTTGTGGCCGATGGAGTGATAACGTTTTCTACAGCTCGTTTGGAGATGAAATTAAACAAACCAAACATTTGGAGGCTTTCAATTTAATTAAACTTTACATTTGGACTCATTTTTTTCTTCACAAAATATCTATGAGATAATTTTTTCGTTTTTGTAACATTTTGTGGATTTTTATTGTTCTTAAATTCTTCCTCTTTCTTTATACCCACCACCACCACAAGTGGTGTAGAAGGTATAATACCTTTGTCATTCCGTGTGTATCGCCAAGAAGAAATCATTTCGGACACCATAAAGTATATATAGTCCTTTATTACATTGTTTATTATTGCCCTAAGCAGTTTCCTATTTAAAACCAGCTTTATTGGGTCATTAACAAAAGAGTTATAGACCGATATCTGAGACAACCTCAAAATCCCGAAAATGATTCTTTCCAACTTTCAACAAAGGGCAACTTAATTGCATTAAATAATTATAACATCCATAGGTACAAATAATATACTTCCGAAAATCCCCAAAATGGGATCAATTGAAAAAAATATAGGTTGAAAAATGGAAACTTTTGATATTCCCCATTATAACTGGCACTTAGATTTCGGACGTCATTTTAAAGATAATTTCCAGACATTTGTCATACATTTATTTTGATAAAGTAATAAACCAAAAGTAACTACATTTTGCTAGGGTCATTACTACTAAGGTCATTTCCCGGAATGCGGTTTTTAGCTTATAAAACTCTTAAATATGAACCAATTGTATTGAAATTCGCAAAATTCTTTGCTTCCTGGGAAGGGTTAGAGCTTATAAAACACTTAAGTAAATACCAATTCAATTGAAAATGGACATAATTTATATCATTTGAATAATCTCGGACCATATTTCGCTATATCTCCCATATAAGGCCCCTTCCGGAAAACAATTTGGAGCTTATAAAACTAGTAAATAAAGGCAAATTCTGTTAAAATTAATTAGTTTTCCATCTGCCCTGAATATATATTTATTTGACCTATATCGGTACATATTTTGCTACTGCTTCCATATAACGCCCTTCCCAGTAAACGGGCGTGAGTTTATAGAAATCTTATGAGCCAATTTAACTTACAATTGTCACCATCATTTTTTCAACTGTCTTGAATATCTGTCAGTATATTAAAATATATAGACTGATATCTGAGGCAACCTCTAAGGTCATGCAAAAAACATTCGTAAAATTGCCAATAAATCCAAAAATTTTTTTGTCATAATATTAAGTGATACGCATTTCATTTCCCTTCCAAAAATTATCAAAATCGTTTCAGTTAAAAAAAATTATAGTCAAAAATATAACTAACTATATTTCACAAATCGCGACGTGCAAAATTCGCCAAATCCTCCTGAAACGTTTTATAATTTTCCAATAGGAAAACTGTTTCTTGGGAAAGCAATTGGGATGCAATTTCAATATCCACACTTCAAGAGTTCTTTAGATATGCGATAATCAACATCTGCTTGAATGGGGGCTACCTCTCCCCCTGATCCTCTTCGCTCTGCATTTTGTTGTATTAAACAAATCCGTGAAGAATTTAAAAATGCTCGCTTTTATAGCTCTTTAGATATTCAATAATCAATATTGATTTTGTAAGGTAAATACCCTCCCCCGATCTAATAAGTTCTACGTTCTATCTAGAAAAACAATTGCTCGAGAAAGTAGTGGGGACACAATTTTAGAACTTTCGCTATTATAGTTCTATATTACTTTCGGGTCATTCGGTGAAAATTTCATAAAAATTGGATCGGCCTTGTTAGAGTCCATACATACATACATACATACATACATACATACATACATACATACATACATACATACATACATACATATATACATACATACACATTTCTATTTAAGAAAAATTTTTAAATATTGCAGACGTTTGTGAGTGTATGTGTGAACGTACGAAACATAACGTATTTTCTTCATTCGCATTTGTGTTGGAGGGTACTAAAGATTCGTTATAGCCGTTTATAGCATTCTCACTTATTTTGGTTTAAATTCATATAAAACACTTTCAACTTTTTAGTGTTAAGTTCCTTCTTTTTCGGAATATTTTAATATTAAAATTAATTTTATGATTTAATTCGCTAGATTTTTACACTTTTTTTGGTGGTCAAACTTCTATTATTATTCTCTCCCCCTTTTCCCAAGGTCTTCTTTATTTTTGGGTTTATTTTTGGCACAAAATGTCGATGAGTGGAGATTTTTAAATCTTTTTAAAATAAAAATCTCCATGTTTTACGGTCTAGTGATTAAAACTGATTTTAATATTTAAATAGTTGTTATAGTTGTTGTTGTTGTTGCTACTAATGCTTTTGTTATTTTCATTTAGCCCAAAATTGTTTACATAAATTTTTGGCCGCGTGCTTACATTTAGTTTTTAACCATAATTTTTATTCCAAAATTAAATTAATCTTTTTTTAGGGCAACAAAAACGACAAAAAAAACAGAAACATAAAATTAGTGGAATAAAAATGAAAATGTTGTTTTGCATAAATTATTTTTTTGGTTTTTATAAATTTGTTTTCTGTGGGAATTTATTTTGTAAATTAACATATTTTTATAGACCCTACACTGCAGATATAACAATTGCATTTTATGACATGGGTCGAATATTGGATGCTGACTAAATGTTGACGAAACGCTTAGCACCAAAAAGTAGTCCAAATTTTCTCAAAAGGTTCTTGGTATAGCAAGCAAGATGCTAGTTGTGGCAAGAGAAACTAATCATTTGCTCCAACGAGCTCTATAAATGCTTCAATAGTTACATCAAGGAATGTTTGCAAAAAGGACTTCATAATGTGACCACTTATTGTTGGCCTGTGATATTTGAATCAATAGAGGCAAATCCTCTGGGAGCTAAGGCCAATGGAGAGATAATGGGCTCCTAGTAAAAAATAATTGAAGAACACAAAACAGTTGTCCAAATGTGTGGTCGAGTTTAAATGTCGATTTTAAACGAAATGTGACGGAAAGCACTGTAAAAACGAAAAAATTTAAAAATTTCATCACAAGTGATTAAAAAATAAAAATGTTTTTTTCTTAACGTTTAAGTTTATCTGTGGAATGAACTAAGAGTCGAATATCTAAATTCAAGTGAATTTTTTTCCGACAAAATTTATATTTAGAGAAAATTTGCAATAAATACAAATTGTGCCTCATATAACGAAAAAACTTGAAGCTAAACGATAAACACTCGTTTTATCGAAAATTTTCGCGAACTCTCGTTTCATCGAAAATTTTCGCGAACAATCATTTTATCGAAAATTTTCGCGAACTCTCGTTTTATCGAAAATTTTCAATAAATTCTCGCTTTATAAAAAATTTTCGATAAACTCTCGTTTTGTCGAAAATTTTCGCGAACTCACGTTTTATCGAAAATTTTCGCGAACTCAAGTTTTATCGAAAATTTTCGCTAAGCTCTTGTTTAATAGATTTTTGATAAAATCTCCCTTTTTTATAAAATCTCCTTTTATAGAAAATTTTCGAAAAACTCTCGTTTTATAGAAAATTGTCAATGAATGCTCCTTTTATAGAAATTTTTCGATAAGTTTTCGTTTTATAGGAAAATTTTCATTGAATTCTTAATTTATAGAAAATCGATACATTTTCGATTTGTGAACATTTTTGATAATTTTTTTTATTTCAAATAAAATCAAAATATTCCAAATTTTATTATTAATCATAAGTGACATTTTGAGTTCACCTTAACCTTACAAAATTTATTTTTATTAATTTTCCCTATTTTTTAAATACGTACATTTATAAGTATGTATGTAATTATGAATATATGTATGATTATATGTAATTTCCAAATAAGTTACTCTAAAAGTATTAAGTTGATTTGTTTTTTGGGAGTTTTGTGTTTTGTATTTTCTGTTTTCTGTTTTTTTTTTCGATTTTATTTCATTATCATAATTGTCAAAATATAATTTGTTAGTTTTAGAGATTAAAATGGTAATTAGAACTTAAAATGAATATAAAAAATGTAAAAGAGTTATAAATATCAGCTTAATATATATTTTTAGTATTTTATGCGAAAACAAACGAAGTGTTGGCATCAAACACTACAAATTCGTAATCTAAATACGGCTCTAATAAAAGTATTATAGGATTTTTATATTCAAAACTGTATACACATATGATCAAAATTATGGATGCACCTCAAAGTTTGATATTTGAACATCCCTAATTTAAAAATATGATAATGAAAGTTATCTAAGGGAAAATATAAAATCAGTAATACCAATTAAAGTAAAAAAATCGGATGGTATTGCCTCCCATATCTATTGATAGAAGCGACTTATGTGAAAATGGCCTGCTAATAATAATAGTCGTTACTAGAAGTGGCAAAATATGCACTCACATTCCCAAAACAAAATAGGAAAATATCACATTAGACCATATAAATCAATTTTGGAATCAGATAGGTGGGTCTACGTTATTGTTAAAAACAATGCCAACAGATATTTCAAAGTTGTTTGTACTGAGAATTTGGAATCCACCCAGAAACAATTGGTGTTTATCATCCACTAATCCACTACAAAACTTCCAATAAGGGGCAAATAAATTTAAGAGACGGGGTAAGCATTGGGTGCCTGGACATAAGAATATTTTAGGAAATGAAAAAGCGGCTGAACTGGCGAAGAAAAGAACATCTTTTTCTGAAGACATGGCAGAATTGGATATAATTCCATCCTTATCTGCCGTTTTTGAGAAGATAATACAAAGATTAAGAATCTAGTGGCTTAGTAGATGGTACAAATTAGATGGGCATTTACAAACGGAGAATTTCTGGAATGTGTAAAACGTAAAGTACATTGATTCATTTCTTAGGATCAGGAGGGATTAACTAAGAGGGGTAATCAACCTAATCACTGATCACAATACCCTTGGTAAGCATATGGAAAGATTGCGTATTTTAGATGGTGACAAATATTGATGACTGTTGAGTTTAACTTTTTAATTATAATCGACCACAAGGTCTCTATGGATGCCTTATCGCTGTCATCCTTAAAACTTTACCTTAACTAAACATTTCCCAAAAGGCCTTATATTTTGCTTCACCCTCTAGCAATTGTTTTGGGTAAATTTATTTATGGATTGCAACTATTAACTGTTTCCAAAGGCACAAAGAGCTATCAAAAACCTGTAAGAATCGTTTTGAAGAATAACGACGTCTCACCTAACTGATTTACGAGTTGATTGCGAAAATCATTATGGATTAAATTTAAAAAATGTTTATGTATATTCTGCCACCTTTCACAAGGGCTTTTCTTGATTTCTTATAGTTTAGACAGTATTGCTCTCACCTTCAGTAAAGTGGTAATTTTTTCAAATTTTCTCAGAAAAATTTAAAGTTTTTAATAAAATTTTTGCACGTAATTCAATAATACTTTCTATTTAAGTCAGGAAGTAACAAAAAAACTGTAAAAATATAAATTTTACACCAAAAGATCCAAAATAAAAAGTATCTATTATTATGAGCACGCCATTTTCGAATCCAATTCGCATTTATTACACCAGTCTTATCCGATTTTCTGCTTTAAATGGTATTACTGATTCCACATTTTAATTATGAAAATGATTTTAAAATTACGGCTTTTCAACGTCTTACTTCAAGGTGTAACTATTATTTTGAGCATTAATGTATATTTAAATATTACGAATTTATAAATTATATAAAAAAACTATAAATGAAACATTTTTCTAATCCCAACATATGTTTTAAGTTGATTTTATAAAAATTTTAAACTAAAACAAAATTTTAATTATAGATAAAAATCCAAAAAGATCCAAAATATAAAGCAAAAAAAAACGTACAGGAAAAATGTGTAAAATTTACTTTTGTTTTATGTTCTGTTTTATAAATTAAGAAATTTGCATAAATAATTTTGATAAATCTTTTTTAAATTCAATAAAATTTTAAAAAATTTCTTATCAAACACTTTTGTCTATTTGGCCGCCTTTTGTTTTGCCAAATAGACAAAAAAGTCAGATCGATTCAGTTAATTAAAAATACAATTTGTTTTCTCATTTAAATGACTTTTTCTTATCTTGAAAACTATTCACTGTCGATTAATGAGATCCAGTTAAATTTGTTTACAAAACACCTAAAAGGTCTACTGTTTCAACTAATTTTTAGACGATTTAAGAAACACAAAAATATCATTAATTTTTTTGGAACCAACAACCTTTGGATTTTTAATAATTTATTTTAAATGAAGCAATAAATTAACTTTTATGCGTTTTTTCTTTTTTGTTTTGTTTAGAAAAATGTATATTTTTCGATAAACTACTTTTAAATGATCGTTAAAATTTAAAACTATTGTTATGTTAAATATATCAAAGAATTATTACATAATTTAAAATGTTTTATTCTAACAAAAAATATTATGTCAAATTTTTAAAATCTTCGCTGCTGTTTTAACTGACAAAAATATTCCTAAACAGATGACCTTCAATATGATCATTACAAATAAATTTGAAAGGGATCACAACAGTGAACAGATCATGTCAATATTATGGTTACGAGAATTTTCCAATATCGATAATTTACTAAGGATCTGATCGAAATGCATTGACAAACAATTTTGTACATCGAGAATTAATCGTAAAATGTTTATAAATTGAGAATTTATCAACAATTTTTTATAAATTCAGAATGGAAAGAATTTGTTTATACATAAAAATGAACCGAAGTTTTGTTCATAAATTGAAAATTTATCGAACTGTAAATGAAGATTTTAACGAAAATTCTCTAGAAATGGAGTTTGAAGCGAAAATTCTATATTTCTTGATTTATAGAGAATTTTCGCTAACGAAAATAAAATTCTCTATAAATCTTGAATTCAGCGAAAATTCTCTAAAAATCGAGACCTAATCAAGAATCGGCAATTTAGAGAAAAAGTTATTTAAATCAAAAATTTATCGTAAATTCTCTACAAATCAAGAATTTATCAAAATAATCGAGAATTTAGCGAACATTTTCTTGAAATCGAGAATTTAGTGAAAATTCTCTAGAAATCGAGAACTAATCAAAACAATTATTTTAATCAAAAATCGGTAAGTTAGCGAAAAAATTCTTTAAATCAAAAATTTATCGTAAATTCTCTACAAACCAAGAATTTATCGAAATAATCGAGAATTTAGCAAAAATTCTCTATGAATCGAGAATTTAGTGAAAATTCTATATAAATCAAGAGTTAAGAGAAAGTTCTCTATAATCGAGGATTTACCGAAATATTTCTATAAATCAAAAATTTATCGAAAATAATCTATAGATCGATAATTTAGAGAAAATTCTCTATAAATCGAGAATCTTCCGAAAATTCTTTATAAATCGAAAATTTACCCAAATTCTTTACAAATCAAGAATTTAAAGAAAATTTTCTATAAATTTCGAATTAACTGAAATTGTCTATCAATTAAAATTTTCTGTAAAATAGCAATTTAACAAAAATTCTCTAAATTGAGAATTTATTGAAAATTTTCTAAATTTATAAAAATATTATTTATTAATCGAGTATTTTTCTCAATATTTTTTTAAATCAAGAATATATCGAAAATTTTCGTTAGATCGAAAGTTTATCGATTTTTTTTCTCTAAATAAAGAATTTTTCTTATTTATCGAATATTCTATGTTTAATTCAAATCGGGTATTTATATTTAAGCTTAATATCGTTTTTTTCCAGTATTAAGCGCCGTTTTTGTTAATTGAAAGCAAAATCTTTTAATTCATTTAAAACTAAATTATTTTTGTCAAGTAATCGATTATCACTTTATTATTCTTATTAATATTAATTAACGTTGTTTCCCTAATGTTCTGATGCTTTTAAAATGCACTTTAAAGTCGTTTATTCAATATTAAGAACTTTTTACAATATTTTCAGTATTTTACTGTTTAATGACTTTGATAACATTTAGCCTTAATTATGATCCATTTACGAAAATTGCGAAAAAGAAATAATGTAAGAATGCAAGAATATAAACAAATAAAAACATACTTAAATCCAAGATTATAATTAAAACAACAGGATCATAAATTAAAAAGCTTATCTTGACGTTGAAAAGTAAAAATAATATAAATTCAAACTAAATGAATAAAAACAGGAAAAAATCCTGTTTCATACCCATATTTAATGCCAACTTTCCATAAAGTCAAAATGTGGTGAGATGAACTAAAATAATAAAAGGAAGAAGAAGAGGATACAAAAAGTTAAAATGGCAAAGAATCTGCAAAATAATAAAAATAAAAATAAAAAAATAAATAAATTATAACAACAACAAGTGCAACTAAAACATGATAATGACTCATTCATTTTGCATTCCTGATAATGACGTTCAAATGATGTAGATGATGACGATGACAAATTTAACCAGAGGCTCATACGATGATAATAATGAAGTTGGTCTGAATAAAACTAAATTAAGCTGGAATTGAATTTTATAGAAATCCAAGAAACGAGGTTGATGTTAGAAGTTCATGGAGTTTAAAATTATCGATTAAAATTTTCGCTAAATTCTTGATATTAAGATAATTTTCTAAAAATTTTCGATTGTTAGAAAATCCACGACAAATTCTTATAGACAATTTTCGATAAAATCCCGTTTTAAAGAAAATTTTCTTAAAATTTTCGATATATAAAAAATGTTCGACTTACTGGAAATCAATTCCCAATTTACAGAAACCCTTCGATAAATTCTCGATAAATTGAAAATTATCATTATTCGGAATTACAGAAAATTTTCGCTAAATTCTCGATTTTCAAAAAATTTTTGCGAAATTCTCGATTTTCATAAAATTTTTAGTGAAATTTTAGATTTATAAAAAATTTTCACAAAATTCACGACTTATGAAAGTATTTGTGAATTCTGTATTTATAAAAAAATTTCGATTAATTTTCGGCTATGGAAAATTGTCGATAAAGTAAAGAAAAATTTCGCAAAATTATAGATTTTCTTTTAAATTCTCAGTTTATAGAAAATTTTCGCCAATTTCTCGATTTAAAGAAAATTTTCTCAAAATTCTTGATTTACAAAAATTTGTCGGGAAATTCTCGATTTTTTGAAAATTTTAGTAAAATTCTAGATGTGTTAAAAATTATTTGTATAAGTTCCCATTTTAGATAGAATCGACACATAATCGATTCGTATGCTAAAAATTATTTTCGGCTTTAAATTTATTCCCACCCAATCCTCCTATAATGACAGTTTAGGTTTGATCAGGTTAAGGCAAATAGAAATAAAACATTATCAACTGCAACAACAATAACAAATATATATAATAAAAATACTTAATAACAAAAACAACAAAAACAGAAATAGAAAAATTGCAAACATATAAAGCTAAAGAAACTAAATCGAACTGTTTGAATGTTCGTCTGTCTCTTTTCCTGTCCGTCGTTCTGGTGACTACTCCTGCTGCTTGAAATACTAAATGTTAATTTGAACAAAACACATAAATGTCGAAAACACAAACATTTACTATTTTACTCGTACTTTAAACTTCATATTTACAATAAACATTCATGTCCCCTTAGTTTTTGTTTAGGTTAATATTACGAGTCCGTCTCTTGCTTTTTTTTTTTTTTTGTTCTTTGTGTTCAGTTGAGTTCAAAAGCTCCTGTTAAACGTACATATTTACAAGTTTATATGTTGTTTGAGTGTGTCCCATCTTCTTTTCTATAGTTTCCAGTTCTTTTTTTGTGCGAGTATCCTGTATATACAAATGTTCATATATGTGTGTATGAAACATATATTCATTTAACCGAGACCAACATATAAAATGTTCACATAAATAAAATGTCAGTTAAATACAGAAATAATAATAATAGTAGTTCGTTCATTCACTCTCCTTTGCCTTAACTGGTCTTTCTCATAGAAGTGAATTCATGCACCTAAATCTTCATTCATTCGCTTTAAAATACAAATGTAAAAATTCATGTTAAATTTGTAATTTTACAAGTGTTTTTTTTTGTAATTTATGTTTTGGTAGTTCTTATTTTTTCTGTAATTTTACATCCAATAAATAGGAATGAAACCTACAATGTTGAAATGAGAAAAAATTCAAGATAATAACAAGCTATGTCGAATCTTCAAGTAAATGCGCTATGTTTCATACATATACACTCACACACGTATATAATATAAAACCGTTATTTTACCCTACAACAACATAGGTGGTGGGGGTATTATGCGTTTGTGCAGATGTTTGTAAAGGGCAGAAAAATAGTTCTACCACCATTTTTAAGTGGTGGTAGGACTAACTGTCCAAAGATTGTTTGAGAAGTACAGGTCGCAGTTTTGAAGATATCTTAATGAAGTTTTGCACGTATGTCTATTGAAATCTGTTAAAATTCCATTATTTCATGAAGACTCATACAAATTTCCCCCCGGAATGGGGGGAAATTTGTATGAGTTTTAAATTCCATTTAAAACTCATACATTTTACATAAATGTTAGTATCATAATAATCCTTACATAATCATAAACATAATATGAAAAGCAAATTATACGAGGGCCGTACACAAAATTTTCGTTACAGTCATTTACAACCAACAATGTTGTACAAGGTATAACATTGTCGGGCTTTACCGACTATAACATTTTTAATTGTTCTTAAATACAACACGGAAACACTTAATGAGTCATAATGTTAGTTATATTTTTTGACTATAATTTTTATTTTACTGAACCGATTTTAATGAAGTTTGAAGTGATAATTCAGTACATATAACTTTATCTTACGTCCAAATCCTGTTTTAATTTGTCGATATCTAATTGACAGTTTCACGAATTTTCTTCGCTGGAACTTATATTGCCTTAGATATCAATTTTTATCTTTTGATATACTGAACCGATTTCACCGATTTGAAATAGGAAACTTTTAAGGATTACAAAAAATATTTAGGCCAGATTTCATTGAGCTTTGTCAATTATTGTCGATGTGAGCGTGCCAACAACAGACCGACAGACATAGCTAAATCGACTCAGATTTTGATTTGATGAAACAATATATATGTACATTATGTGGTCTGAAATGATTTCTTCTCAGCGTTACACACGAAAGAACAAAGTAATATATCCTCTTCACCACTTATAGTGGTGGAGGGTATAAAAATGGAGTTTTGGATTATTGATTTATCAAACATTTGCCTCTTTAGATTTTGTCGGAGTTCAAAGATCAATTTTGGCCTTAGCAAGGTACACTATTCACACATACAGGATATAATTCAGAGATTTCATTTTCTGAATATAAAATATATTAAAATATATTATTGGATATATGGATCTTTGCAAAGCTAAATAAATAACCCTCCAAATAAATTCCATTTAAAACACATTAATTTCACATACATGTTAGATAATATGATAATAATCTATTTCACACAAAACCATTAATGAGAAAAGCAAGTTTTATGAGGGTTGTTCATAAATTTTTCGTATCAGTGATTTGCAACCAACAATGTGGTGTCGACCAAAGTTTGCGGTAATAATTCCTTTGATATTCTAAAACGAATATAAATGTGTTTTTGGCCCACAAATTTCATAATATAAAACGATGTTAACTTAAGCTTGCGGATATAAGTCAATGATATTCTTTAACGATGCGCTAAATTATTCGAGGATCGGTCCATTATTTCTCATAGGTCCCATACAACCAACTTTCCAAATACCACTTTCAAACTCATCAATAACTCACGTATGTGGGTTTTGTAAAAATATTAAGTCAATTCAAAACATATATAAATCAAAACCCCTGTGGGAAGTTATACGAGGGTAGGTCCATAATTTTTTCTAACTCCCATATGATCCTCCAGAAAAAATCCTTTTAAAAAGCATAAATATCAATAAAATATATTACACACACATATCAATGTGATGTAGAAGAATATTACACAGTCGAGCTTGATCGATTATAACATTTTTACTTGTTGTTGTAGTGTTAAATTCTTATAAATTAATTAAAATATTTTATATAAAATAATTGAATATTTAACATTTTTCATCTTTAAACTGTGATTTTCTTTTAATTTAAAATTGTCCATATTTTGTTATTGTAGTAATTAATTTATTAAATTTTTATGTAAATACAGTCCATATAATTAAAATTAAACATTAATTTATGTAACAATATTTAAGAAGAATTTATTTTTCATCATTTAATTTATTTTTAACAAAATTTTCAACAAAATGAAAATCTGAGTAGATTTTGTGAATTTGATATGAAATGAAAAATGAAAAAAAGAAAGAAAAAAGAAGTAAAATGTTGCTTCTTGTTATTTATTTTATATCTACAATATTTATCATTTCGTATATATTTTTATACTTATATACAAATGAATTAAGGGGTGAGATCGGAAAATTATAAACACAGATATTTATTAACAAAAATGGAACCACTTATTTACATCCTTTTTGAAATTATTAATACAATTACAAAAAATCAATTAATATTTTAATACTTTAATCACTAGTGATGAAATGTTTAACGTTCATCGAAAACCCTTTCATTGTTTTGTAGTGCTTTCTGTCACATTGCTTAAACAGGTAGTCCATGTCCGTTTAAAATCCATCACATTTTGGGACGCTTTTTTGTTCTATTCAATCCTTTTTTAACAAGAGTATAATATCCCTCCATCGGCCTTAGCTCCGGGCAGTATGAAGAATTCACCTCTTTTAATACGAATACCAAATTATTGTTTTTGTAGCACTCAAGGGCTTGTCTATCATAGTGACAAGAGCCAAGTTAAGCCAAAATTAAATGGACAGATTATGAAGTCTTATGAAGCAGACTTTTTGGTAAACATTTCATGATGTCAATTTCAGTATTTTAACGGTCTTTGGTAACAAATGATTGGCGCCTTTTGCTGCAACTATATTATGCTTGCTATACGAACAACTTGCCACCTTAAATTTTTCACCAATATCCCATCGAGCACAATTTTTGACTAGGAAGTTGCGAAAATCTGCCAGAACTTATGTTTCTTCATCCACTATGCAGCAAGAAATATTTTTTTAGAAAATTCGACTTCAATTTCTGAACCCTAATTTTGGCATCTAAATTTTTAGCACCCTTCCTATCAGGTCTGTACGTTTAAACCCGCATCGCACCAAATAGTTCGAGCACTGAGCTCACTGGACTGCTTTCTTACCGTAAGTGATGGGAGCCCTTTTTTAGCTACAGACAAATTCTTCCGGTACTGTTTGGCGGCAGAATGTGCGAAAAATGCAATCATTATATTTCGTACATGCACATCATAGACGTATACGATATTTAAACGATTTTCTTAAATATAACCCGGAACACTTAATGAGTCATAAAATTAGTTATATATATATATGGCTATATCTTTTTCTGCTGAACCGATTTTTAAAAATTTTAGAACGCTTATGAAGTACATGTAGCTTAATATGGCATAGTTCCACTATAAGTTGTCGATTTATAATTGAAAATTTACGAAAGTTTTTTTTTTTTTTTTTTTTTTTTTTTGAACTTAGAGCTTTTCTCATATATCGGTATATAACTTTTAATATATTGAACCGATTTTGCTGGTTTAAATTAGGATTTAAATAGAAAATAAATACTTAGACTAAACAACGGATAGATGGACAGACAGACGAACATAGCTAAATCGACTCAGATTTTGATTTGATGCAAAAATGTATATACATTATGAAGTCTAAGATGATTCTTTCTTAGCGTTACACACGGAATGACAACATTCACCTCTTGTGATGGTGGGAGGGGGTGGTGTGTAAAAATCAAATAATATTTGAATTAAAAGTTGTGATGAAAAACGTTTGTTAAGTTATTTTCGATCTCACGCTGTATGTACATATGTACTCATATACATACATATGCTTTAAATGTATATTGAAGTTATTATTTATATTAAATATTTAATTTTATCCACAACTCATATTCTTATATTCTCATTCCATTTTAAAACAAATCAGATTTCATATAAAAACACATTTACTTAAATGATTTTTATTTTATTTGTATATTTTTATTATTTTTTATTCATAAATTTCAAAGAAAATATTATTTACTTATTTTTTATGTTTTAATCATTTTAAAAAATCTCTTTAATGTTTCTTCTTCATCATATTTCTTCTTTTATTTTATGGTTTTGTTTGTTTATCCTGAAGGAAGAATTCGTTTTTTTTTTTTTTTTTTGAAAATTTAATCTCAGTTTGTGTAGTTTTATGTGACTGACAAATCAAAAATTGAATGAATGAAAGAATGAATGATTTAAAAGATACTAAAAATATACATGTGTCACAAATTTCATTTATCTCATGTTTCTTTACTTGTAAAATAATTATTGACCTTTGCTGGTTTTTATGTAAACAAATATCTTTAATGCTGTTAATTCAGGATATAAAAAATGGACATTTAGTAAGTTTGCGTCTAAAGAGATTTTTTAACATGAAACAAGTAAGAATACTATATTCGGCATAGCCGAATCCCAATCACCACAAATTTTATACATACATACACAATGCATATACACTCACAAACGCATACAATATATAACACTTGGTCTCATATAACTATAAACCAGGAACACATAATGAGTTATAAAATTAATTGTATTTTTGACTATATTTTTTCTTCTGAACCGATTTTGATAATTTTTTGAGTGGCAATGAGGTACGTTCAATTTTTTATTATGCCAGAATTTTGTTCTAATTTATTGATTTTTATTTGATAATTTTAAGTAAAGTCTTCGCTTTTGGGTTACCTCATATATCGGTGTATATATTTTAACACACTGAACCGAGTTTGCAGATTTTAAACAGGAAACTTCTCAGGAATATAACAAATATTCAGGTCGTATTCCAAAATGCAAATAACAGATAGACAGACGGACTTTGCTAAATCGCCTCAGATTTTTATTTTATTTTCATTTAGAATATATACTCCTTCTTATAGTTACACACGGGATATTAAAGTTAATATACCCTCTTCACCACTTGTGGTGGTGGTGGATATAACAAAATAAACTTTTATGTTTTAATAAGATGATCTTATGATTTTTCATTATATAAAAAATTTTTTATTAAAATTCTGAAAATTATTTCAGATGGTGCCGTAAACAAGGTTTGAAATAAATATACAATTCCAATCAAGAGCTTTACGCTGTGTTAAAGCCAAGATAAAAATAAGCAGATACTATTGGGTGGGAATTAAAAAAGAGAGGCTCAACTCAGTATCTATCTGAGAACGATTATACCTTTCACATAAGGAGTGAGATCGTAAAATTCTTAACACACCTTTTTTTAAAGTTTTACCAAGTATTTTACCTATGTAAAACATGTCAGTAATTATGTTTAATGTCAAAGAAATTAATTGTTAATCTGATGAAAATGAGTGAACAAAAAGTGAGTACTAAAATTATTAAATATTTTCAACAAAACCCAGCTTAGTTTGACAAAAAGTTGACCAAGCATACAAAGGTCTGTTGTCAAACTGTGTGCAATAGAAAATCTAGTTCTGGTAGAAGGAATGATGTTGCAAAAGCAAAAAAATAATAATTTTTGAAAGAGCTCCCAACACATCCAGTATGAAATCAGCCCGGTTAGTTCAGTGCTCGAATTATTTGGTACGTAATATTAAAGCTAATGCAGGTTTAAATCATAAAAGTTTCAAAAAAGTTCATGACAGTTAAGTTTTTTAAAAAATATTCTTGCTGCTTAATGGATGTAGAGTCATAGATATTGACCGACTTTTCGCAACTAATTGGTCAAAAAAATTAAGTTCCTGATGCTGTCAAAATTTTCCAAAAAGGTCTTGGTATGGCAGACAACATACAGTTGTGAAAAAGAAGACAATCATTTGTGACAATGATTGGCTTCTTCAATTCATAAGACTTCATAATGTATCCATCATAATATGGCATTAGTACCAAGAAAAGCAAATTCTCCCGGAGCTTAATTTAGTGGACAAATATTGGACTCTTGTTAAAAAGAGTTGTAGAGCATAAAAGAGGTGACCAAAGTGTTGTTCGAGCAAATGACAAAAAGCACTATCAAAACTTTAATGGAAGAGTTTCCAAAAAATTGTCAAAATTTCATCACTAGAAGTTTCAAATTTTAATAATAATTCCAATCATTTGGAAAAAATTCAAACTGAAAGCTTAGTGGTTTCATTATTATTGACATAAATGTGTGTTAGGAATTTTTGGATCTTACTCCATAAGTTGCTTTATATTAAGAATAAAATAAAGATGATTCTAGCTTTGTAACTTGAGTACGAAATTGGATAGGACTTGTGGGCAAGTCTATGCCGCAAGTCTATTTGTATCTAGTTCACATTCATTCCGCTTAAGAGTTCTTTATAAAATTATAAACAGTTACAAAGTTCAGGACGAAACGATAGTTTTATCACTGAATAAATATTTTTAGACTTTTGGGGAAAAAATCCAATAATATTTTCATTTGTTCAAAGCAGCTAAAAATCAAAGTGCAAGAGAAAACCATCACTTGCGATCGCATTTTCTATAGAAATTTACAAGGACTATTCTAAGTTTTTTGTCTCAGTTAATAAATGATTTAACGGCGAATTTTATAAAAATCGACATATCCGAAATAGACAGCTTTGGAGCTTAACCAACTACGCCCTTGACCAGATAGGGCTCTCTACCTCTCCAAATGAACTCAAAAATATCACAGTTATAAACAATTGAAATGACATTAAGAAATCTCTTATGATTGAAAAGTTATAAAATTATTTCGAATAAATGTTAAATTTAATTCAACAACATAAAATCAACAATATTTAGTGTTAAATTTGCTTTCCTGTATAAGATCTCAAAAATGGTCATAACTTTATACTTATCCGATTTCGATAATTTTAAAAGGTTTTAGCTTGAATTTTGAGGTTCTTTCTGATAAAGGTCTATAACTACTTATTTACTAAAACTATTTTGTAAGAAAATATATCAGGAGATATATCAGGACAATAACAAACAAACTGGTCAGTTTTAATTTAGCTCTAGCAATTAGTTTGAAAATGTCGCACATGTGAACGCAGCAAATTGGACACAAATTTTGATTTACTTAGTAAAGAAATATATATTTCATATTAAATGATTTCTTATTGGAATGAAAAAGGAAAATATAACTCCTTCCACTACATGGGGTGGTGGAAGGTATAAAGAAATATTCTTCACCAGAAATTAATCAAATCGTGTCACTTCCGCTTTTATTATTTCAAACAAAAAAACACTTTACAATTTAAAGATATTTTTTTAAGTCCGACAAAAAGGAATGAAATAAACTTGCAAATAAAATTTTATAATTATTTTTTTCTTCAGAATAAATAAAAAGAATTTTATTAATTTATAATAAAATGTTCCACTTCCAGATCCTGTGTTAACAAGGTTTTACACAGGAGCAAACTAAATAAAAAAGGAAACAACAAAAGTTGCATTGTTTTAAAATCAAGTTTTGCTATTGTATAAGTGTGTAATATAAATGTGTATGTGTTATGTTCTTGTTCCTGTTGCTTTTGTTGTTGTTTAATTTATATAAATTATAATTGTAATTGTCAGTTAAAGTTACTTTAATAAAATATATAGACAAGCAACAACTGCTACTTTCAATATACAAAAGTAAAACTATATTTTTTCAGTTTTTTATTTCAATATATTTTTTCTCTGAAACTACAACTTTTGCAAAGAAACATTCTCTCTCTCTCTCTCTCTTCTTGACTTTTCTACAAAACGTTGATACAGACACTGACACAAACAACATACAAGCACTTTTACTTATCTTTAGTTTGAAGGGAAAAAATAAAAATTACAAACATTTTTTTTTGAAAAATTTCAGTAGAATAAATGAACGGATGTGTGAGAGTGAGTGAGTGAGTGAGAGTAAAGTTGGTATCCTTGAACATCTCAAAACAGGAATTCGTAAAATGTATACGTTTTCATATCATTTTGTGAAAGTTGCAGTTTGATGATTCATGCACTTAAAGAAATTGAAATTTAATTAGTAAAATTTTATAAAATTTGCACAAGAGATTTTTTTTGGAATGCGATAACGTTACTTTTCTAAAACTTGTTTCTAGTTCTCTGTGAAGAGATCAATTTTAAAATTTTTCAAAATAGAGTCACCACTATGTTGGTAACAAATATAACAAAAGATGTTTAAGTATACACGTAGACTTGGAATCTTTTTCTATATCAATTTAACGGTGTCCATCCGTTCGTCTGCCTGTGCATGTAAACGTTGTAAAAAGTTTACAGTTTAGAGATATTCAGACGAAATTTAATACATATATTTTTATTAGGCCAAGATCAAATAATAATTAAATTGGTCATAATTTAAGAAGCTTCAATACAGATGACTTCAAAACCGGATTTGAAAGCCTTATGGGCTCACACATGAATATATTTAAAAGTTCTAGTTAAATATAGTTAAATTTTAGTTCAGGGCCTGTTCAGATGAGTTCCATTTCAATTCAGTTCCAGTTCAGTTCTAGTTTAGTTCTAGTTCAGTTCTAGTACAGTTGCTTTTCAGTTCTAGTTCAGTTTTGCTTCAGTTATGGATTAGTTCTAGTTCAGTTCCAGTTCAGTTTAAATTCAGTTTTAGTTCTGTTCAGTTCCAGTTCAGATGCTTTTCAGTTCCAGTTAAGTTCTAGTTCAGTTTCAGTTCAGATCCAGTTCAGTTCAAATTCAGTTCTAGTTCAGTTATAGATTAGTCCTAGTTCAGTTACTGTTCAGTTCTGCTTAAGACAAAATTAATAGACAGTTTAGATCCACTATATGACTCGAGCATGAACAATTGTGACAGGCACGAGTTCAATAACTCCTTGTCCTCATATTTATGACGTTTGAAGTGATTTCTGGAAGCGGAGGTTAAATGAGAACTTTAAGAAAATATGTCCCGATCATTGCAAAATCTGATACAGAATCTTTTTTTTTTTTTTTTTTTTTAATTTTAAATGGATGTAATATTACAAAGGTTCTTTGATAATCTTACAGACTATTTTTTATATAAATCAACATACTCGAGGTGGTCAAATTGAGAGCGTCACCGTTTAAGTTCCTGTAATGAAAGTGTCTGTTCATTAATACAGCTCTAAACTTCTGAAATTTAATTAGGAGAACTTTAACGGTTCAAGAGTTAGAGAATTATTTAGATACATTGTTCATAATTATAAGACAAGGATGCACAGAAATTCCACTTTTTCCAATCAAATCATAAATGAATTTAAAAAAAAGCATAAATGTGGTGACCCACTCTGGAGGTCCAATCCGCGTTACACGGACCTATTTTCATTTTGTGCTTCAACTTCAGTAGGGTATTTAAATATACTTTCTTCTAAATCAACTTTATTTTCTTTTCCATAGTTTTTTTCGTAATAAACAAACTTTTCATTATAAACTTATATGCATTTTATGGAAGTTGTATCTCTTATACGGTTGTTTGTTCTACAATGTTTTTCTCAGCAATAAAACCATAGTTTGTATCTTTGTAACTATTATTTGTGTATGTGTGTGATTGTGTGTGTAATTCACACATAAATAGATGCATATAACTTGTAACTTGTATCTGTGTTTCTTACTAAATGAGTGAATGAATAACTGAATGACAGAGAGACGGACAGACAGACAGATAGTATAAAGTTGAGTTTGTTGTTAAATGAAACTTTAATAATTAAGGTAAGTTTAAGTGTTTTTACAACTACAACAAATACAACAACAGTTACAAATAGTAAAAGCAAAAACAATAATACAAAACAATTTTTTGCAATAAAAAAATGAAAAAAAAAAAAATATTTTTGAAAAAAAGTTCAAAGTTTTCAAGATGGAGAAAAAAATCTGTTGGAAATGACAAATGCTGCCTTTATATACCCAGATCATATGTATGGGAATAGATATATAAGGATATAGTGATATATTTTGTATATCTGAAGAGTTTTGAATATGTTAGAAAAATGTCAATCAAAATTTTTTAAAATTTTAAAATGTTTTTGATTTTGAAAACGATATCAAAATTTCGACTACAATGGGTCAGAATTGATTTTTATATACAAACAAAAATGTAAATCTTGATAATGATATCAAGTTAAGAATAGATATCATTTTGCGGCCAACGCAACTATTCAAGCCCATTTGATCAACATGTTTAGGGATATAATTTTTTAGTTTTGGAAATACTGAATATTTTTTAATGAAATTTAGATTTTTCATGTGTTTTTTTATTTATTTAGAAAATCACAAGATCTTAATGGACCCAGGGTACGGGAGATGGACCTTCAAATTTCGTCACATAGAGCATTGACTTATTGAAAACAATCACCAAAAATTTATTTATTATTTGATTGAAAAACTAGAAAAAATGCTATATTCGGTTGTGTAGAATATTACATACCCTACACCACTAACATTTTCGAAAAACTTGTAGGAATTTTATTGAAAACAAAGCGATCAGAGAATTTTAGTAAAAATTTATATAGAAGAAAAATTTATTGAAAGAATTTTTTGTGTGATTTGTGTCAAAGGGTCAAAATATGGACTCATATTCATAAAATTTGTTACATATGAATATTTAAGACAGTATGATAAAAGCTTAAACTCTGTAAAGGGAAAGTGGTCCCTTTGTAGGACCTTAAACTAAATATGAACTGATATTTGTCAAATTTGCTACGTATATTGATTAGGAAAATAATTTTGCTGAAATTTAAATGACACAATTTAAAGAGCCCTATAAGCTTAAAACGTTGATGTTGTCTCAGATATCGGTATATATCTTTTTTGCTATTGGTGAGCTACAGCCGGTTTTAAATTAGAAACTTTTTAGGCATCAAAACTTAAAATCGTTTAACGGTTTTTGATGCAAGAATCTATATACTTTATTCGGTCTTAAATGATTCCTTCTTGGCGTTACACACGGAATGACAAAGTTAATATAAAAAGTTAAATTTGCACTGGAGGAGGGTATACAAATATATATGAATAGACCATATGTCCGTAAAATTTTGAACCTTTTAATTCTTTTTAAATACAATTTTAAACATTTTCAAATCCGATCTTAGTTTGGGTCAAAGAACATTTGCATAATATTGCCTAGATTCCGAACACGATTTTTTAAGTTTTTTTTAGAGAAAAGATACCTTTATTAAATACCAGAACATTACTATTAAATACCAAAAGCTATAATGGTTCTAATGAGGAAGAAGGAAGAGGAAGCCTACTTTAGGTTAAATTTAGAGCAAACTATAAACTTTTAACAGTAGTATATGGTACCTATGGGAACGTTGAAACTTCAGAATTCACAGTTTTTAGTGAAATAATCTCGTATTTAATATAAAAAATTTTGAATAATTTATTATTTTAATTTCGAAAATTAAATAAAATTTAAATGAATTACAAAATTTGCCACTTTTTTATACAGGAATATCCAAATTGTAATTTTTTACTAAAAAGGTCACCCTGTCATCTGGAAGAAAATACTTTTTGGGCAACTATATATCTATACGTGCAACTATATATTAAGAATAATTTAAAGAAGTTCCCAGCTTTCCGATTTGAAAATATAGCAAAAGAATTTAATTTTTTAGTGGAAATTGGCATACTTTGAGTAGGGCTTGTAGACAAACCGTTGCCCAAGTTCAAAAAATTTATTCTTAACTAAACAGTGAACAAAATATTTCCACTTTTTTAGACAAATAATTTTTTCTGAAAACTTAATATCTCTAAAATTGTAGTCTGTACTACTCGAAATGAACTAAGAAACGCCTCTACTCAAAGTACGCGACATATCATTAAGATATATCTAACGTTTCAAAACTTGCAAAATTATTTCCAAAAACATCAATTCAGACACATTATGCATAAGATCTTACAAAGACTGTATTGCACAATTCTGTCCCATTGTGCTCTTTCTTTTAAAAACAACAAAAAAACCAGAAAAAATAACTACATTTATATTATTATAAAGTTATGCATAAAGTTTAAGTAAATTCATCATTTTTCTTCCAGCAGTTATGCCAAAAAAAAAGAGAAAAATCTCAGATAAAAACATCACAGCACAGAGAACAGCAGCAACAGTTCCATAGAGAAGAGTTTAAAAAAAGGAAACAATAGTTTTTGACGAGTCATGAAAATGTTTTCTTTTAAAAACTATAACTTATTTAATTTATAAAAAATAAAAGAATCGAAAAAATATAATAAAAACAATTTTTTATTAAATAAAAACAATTGTGGCCAGATTCACTCAATATGTCAGAAAATGATTTTATTTTTTGTAGTTTTAGAAAAGTTCAATTTATTTTATTTCTCTTATTATTTTTTTAAGTTTCTAATGTTCAAATTGTTGCAAACGCCGCAAATGTTTCATGTCAAGAATATATTAATGGATTTTCTATAGATTCAGGTAGAAATATATACAAATTAGGGATTTCCACTTCCCCGGGAATATGAGAACAAAAAATCGGTTGTTCTCGAGAATTCTCAGGAATAAATTAGAATATCAAAAATTCTTTAAAAATATTTTAATTGTTTTCTAATAAAAAATGCGTTCATTAAGGTAAAACAAGTATGAATCGCTCTGTGGAATCTCAAATATCCTCCAGTCAAATTGATTCCATATTCGTGAAATTTGGAGTCGTATGTATTATTTCGGAAATGTTTTCCCATGCTGTAGTAGCCGAATTCAATTGATACACTATTTTAGAGTTCAATATATATGAGCTTTAGTCTTTTAGCTTAACTCCTTTTTCAGGTAGGCCCTAATGTATGACCTATGGAATATTCGTCTTTAAATAGAACTATTTCATTAATAAGAGCATTATATGCTTAAATTATTTTTCCCGAGTAAGGTCCTTGTATTGTAGCCAGATCAAACCACCAGTAATTTTTAGGTTATATTATTTTACTTAAATTAGTATATGTGTTCTATATTACACACTGATATTCTATTAATCCCATATCGATTAGTTTTGTTATGATGATGTAGTACGATTAAATTCAGTCTCAGATATTGGTCTATGAATATTTATCTTCTGGAGTTAATTTACCTGAGGCAATTTACCTTCTTTTCTTAAATTATTTCCTGATAGAAATTTCTCGAAATTTACAAAATTGAATTTCCCGACAAAATCCCGGGAGCGTATTCCCGTGGAGAAACCCTAATGCAAATGTATGTGTATAAATTTAATTGTTTTAACATAAAAATTAAACTTATTAAACTTATAAACTTATTAATTTAAAGATTTTTTAATGTAAAATTTTATAATTGAAATTACAGTATTTGATATCCGAATTCAGATCACAAATACTTTGAAACTTTTTCGTAGTGGGCGATTAATCATAAAAAAATCTTAGAAATTTTAACTGTTTCTGAATCCAAAGAGTTTGTTTTCTTCAAAAAGAAAAAAATCGTTTAAAACATCCATTATTGGATTCGATTAATAAACAAATGTAATCGAATTAAAATCGTGGATCGGAAGATCGAGAATATATTATTAATGTTGTTTATTCGAAACGTTTGTTTCGAATAAACATAAGTATTAATGAAATAATAAGTATTACTGAAATCTTCCAAAATTAAAGAATTTTTTGTCGCTTAACATTTTAAGATAAGTCCTTCTTTAAGGTTCTATTTAAGATTTGTCAAAACCGAATAAAATTTTCCACAAAACCGATTTTATTTGATCCAGGAGCAGGGGGTAATTCTTTGAAAGTTACATAAAATTTTATTGGAATATATTCCAATAAAGTATTAAGTAAAAGAGTAATAAGTGGAAGAGTAAATATCTGTATAGACCGATTATATAATACCCAACACCATGACTTAAGCATGAAAAAGTACAGCCTAACCATCCTATGATTCGATTTTATGAAAAATCAAATCTCAATTGGCCGTTGCTTCCACACCCACTACCGAAATTCTCTTTAAAGTGTAAAAGTCTTAAAAACTGTTAGTATTGTGATGATATTTCGTATGTTCAAGATCTTTGTAATCAGAAATCGCACTACGAAAATTTGCAAAGATTTTTAATTATCTTCACTTTCTTAATAATTGAACTTAAGTGAAATCAATACAAATAAAATATATAAATTATTACGAAATTAAAGTTTTTTTTTGGACAAATTTGTCTTCAATGCGGATCTATAAAAATATTCCCACTGTTTGATTCCAAAATACCCAAAATTACAATGTCACTTTTTCAATAAATTGGACACGGTCATTGTAACATGTCCAACTCATTACATACCTTTCTTTTCTGAGTACACAGCAAAAGTATATTAGTTTAGAAGAAATTCGGGTAGGGCTAGCAAAGTGTTTCATTTTATGTTAAGAATTTCTTCAGAATTATTTGGAAAAAATTAGAGTCTAGAGGAAAATAGTTTTTTAAGAAAAATATCAATTTTGATTATTGAAAATTTCATTAAATAAATTCGGATATGCCGAATCTTCAATACCCACCACCACAAACGTGTATGCAGTAAATACGTTGTGTTTCGTATATATTTACACATACACTCTCAAATAATTTAGGTAATGAAGTATATATTACTTTATATTATGTGAAAGTCTTATTTTTATTTGTTGATTTCTAATTGACAGTTTTAAAAAAATTCTTCGCCTGAACTTAGAGGTTAATATGCTGAACCTAATTTGCTGGTTTAAAACGGGAAACTTTTTAGAACTATAACAAATACTCAGGCCAAATGTGCCAACAACAGGCAGACTGATATAGACAAATCGACTTAGATTTTGATTTGATGCAAGAACATATAAACATTATGTGGTCTGGGATGATTCTTTCTTAAATTTTAAAACTCAAAAACACCTTTATAATTGTAACTCATGTGACACTTTGATTTCGCGTACAGAAAAAACATGAAGCATGAAAAACATGAAATCAACATTGAACATAGTTGGTTTGAAATTGATGAAATTTTTTTTCATTAAGATAAAATGTATATTTTTTTGCGTTTGTGGTGAAATAATATTGAAATATATGAAACGTATTTGTAACAAATTAAAAATATAATAATCAACTATGGAATTTTATTATTCGGTCATCATTAATCACTAAAGGTCAGTTTACGAATGAAAAATTAATTTAAATTTAAATCAAATTTCCTACAGAAATTTTCTTTTAACTAAATCTTAATTGTTTTTTTTTATTTAGTTTTTGGTAAAATTATTTTGTCTTTTACTCTTTTTCTCTATTTTACAGGATTTAATACCTCTTTAGTTCTTTAGTGAGTGACACGCATATAAAACCACATTTAAGACACCTTCTTAGGTTTAGGTTCTTTTGTTGTTTTGTTTTGTTTTTTCTTCTTGTTTGTACTTTTCCCATTTAATCGGATTTAAAGTAAGAAAAAGACTGAAAATGACCTCACTTAAGTGTCCATTAGTCTTTAACGTCATTTAGTCGCGTCGCTTGAAAGTGAATACTTTTTCTTGTGTCTTACTTTTTGTCTAAGATGAGAAAGGATGTTTTTATAAATTGTCTATTTTTTAGTTTTATTTTTAGTTTTATTTTTTATTTATTTTTAAAAAATAATTACCACAAATACACACAAACAAATAAATTGAAAACAGACTGACTTTATCAGCAGGAGTTCAACATTTAAATAAAGACAAAAATTTAATACACAAAAAGGAGTTAGTCATCATCGTCATCATCGTCATCATCATCTCACCAACGTCAACATCAGAAAGTCATTTTTATAATTTCTTACATTCATTTAGTTATCGTAATCATAGTTTATTTTGTGGGACTAAAAACGTTATTTGAAGATGAAAGAGAGATTTTTCTCTAAATTGATACTTCTTCATACAAAGTATTTAAAGAGGCAGACATACAGACAGACGAATGACTAGTGAGAGAGATATACAATCTTGTGGCATGAATAAAAGCGGAATCTATTCATGATGTTATTCATGGTAAAACTTATGGGCGAAAAGTAAAGGATTATTTTACCTGACCTGAATCGTTTGTTGGGCTGTTAAGTTGGTTGGTTGATGAGTCAACATAGAAATAAAGCCCTTTGAAAAGTGTGTACAATTAAGATGCATCAAGAGTGTACTGTGGGAAGGATTTAGGAATGTTTAGAAAAGCACTTTAATGCAAATAATTTAACTGTTATATATCAAAGTGTTACAAAATTGATTTGTTGGAACAGTTAATGAACTTTACATGGTATGAACTGGGATATTTTTAAGTAGATTTGGAGGTCCCTGTCTGATCAGAACCGCAGTCGGTGATCCTTCAAAGTAGGTCACTTCGAATATGTTGATTTAAGTAATAATTTGCCAACAAAATCATTTAGGAATTGAGACAAAAGAAATCACACAGAAAAAACATGAAGCAAAGTTGAACAATGTTAATTTCAACGTTTTATCGTTTGTGTTGAAATAATATTTTACATCTAAGAATCTTTCGATATTAATTTATACAATTATACAGCGATAAATTTTTAAAATGACTTTTAAGTAGTAAAATTTCAAGTAGTAAAACAACAAGAATTTTCAAGAAATTTAATTTACTGTGAAAAAATGTTAAATTAACATTTTTTATCTATTTTAAATTATTTTACATTGTTTTTTCTGTGTGATTTAGTTTTGAATACAGCTAAATTTTATTAGAGAAAGCGTAGTTTAGGTCAGATCTATAACTAGTGTTTTCAGAAACCAGAAAAATTTGATGGAATATCGATATTTATCTGAAATTTCAATATGATATATACATGAACATAAACATGATTCAGAAGAAATTCTCACTTTTCATACGGAAATACTCAATCTCAGTTCTTAAATTATTTTGTGAGTTATAATAATTTCAATCTCAATTGAAATTATTATAAATCACAAAACAGTAATATTTTTATAGTTTAAAACTTTTTATAGTGATGAAATTTTGAACCTTTTTCGGGAACCCTTCCATTTAACGTTTTTTAATGCTTTCTGTCAATTTGCTGGAACAGGTAGTCCATCTCCGTTTAAAATCTACTAAACTTTTTGACATCTCTCTTCAATTGCTCTTCAATTCTCTTTCAACAAGATCCCAATAAGTATCCATTGGCCTTAGCTCCGGGATCTTTTCCTTTAACAAGTTAAGGAGTACATCCAACGATAATAGCAGGGCTATTTATAGAACCCGTTGTATCAAATAATTGGCTTTTTTACCACAACTTCATATTTCTTATACCAAGAACTTTTTGGGAAAATTTGACTGCTTTTGGTTCTTTAACCTTTCTTCGACATTCCCTCGAGCATCAGTAAAATAAAATTTTTGACCAGGAGCTTGCGAAAAAATGTCATCCATTATGCAACAAAAATATTTTTTTTTGAAAACTTCACTTGAGCTTTAACTTTTCGTACTAGATAATCCGAGCACTGATGTAAACGAGCTACTTCTCTACCGTATGTGTTGGGAGTTTTTTGAAAATATTTTCAATTTTTTGGTTTAAGAGACATCATATGGATCATTCCTTCTACTTGAACCAGGATTTCTATGAACGGACGAGTTATCCCGATACTGTTTAATAACATTTGCAACAGTCTTTTCAATTCTTGGCCAAATTTCTGTGGACCAAGTTGTGTTTTGTTAAAAATATTTAAAGTCTATAGAGTCCACATTTTTTCGAGGTTTGCAAAACAGTGTTGCACTGTTTGAGCTCTGACATTTTCATTCTCACACATTATAGTTTTAAGATTTTTTTAAATAATATAAATAATATATAAAGTATGTCTTTGAAAGGGCACGTCAGGAGTTAGAGGAATGAGAAACAAAAATTTATTTAACAGTTAAACGAAATTTAATGTCCGAGGTACCCCAATATATTACTTCGTCCATGGAGACATTATGGGGTTCAAACTGCCAAAAATTGTAATACTTCACTTCTTTCTATCAATATAATGACAAAAAACATGCTAAACCGTTCAAAAGTTACATAGTAAAAAAAGAGAAGAAATTGATTCTACCCCACTGTGCAGTCAATGAATAAGAAAGATTGAGTTAAAGGATTGATATTAAAACCAGAATAAACAAAAAAATCGCTCATTTTATATTTAATTCGTTTTTCTTCCTTATTTTACTCTCTTTCGTAAAGAACATTGAAAAGGTAGATGATGATGATGATGATGATAGTGATGCTATCTATCATCTTCATCATTATCATCAACATGCCTCATCCAAATATCTGCCACTGGGATCTTTTTCATTCAACATAAAAGAATAATTGTTGCTGTTGCTGCAAATAGACAAAGTTGCAACATTTTCCAAACGCATAGAATTTTAAACGTTATTGTGGTTGTTTGTTGGTTTTGTTTTGGTGTTGATGTAATAAACTCCTTTTCTTCTTTTTGGTCTATAAAAGATAGAGATTAGATTTTAAATGCTTAATAAATATAGAATAGAGTCTTTTATTTGTTAAAAGTACTATTTAAAATATTATATTTAAACAACAACAACAACAACTACGATAACGACAAGAAGAAGACCACCAGCTAAAACTTTAGTTGATGTAATTTAATTTAAGCAAATTTTTTTTAATAAAGAAAATAATATTTAAACGTCAACCTGTTGAACACAGAATAGAGACAGATGAATAGATAAAACTCTTTGTATCTTTTTACTTGTCAAACTTGCAAGTTTGTTTTTGAAGTTTTATTTTCCTTAAAAATCTTCAAATCTGCCTGGTATGGGAACAGACTTAAATTATAGAATTGTGGAAAAGTTATATAAGATAAATCAGATACTGATGTGTATCTTATTGGAATCTTTATATGCAAATTATTGTTACTCAATTGTTACCTGTGGCTCAATTGAGTGATAAAATCTTCTGAAAATATTACTCATTTGCTGCAATAGGAATGTCAAACGGTATTAAGTTTTGAAAATCTCGGGATTCGGAACTTTTAAAACAATCTCGCAATACAGATTTCGGGTTCTCGGGTTTTTCCGGATTTATAAATCCGGAAACATATAAATAAAGATTCGCACTTAATTGCTAAATTAACGTTTTTTATAAACATTTCTTCATATAATTTCGGTATTTTGGAGCCCGTTGTAACATATGATTGGCTTTGTCACATCTGAATATTTCTTGCAGTACCAAGAACTTATGGGAAATTTTGACTGACCATTGTCCAAAACTTTTCTTTGACATTCTCTCGAGCATCAACAACATTAAATATTTGACCATCATTTTAGCAGCATTCCTGTCTGGACCTTCTTGAGCCTTTTATATTTTAAACCCGAATTACCTTTAAATTTTCGTGCCAAATAACTCGAGCTTTCCGGGTTTGCTTTACTACCGTATTTGTTGGTAGTTTTTGGTAGCTCTTTTGAAAATTCTTTCAATTCTTTTGACTTTAGAACCTTTGTGGACACTTCCCTCTACGTTAAAAAGGGTTTCTATCAAGAGACAAGTTCCGCCGGTACTGTTAAATACCATTGGATGCAGTTTGACTGCAGACCTTTGAATTCGTGGCCAACTTTTTTGTACGACAAAGTTGAGTTTTGTTAAAAAATTTTGATAATTTCAGTACCCGATTGAGGCGCCGAGAGTTTCAATGAAAATGTGTGCTAAGAATTTTCGAACTCATTGCTTATCTAATTCCTTGGAAAGCTGGTCGTCTTAATTATTGTACTTAAATTTCGAATTTTAAAATTTAAATTTTAAATGAGTAAAATTAAAATAAAATCAGGATTTATGAATCCCGATAATCCCGACATTTTTGAGATCGTTGTTTGCCGTTTGGCCTCCCTGGTCAAAACTCAAAAATCCCATTAGATGTCATAACATCAGAAGTGTATATTGAATAAGCGGACCATTTTATTTTCAGGATTATTTTGGCTCCCAATAAGTTACGCTATGTTGAGTAAGAAATACCACTTCGGAGAATATATCAGCAAGACAATTGACCAAACCCTTTATCAAAGTTGGTCAAATATATCCAAGAAATGGGTTTAACACCGCAGTGCACAGCTTTGAACACCATAGAGTACTCCTATTTTAAAAGGCAGAATTGTATACAACACTACAAAAGTAATATGGAGCTGGTAAACTGCCTAAAATCTGAAGCGAAGAATTTTGCTGTCATTTTTAGTTAACAATCATATTATCCATATTATGAAATAGTAAATTAAAGGAAATAGGAGCATGGGATTCCCTTCGAACAACGTGATTACTAATTATCAAATATCTTAAGAAAGTTTATATCTACAATTTTTAATTTAGACCCAATTATTCATTTTAATAAGCGAATATCTGAAGATCTTTTACGGTGAAAATCTTCCAATTAAATTTTCTTGGAACTCATTTTTTAACAAATTTCTCAATTAATGAATTTTTTTCTGAATTTATTACGGAGGAAAATTTTTGTGCAGTAAATCGCACCGGGTTAAACTGGTTAAGGATAATTAGAGATAATCTTAGCTTTGCGAATTGAGAACCTGAGAAGAAAAAATATCTGTTTTTTAATTGATTAAATTTGGAATTCCCAAAAAAATATATATATAAAAATCATCCATCTTGCAGCAAAAGGCATTTTAGGCTCTAAACATAGTTTCATGATATGGCCTTATATGGGAGCTATAACCAATTATGAACTGCTGTTTGGACCTGGTTGATCTATGTTAACTTTAAATATCTTTTAGTACTCTCATCTCTTATTTATAACGGTGCTTCCGTAATGGTTCTAAGAATTATTAACTATGATCTCTGTATAATGACGATGCTCTTGTTACTGGCAATTTCCCAAAATTGGATGCCATATGTTCATGGTCACCCTGTATAAAGACTTAAAGATTTCATGAAATTCGAATGAAAGTTTTTAAGATGTATTGACTGTATTTAGAGCAATTTAACCTGAAAGCTGTGTTGAAGGAAAAGAAGGTGAACTGAGGCATGGTTTAGGAGATTAAAGCAGAACAAAGGTATTTAATAGGTTTATATCCAAATTACTTAAAAAAAAGATGAGACTTGTTTTTTGCTTCAGGAATCTCCCAATAATTAGTCACTGGCAACACATCCATATAAAGAATAAATAGCAGTTGCCTCATTAACGAATGAGGTTTTCTGTTAACAAGTTTTTTACTCCTTCTCCCATTAAATATCGTCAGTCTCTCTTTATATAAATTTTTAATTGCTGTTTTAGCAAATAAATTAATTAGCTTCGACTAAAAATGGATATCAACCAATTTTTGTTTTCATTTTTAGTGTGAAACTTTACCATTTCTGTGAACTTCAATTTCTGACTGTAATTAAAGATAATTGCAGTCTGTTTTTGGCAAAACTAAATAGAAAAAAAAGCAACAACAAACAACAATAAATCATGCACGTATGTAATTTAAATTCAAAACACTTTTATACTTTTCAAAATGAAGCGAAGTAAAGCAAAATAAAAAATGTTGGAAAATTATTGGAAAAAAGTGGAAAATAAAAAAAAACATTTTTGTTTGTTCAGAGACCTGATGAGAATTTTTACTCGTACTTCTTGGCCGCGTACAACTAAAACTTGACAAGGCAAAACTTTTTCAAACATCTATTTTTCCACTTATTTAAACAACTTGTTGCATGTTTAGACAAAAAAAAAAACAACAGCAACAAACGATGCTGCTGTTGGTCTTTTGTAGCAGTAGTATTGTTGTTGTAGTTGTTTTTTTTTGTGTTATTATTTGTTGCTGTTGATGATGGTGGTGGTGTTGTTTTATTTGAAACACGCGCCTATTTAACACTTTATACGACAGCAGCCATCATAGTTATCATTCAAGCGTTCCATTGCCATCATCATCATCACCATTTTTCACATTGCTTTCGCAATTCTATTAAGCCTTCCGCACTTCATCATCAAACCTATTTGCTGCTGGTTTGCTTTTATTGTTGTTGTAGTAGTTGCAACACAATGGAATGACAATTTTTTAACCCATTTTTATGTTTCTGTTTATGTACACAGTGGGATGGAATATTAAACATTTTTGAAGACTTTTGACACATTCAGAAATAGAATTTTAGAAGTAAAATAAAAATCTGAATAATTAATTAGACTCTTTTTGTAATTGTGAATGCTAAGATATAACAATAAGTAAGAATGCTGTATTCGGCTGCGCCGAACTTTAAAACCTTCTCCCAGTTAGATGATGCAAAAATTCTCATGAGTGGAATATATTGCACCAGACAAATTATTATTTGTTCATCACTTTACACCAGTTTCTAGCAGGTATCTTTAATGAAAACTATAGTAAAATATATTCAATACAGTTAGAGAGATAATTGTGTTAAATTTGTCTATATTTAAGAGTAAAATATATTATCCCAAACTCTTTTCCGGGAAGAAGCCTTGTATGCTATCTGTAGCAAAGTATGGACCGATATGGGTTAAATAAATAACATATATTTAAGATAATTAGAAAAATGATGGTGCCGAATTTTAGTAGTTTCAGATCAAAACGGTTTTCCAGAAAGGGACCTTATATGATGGCTAGGTCAAATAATGGCTATAGCACGATCTAGTTAAATAAATGTGCCAAGTTTAAGGAAATTTATCTTGAAATTCGAACTATATGACAAACTATGCATATTTTAACCTATAACTTGTTACTTTTGATCTGATTTTGATGATTTTCTATACGATGCATGAAGCAATATCGAGTTATTTTTGTGGACAAATTTAGATGATTTTTTTTTTCGAAATTGGACCACAATAGCAGATTTAAAGGAAGTAGAAAACCTGCTTAGGATAACTACAAACATTATGGCAACATTTCATTGAATTCTATGTCCAAGAGACAGATGGACATAGCTTAATCGATATTGATTTTTCTTGTCGTAACACACAAATAACAAGGTGAATATACCCTCATCAGCACTTGTGAGGTTCGATTGAAAAGACTTGAAATCTTGCAGAGTCAAAAATAAGATGTCAAGAATGAAAATCGGCAGATTATTAGCGGCAACAAAGGTAAAAAGTTCATATTCCGAAGGAACGTTTAAGATATCTTTGGATATAAAAGTAATACTTCTTGTCCAATGGATCTATGAATAGCGATGCATACCTGAAAAGATTTCATTTTTCCATAAGAATGTGTTCATATATTTTTGGCTTAATTTGGAATTGCGACACTGCCGAAAGCAAAATGTTGGACTTCTTTGTAAAAACTTCTCAAAAAAGTGACAGCAACAATAGGAGGCTTTCTAAAAAATGTATTAACCGAAAAATTCTGTGGAGTTAAATACAAGACGAATTTTTGGAAATTTGGTGTTATCACGAAGTAGAGCTGCTTTAAATCAATCCATTTTGCAGTATATTTAGCCGTGCTTTTGGAAATCTTGGTTATTTCAAACATCCAAATCGGCGCAATATATTCCTTTTAGCGTTAAAATCTTGTATAGAAGTTTATGACAGATTTGAGGCATGGAAAAGTTAATTGGTGTGAAAGGTAATAGTAGATGATTTCTTCGTAATTTGAACCTTAAAAAATAAGCAAATATGCCTATTATAAAATATTCTTTAAAAGAGGCTTTTAAACCTGAATAATCAATCTTTTAGAGCTTAATTCAGCAAATAACCTGTAAAGCGAGAGATTTACCACCAGTTCCATTAATTTTCGTCTGCAGACTATTTGCAAATATCTACATTATAAAAAGTGTCCTTTAACACCAAAGAAAAAAACAAATTTCAAATATTTCTTACGGCAAAGAATTCATCTCCAAGGACATAACATGTTGTCCTGATATCCCAAAATTTTTCAATTGATAACTTTGATGCCTTGTGGTATACGCAGTGTAAATTGACGGATTACTCAGATCCGTTTTAATTAAACAGTTATGTGCAGATATACACGAATATGACATTGGACCCATTATCACCAATTTCAACAGGATGTGACCTTAAATATTATTAAGAAAATCAGACCTGTATCTGGTTCACAAGATTAACTCTAAAACAATCCGAGAAAATCCCTCTGTCACACTGTCATTTCCATATAAAGAGAAAGATAGCGAAAACAAAGAGTGTAAGTGAGAATATGACTATTTGTTTAAATGACAGATAGACTGACTGACTGACTGACTGTCGTTTGTTTGGTCTATATGAGAGTTCGTATAAAACAAGGTGGTAGAAATGAAATGAAAATGTATTCATTTGGAAAATGCTTGAAAAATACAATTTTATTTATTTATTTATCTCTTCTTTGATAAATCGAGAAAAGTGTTTTTTATTTGTTTGTTTGTTTGTTTGTATGTATGTTTGTTGCTGCTCTTGCTCTCTGTTAACAACTTCTTTCTTTATAGTGTTATTGCTGCTGCTGTTGTTGTTATTGCAAGTATTGTTATGTACTTGGCAACATTACACATTGTAATCAACAACAACAATAGGAAAATAACAGCAATACTGAAGACAACAACAATAATATCGCCATCATCATACGCCAACATTCACTCAGTCTTTCATTATCAATAAGTGAATTAAACAGGGGGATAAAAGAAGTAAACTGTTCGCAGAAAAAAATATAAAATTTTTGGAAATTTTGGACAAAACAGGTATATGGAATAACTGGAACCATTTCCTAACTTCAGCGAAAATATTTTGCTGCTTTTTTCGATATTGTGGCAAAATGGGCGTCGAATTTTCCTGCCCTAATATAAAATATATCACTGATCAGAAATCAAAATTAAATCTTATGAAATCTAGTCGACTTTACAGCTACCTTTTGTAGCGCTATTATATCATTTTCACCATACAGAATTGCCCTTCAAACTCTCTCTTAATTTTAATTTATATTCAGCCCGATGTCATTGCACTTAAATGTATCTCCAAAGCTTTGAGAACAAATGCAGGGAAATGTCTTGTCGTATGACTAGCAAGATCTTCTTGTACTTGACAGTAAACTTAGTGAAGAATTGCTTTCAAGTTAAATGTCTTCAGGTGATCAGGCCTTCCTCAGACCTAGTACTCAACTAGAACTGAACTCGAACTGAACTAGAACTTGAAAAGAACTGAACTAAAACAGATCTAGAACTAAAGAAGAACTCAGCTAGAACTGAGCTAGAACGGAACAAGAACTGAACTAGAGCTGAACTAGAACTGTACTAGAACTTAAATAGAACTGAACTGGAACTGAAGTAAAACTGAACTAGAACTTAAATAGAACCGAACTAGAGCTGAATTAGAATTAAACTAGAACTGAAATAGAACTGAACTAGAGCTGAACTAAATATAACTAGAACTGAACTTGAACTAAACTGGAACTGAACTAGAACTGAACTAGAACGGAAATAGAACGGAACTAGAACCGAACTAGAACTGAACTAGAATTGAACTAGAACTTAAACTGAACTAGAACCTGTTCTCAAATTCAGCTGGTTACCCAATACAATTTCTATTATCGAAACATTCACTTCAACATATCTAGAGTTAAGAGTATCCCATTCCTGGTCCACTGTTAACTAAGAAGTACAGTACATATTATTGTTATTACTGTTGTTGCTTTTAATATTATTTGAAGTTGCTGCTTTATTTAATTGCATTGCATTTTCCATTTACTGCTGATAATAATATTGTTGTTGCTATTCCGGCTGTTTCTGTTGCTGCCTCCCGGTAATAATGTTGTTGCTCTGTTGCGAATGTTGGGGTTATTTATTTACTTTTTTCTTACTCTTCTTATTCATATTAAGTGTTGTTGATGATGATGACGATGCTCTGGCAGTTGAAGTGCAAAAATGGAAGGCACGGAAAAAAGTATAATAATAACGTTAAGTACAAAGAAAAAAGAAAGAGCAAAAAAAACAAAAAAGAAACGCAGTGAGGAAAAATTGAAATCTGTTGGCGAGTTTACTGTTGTTTGTATCTGCAGAATATTTTGACGCTTGATTGATCAAAGAGTTGATGAAAAAATTACCGGCATTTGTTAGCGAACTTTTCAGTTCTTTTAATAAATTTGTTTTTTTTTGCGTTCTCTCCTGTTTTGTTTTCTTTAGATGTTTTTATTCTTGTTTGGTTGTGATTTTAATAACATAAAAAATACAGTGGGATAGAAAGTGGGTATAAATATTTAAGGATTTAGGATAAAGATTTGTAAGGTATTTAGAGATTTGGGGTTCAAGCATCAGGTGGTTATTGATGCTCTTACATAGTTGTTAATATAATGTCCTTAATCAGGTGATTATCGAACGTGAAGAACTAATTTCAAATTTCTTTCAATTCCTTTTATGATGGCAAACACATTCTGGGGTTAATTTCCACCTCCAAAACATTTTATAATCAATTCACTACTCTCACACCATAATAAATGAATTCACCTTTAATGACCGACAGTTCATTAGATGGTCATTACCTCATCATGTAGAAACACTCATTGCACCGTAATATAAATTGTATCATAATTTTGTCCATTCCACCCGAAATAAAAAAAATTCTTCAGGCAAACAAGACCAAAATCGTTGTTGTTGCTGTTGTTATTTGTTTAACGGAAGCAAAAAATTACTGACCGAATTTTTCAAAAGTTTATTTTTTTAATTTTGCATAATGAGAAAATCAATATTTTTATTATTTATTTTTACTATTTATTTGTTATTTATTTATTAATTTATTATAACAGTAATTTAAAACATACAAAATAGTAAAGGAGAGAGTGGATGGAACGAAAAATACAAAATGCAAAAATAAATAGAACAAAAACTTGTAAAAAGTTTGCATTTAACATGGAGATGGGAAATTTGCAGGGAACAAATCTAACAAAAAAAGAGAAGTTTAAGGAAGAGATATTTAAGAGAACGTAAATAAAGCGGAATATTATAAATAGTTATAATTTGGGTGATTTATGAGAGATTAGCACTCGTCCTTTGAGCTACAAGTGATACATATGTATTATTTGCGCAGGTTATATCATTCGAATTACAATTCTCCATTCACAAACAGAAAAAGTCATCCCACTTTACCTTCCACATGAAGAATTACGTTGTTCATTTTAAGTTGAATGTTTACTCATCTCCTCTAAAAGTTCTTTAAATAAGACAGTTATTGTTTTTCAATCTTTAAGATCTTTAGTTATCCAAAAGAATGTAAAACGAAATGTGAAATAAATCTTTATGTGAAAGGTATGGTATAGTTTATAGGCAGCTGTACTTAAATCGACATCAATAGTTCAGCTCACTTGAATACAAAAAGAATAATTGTGGTTTAGGCTGGAGTGAAATCAATCATACATGTATGCGTTCTAAAATTAAAATAAGTCAATCAGAACGGTAACAAGTACTTCCGCCAAGATTTCTGTTCTAAACTTTGTAATTTTGTAAGAAATAAATGTTGCCAACTATTTGGAAAACATTAAACAAAACATATTCTGTTTAAAGGTCCAAATTCAGGTTAATACAACTTTTCAACAGATTGATATATTTAAGCAACATAATTTAAGAATTTTATAGAAAATCTGGCACATAATTTAAAAAAATTTAGGATCTATGTAGGGCCCGCTAATTTCAAAAGACTTAAAAAAGATGCATGAGAAAAAATAGGTTAAAAATTTATTTCGACTTGAATTGTCCTTATAAATCTCTATTCACAGAATTTTAATAGAGATTTATAAGGACTATCGATATATTAAATATGGTTTGTTTCAATTCATATATGAATTTTGGCGGATTTTTAAAAATCAACAATTAGTTGCCGAATTTAGAGGGTTACCAACTACGCCTCCGACTACATCGGCACTTGGACTCGTTTTTATCGACTCCAAAATAGCTCACTTCTAACCATGTGAAATTTCATTTCAATAACGGTTCCAAAGATACTGAATTATTTCAAAACAAAAAAATCGATTTGGACATACTGTGGCTCGCTGACTTCAAAAGACTAAAAACAAGGATGAAAATGCGTTACAATTTTTCTGCTTCAATATATTCGAAGCTATAAAAGATCTAGTATTTATATAGAATTCTATAAGGAATATCAAATATATAATTTCTTTTTGTCTTAAATCATAAATGATTATTTTGGCGAATTTTTGAAATATCAATACACCAGAGGTGGCCAACTTTTGGGTAGTCACCGACTACGTCTTTGAACAGATTGGCATTTGTACACCTTCAAATAAATTTGAAAACATTTCAGCTTTGACCTTGTGAAACTTTGTTCAAGTATCTTTAACAGTATAAAAGTTGCGAATTTAATTCCAAAAGAAACGTTTCGGACTCGCTTATGTGAAATCATATCCCAATGGGCCTTGTTATTTTATTCTGTCAATAAATTTTTGAAAAATCTAAAAATTCCATGTGTCAGTTTACCTTTCAAAATTTTTTGATTTAAACTATTATTTGAGATTAAATATAATTAATTTAAAATTCTTTATGGTTCATACGTACCAAATAACAAAAGATCGGAATAAATCTGAAAAAATATTTAAAAAAAATAATAATGAAAAAAGTATTAAAATTAATGAATACTTAATTGAGAATGAATAAATGTGTTGAAAAAAATAAGTAGCAACAATCTAATTTGAAATAATATAAATATTAAGTATTTTCTTATTGGAAACGCGGTGAAAAAACAACAAAAAAACAACATACAAATTTCTTATGGTGGCAATACAATACGACAAGACAGAGTTCGACAGAAAACATGAAAAATCGAAATAATAATCAACAATAAATACAGAATAAACGTCAATACTAAATTTGGTATTAAAATCATGTTTAATATTGGCAAAGAGAAAAAGTATTTTTCGGAGGGAAATATTACAATGATGCATATTCCTTTAAATGCATTTAATTTATGTTTGTAACATACAGAAAAAATGGTGTTACGCCCACGTTTAGGTATACCGTTCTACTCAGAATCATTTTCTGAGTCAATTTAACGATGTCCGCCCGTCCGTCTGTCCGTCTGTCCGACTGTATGTCCATGTAAACGTTGTGAACACTCTACAGATTGCAATGTTACTATTTTGGCCTAAGAATGAACCCAATTGCAATTGGTCCTGTTTGGTCCAATATTTCTGGTACCTCCCATACAAATGTTCTCCCGATAAAAAAGCAATTTTAACGAAATGTGGCAAAAATAAGTATTGTGATATTCTAAAATGGTGCGCCAAATTATGCGAGTGTCACTGAAGGCTTTTTTTGAAGGAAAAATTTTTTTCTTTTTGAAATCATGACAAAAATTATATAGTTGTTTCTCCAAAAAGGATTAAAAATAATTTTGAGGAAGTTTGTCTTCATTTCATTAAGTTTATATACGATTTGCATTTTTTTAAATGTCTTAGTTGCGTACCTTCAAGAACTCGTTGAAAATACTCTCCAGACTTTTTGAGAGAGCGAAATGGCACAGTACAGTTCAAGATTAAGATTAACATTGATACCGTATTGAAGTTATTTTCCCAAAATATATTATTTTAATGTGTTTTGAATTCTTTGAAAAGTGTTGCAATATAGTCATTACGTCTTGAAGTACCCACAGATAGCGATGTGTAAGTTGACTGATTGATCACTGAAACGATTGCATTGAATTTATACCAAAGTCATTATTACATGGACTTTGGGTAATTTTGGTGGAATTGAGTCCAAGTTTGGGTTATATAAAACCCTTAGAAAACAATTATAAAGTTCAAAATGTTATGATTGTAAAAATCCTGAAATTTGAAGTATAAATCGTCAAGTCGTTGTTAAATCGTCAAATGTAGCAACAGTGGTCGAAATTAAACTTGAAGTCTTTTTCATGAAAAGCAATTGACGGTACTGTTTTTTTAAGAAAGCTAGATTTTTTAATGTCTTGTTATTTGCCTCATTCATGCAATCAGATGTTATTGATGCTATTGTATGTGGAATATTTCTATAAAAGCAGACATGTAAATTGCTTTAAAACAAATTACCGAAACTAAAATATAAAAAAATTTTGTTCGTTTCTAGATAAATAAACTTATGTTTTTATTGACAATATCTCCATTTTACTGCAACATTATCTACTTTAATCGATCAATTTTTTAACGTTTAAAGTTGCCCGAGTCAACTTCTTTATCGGATCAAAAGATCTTAATTAATTTCTTTCATCAGCAAGGATATTTTAGTATAGAAATTGGTTGTAAAATTAAACGTTCTGAAAATGTGGTGATTAATTTCTTAAAAATGAACAGAATTATGGCGTTCGGAAATCTTCAAGGGAAATACAAAATTAACAAAAAGTCAGACAATAATCAACCCGTAATAAATTGAATGCTACACAAATTGAAATGATCCTGACTCATATTCATGTTATTGGCACGATTTGTGATCAAGCGATGTTCTTATGACAAAATGTTATCGAAGGTGCTGGTGTTAAAGTTCTGGCATTATTTTTTACAGTTGACAAATCTGAAATTTGTTTTGTTCCAACAAAAATGAATGGCACAATTTAAATCTTCATCTTATGGATGAAAATTTAATATTCCAGTAAGAAAATGAGGTGGTACTGTTTTCAAAGTTACTTTAACGAACACTGCATACATCTCTTGGACTGCAGTATGGACTTAAGATCAATCAATAACTTTGGATTATACATGGCTAGTAAAGTTTATTCAAATAATGCCCAAAACAAAAGCATAATGACTTTAACAGCGCAAAAACTAAAAATAATGGAAGTTTGGGTGGCAATAAGTTTCGATCTGCTTAAAAAGCAACAAATCGTAGTAAATTCGATTTGTTATTCTGAACTCAAAAAAAGTTTATCCTTTAACTGAAATGTTTGTAGTTGAATCGATTTCCTGAAAACGAAATTTCGAAGAAAATTTTTGGTGAAATAATCACATGGAAATCATGTCAGTTACAGAGGGTTAATAACACCATTGAGACTGGTAAAATTATGTGCGTTTAAACAAGTAAGAATGCTATATTCGGCTATGTCGAATTTTCAATATTCTTTACCATAAATTCGTGTGAAGTAAATATATTATGTTTCGTACGTACCCACTCACAGATACACTCACAAACGTATATACAGTATAGTAATATTTTATCTATAACTATTATTAGTTATATTTTTATCGATAACTTTTTGTCATCTGAACCGATTTTTAACTTTTTTGGAATGGTAATGAAGTTCACATTATTTAATATGCAGTCGAAATATTATTAAGGAAAGTTCTTCGCTTGAACTTAGAGGTTGCTTTAGATATTGTTCTATATCTTTTAATATACTAAACCGATTTTGCTGGTTTTAAATAGGAAACTTCTCAGGACTATAGCAAATACTTAGGCAAAATTTCGCGCTCTCAATTTTAGTAGATGTGAGCGTGTCAGACAGACAAAAAGACAGGCAGACGGACAAAGCTAAATCGACTCAGATTTTTCATTGATGCAAGAATTACAAAGTTAAAATTACCTCTTCTGCAATTGTGGATGTGAAGGATATAAAAAATAAAAAATAAATTATAAATTCTGATATTTGTATACTTTCAAAGACAATTTTACTTAATTTTTACCCCGTTTTAACTATCTCACTTTCCATGGACTCACACCATATTTTGCATAACAAAGAAATAACCTTTTTCCCCTGCCTTTTAAAATATTCACACAAAAATCGCTGTGTGCTAATAAACGTCTGTTAGTAAAATATTCAATTTAATATTTAATTCAAGTGATTTCTCATCATGTTCATCAATAATAATATTACAAAGTATGAAATCGACACAGGTGTTCATTCTTAAATTTGTGTCCAATATTTTTTTGTATTCGTTTTCAATTTTTTTTCAATCATTAAAAAATGAAAATTAAATGAAATAAAACGTAACAACATTTATTTTAATATGCTGCTTTATAATTAAAATTCCGTTAATTTTTTTCGAAACATAAATTAACCAGTTGATTTTTTATTTTATGGTTAAATGAGCACACAAACAAACACACATACAATCATACAGATACAAGAACATAATCAAAGGTATTAATACACAGGGGAAATCGAAGGCTTTAAGTGTTAATATAAAATGCCCATAATTCTTTCTTTTAAGGTGTAAAAGAGACACAACATTCGCGTTGCCAACTTTTTTTTTGATTTTATTCGATGTGTCGATGCAGCCGATCTAATGAATTAGGATTGAGATAGAAAAATTCTTAACAAGCGTTTTTCATTAGCAGTTTAATTCAATTATTATTTGATTATATGATCAAGTTACCTTTGAAGAACACGTCATTTGAATATGAAATGAATAAAATGTTAATCTGACTAAAATGGGTGACCAGAAAAACGTGCGTACTAAAATTATCAAATATTTTCAACAAAACCCAACTTGATCCTACAAAAAAGCTGGCCAAGCTATTAAAGGACTGTCGTCAAACAGTTTCCAATGTTATTAAATAATACCGGGAGTACTTGTCCGTTGATAAAAAACCTGGTTCAGGTAGAAGGAATGGTCCACATGATATTTCGAAAGTCAACAAATAGAAAGCATTATTAAAAGAGCTCCCAACACATCAGGGAGGTAAGCGGCACGGTAAGCTCAGTGCTCGGAAATGTTGAAGTCAAGTTTAGAACCCAAAAGCAATTAAAATTTCAAAAAAACTTCTCTGTAAGCAGTGACGGAAAAGAGTTTTATCATTTGTTACAACGGGCTCTACAAATACTGAAATCTACGTCAAGAAATGTTTACCAAAAATGCTGCTTCCAACAAATTGACAATTGACTGACTTAGCATCGTGTCACTATGGTAAACAAGGCCTTGAGTGGTACAAGAACCATAATGTGGAATTTGTATCCTTCAAACTGCCCGGAACTAAGTCCAGTATAGAGTTATTAGGCTCTTGTTAAAAACAAATGTGTGTTAGATATTAAACGAAGGATAAACTATCTGTTGAAGTAAAGTGACAGAAAGCACTATAAAAACGGTGATAAAGGGGAAAAAGGTTCAGAATTTCACCACTAAAGATTAAGATTATAAAAATATTTTTTGTGTTATATAAGTTCGCGTACAGAGCTTACAGCTCTTTATTTGAATAAATTTCTATTTGGGAATAATATTTTCTTCTCCCCCACTCTTGTTTTAGCCATTTACTTCTGCAACAATTTGTCATGAATATTATATATGTTTCCGCTTTCTTAATATTGTATTCCTTGTGATTAGGCTGATCAACCTCCTAAGGATATGTCTGATCAAGCGTCATTTGTATTCCCAATTATAATCGCCAGGATTTTGTTGCTTTTGTAGTTCTACCTTTTTAGTTGAGTTTATTATTGATTTTTACGCGAATAATCATACAGAGAAATTGGTTCACAAATTGTATTAAATTTCGCATTAGAAGTGAAAGGTGAATTTTCTCTTGCATTGAAAATTTTAAGAAATGGTGATTTCCAAAGAGATTTTAATTAAAGAAATATTTAACGTACTGTTAGAAGGTGATTATCGGTATCCTCTCCAGATCCATTTTTCTATTTTGAATTGTCGAAAAATTCAATTAAGGAGTGTATTGAAATTCTTGAAGCCTTTTCCGAAAAAAAGAGTTCAAAATGTATTAAGAACGCGGAAAATTTTGTAGTGATTTCAACAAACGATATCACGAACAACATTGTTATCGACGAATGGTTAGGTAAAAAGGCAAAGTTGACACTTTGCAAAGGTATTTTTTCGGAATGAGTGAAGAAGTCGATGTATCCAAAAGAAGTTATTTTTTATTAAGTGTTTAAGCTGACATTGTCATCGAGTCATACTTTTTTGATAATAAGTTCGTTTTAAGAGTTAAGGAAAATTATAATCGTCGTCTGGGTTTCATAATTAACATAGAAATAGATAATATGTGATTCCAATAAAAACATCACATTTTTAACAAAACAATGGTTCTCCGATCGTAGGGTAAAGTATGAATTAAATTCGTCTCTGAAACCCAATTCTGAAGCAAATTTTATTCCAATACAGGCATTTTGTATTGAAGATGAAAGTCGTTAGGGCCAAGATCTTGTAAGGTTCTTGAACCAAAAACTTCAATCCACAGTTTTTAAAAAAAAGTAATTTCGACCGCTCTTGAAACATGTGAATGAATGCTGTCAGATTTTTTGGCTTCAGTTGCACTTTTCATATGACTTTTAGTCCTTTGGGTTATTGCAATGTTTTCCTTTTCTTTTCCACCATAAAATGTCTAAAGTAATGCTTCCAGCTTCTCATCTTCAAACTTATCTGACCTGTCTAATTATATGACCAAAAAACAACGTACGGTTTGGTTGGTCTATACCGTCCAGTTTTAAGGCCTGGAACACATTCACTTCGCTCATATTGGAATACGCGAATGACTGATGAAATGAATAAATGTTATATTAAATGTACATATAACTAATGTATGTAAATTATATATGCTAGTAAGTATCTGTATATAGTATCTATTTATATACATGTATATAAACATTGTTGGTAAACATACATATATTTATAACAAATACAATTGATTTTAACAAACATACATGAACAAAAAATTAAATATAAAAATTATTAAAAAAGTTATAGGAAGCAAAAAGCGATTAAAAAATACATTACATAAGATAGAAGACTATATAATAGGAGCTATTTGATATTACGGATCGAACTCTTATATAATTTTTATTGTTTGTTTAGTGATGATTTATAATTTAGTTCAGAAATTTATATCTTTTATAGATTAATTTTATGAATCTTTCCCGATGTTACACGCAGAAGAACAAACTTAAAATTATCTCATCCACCACTTGTGGTGATGAAGGTTATGAAAAAAAATATTGAAATTATGTTGATAATAATGTCAGAGTGTCTATCTGTCAATATGTATTGAAATCTACATGCAACAGCAACAATAACAATTATAACAACAATACTTAATGCTTATAGGACGTTTAAATAGGAAAAATGGAAAAAAAATATTAAATATGAAAAATATGTATGAAATATTTAAATTATACACTTAGAGAAAAATTAAATTATACACTTAGAAATCAAATTATATACTTAGAGAAAAAAATAATAAAGCATTAAAAAATCGTTACTACCATGACAAGTTCTGGAACACTGAACCAAATATCGTAGGTAATATTAACGACAAAATTAATGTAAGAAACATGTAAGAAACTTTTCATCAAATGTCCAAGCCCGTCGGCTCACCACCTTCCTTTAACACTGCACCTTTTTTTAGTTGCCGACTACGTTTTCTACACAATTCAATTATTATCTAAAACTGGCTTTCACCCGGTTCGCTATGCTGTACAAAAATTTTCCTCAGCCCTTTGTCTCGTAGAAAATTTCACAAATCGAGGTATTTCAAAAAATATAATTCTGACCAAATTATCACTGTAGTAGATCTATAGATATTCGATAATCAATATTTGTCTTGTATGGGGGCTACTTCTACCCTGATCCTAACCGTCTTACATTTTGTCCTGTAAAACATTTCCTTGAGGAAGTCATTGGGACCAAATATTTTGGTTCAGTGTAGTGGTGATAACAAATCATTACTGAGCTCCGCCTGTTCTAATTTAAACGTGTTACAAATCGAACATCATACATTTTTAAAAGAGAATATTTTTTGTATGGCTGAGATACCTCAATTTGTACCCCTATAATTATACCCATGTAGCTCCTATGAGGTCTATAATACACTTTCATGTAAATCTATCCAACCGATCAAAAGTTTCAAAAAGAAAGTATATACTGCCCCACTGCGTAACGCAATGATAACAGGAATATAAGTTTTACAAAAAAATGCTACTAGCGACAAATGTGTCTCATCGTATCAATTATAGGATAAAATTAAAGGAAGATTCAGTTCGATGCCACGCGAATATTAAATACAGTATCACAATAATCACTATTTAAAGCTAAAATCTTAAAATTTTTTTGATACCAGGAAGGAATCATTTAAGACACCATAAATTATATATATTTTAGCATCAAATCAAAAATTGAGTCGATTTAGCTATTATTTTATGTATAGAAAAGGATATTAATATAAGATTAAATTTTATTAAAATTCGTCACAATTATTTGACAGATATCGGTCAGTATTTTATATAGTTCTCATATAAACTATCTTCAGATATCGGTCCATATTTTATTTATTGAACAGGATATTTACATAAGATTAAATTTTACTAGTATCGTCACAACTATTTGACAGATATCGGTCCATATTTTGTATAAATATTATTAAGTCTACTGGACTCTTATCAATGAAATTCGGTACAAATATATACGTACATGTAGAACAGAGTTTTAAGCTTATCGGACACTCAAATATGAACCAATTCTATTGAAAAACGAGACAACTTGTTTGCTGTCTTAAATAGATGTTACAATAAAAAGCCCCTTCCCGGAATGAGATTTTAAGCTACATAAGCCACCAATTTCAGAAAATCTAACAATTTATGATATTTTTTGCCCAGCGCACAGTGTCTCAAATGAAAAATTAAATGGAAATAAATCTGTAGCTTCCGAAGGACTAGTTCGGTTTTCATGAAATTTCACATAGTGATAGTAGATGTATAGACAAGTTTAAGTTTTGGGTTAGGACTTCGTGTACCACAGATAGTCACCTCGGGCCATAAAAATATTAAAAACGATACAGATTTCGTATATTTAAACCAATTTTAAAGATTTTGGATTGACCAATTAGAACCTCGTCATATGGACTTTTATAGTTCAAAAGTTTAAAATTTTACTTTTTGACCGATCTTGACGAAGTTTTTATACAAAAGCGAGTCCAAATATTGTCCGATTTTTGTCAAATATTTTTTTATTTTATACGTATTGACTTTTTGTTTATGAGGATCTAGCTAGACTAATATAATTTGGAAAAATTTACTAAGACCAATATTTTTGACACATGGAAAAAGAGTGTAACTAATTTTTTGTCAAAAAAATCGGCGAAAAATCGACACTCCTTGAAAATTCAAATTTAAAGACTTATAACTTTTTATTCTATGAAGATGTTTAGAAATTTTTTTCTTAACAAAGTTTTATCATTAGCTTTTAACAAAATTTGGACCCGCTATACCATAAAAACTTCGCCAAGTCCAGTCATAAAGTAAAATTTTAAGCTTTTGAAACTAAATATCAAGGTTTTTTATAGGTCTTCAGTAGCGGAATCCACTCATATAAAAAACATTAAAAGCGATCGTTTTTAATATTTTTATGACCCGAGGTGACCAACTTTGGGACCCTGTGGACCGATCCCTATTAGGTTCGCAAAGTCTTAACACAAAAAAAACTCACTACTACTTTCACTAGCCGTTCGGAAGATACAGATTTATTTCCATTTTATTTTTAATTTGGAAACACTGTGCAACGTGTTCAAATTGATTTTTTAATAATCTAGTAAAATTCCTAATCTAGATAATTTTTCAAGCCATTTTTAACTGTTACCTGGCTTTTTATGGATCAGTTTCCACACACAGAAATATATATACAAGTATCTGTTAATCTAAAGCCGAATATTTGGAAAAATTGCGATTTATTCGAAAAAGGTGGCAACATTTATTGCTTTTGTTAAAGTGTAAAAAATATTTTTTTTCAAAAATTTCTAGAAAATATTAAAATAATTTTATTTCAATGAATATTTATAATAACAACAATTATTTATCAATATAAATGTACATATTTATGATGTATGTATTTATGTATTTATGTACATAATATTTCTATGAAAATGTAAATAATAAATGGATTTCGAAAGGTTTTAAAAATAAATACAAAATTATTTTAGATTTATTTTTATTATTTATTTTTTAAATTGACATTTTTAATTTTTTTTTTTAGAAATTTTATAACACTTTAAAAAAAAATCTCGAAACAATTGTCATAAAAATTAAATATAAAATTTAAATCATGACATAAATATAATCCTGCAAAAATGAAAATGATATGGGATAAAAGGCTTTAATATGTGAAAAGTGTTTTTTTCCCTTTATAAAAAGTTATAACCTCAATCTCATGTAGCTCATTTTAAAAAGTCTTTCACTATCGTTTTAACACTCAATACACACAAATTGTGTCGATATGAAATAAAAAAATGATTAAATTCTTGTTCTTTTTAAATTCATAAATCGATTTATTTTAAGCATAAATAATGAAATTATCCCATTTAATGTGCAACTTTTCTCTTAAAGCATTTTTTAATGCTTTTTTCAATTTTTAAGTGTATAAAAATAAGCAAAACTTAAATTTAAAAAAGAACTTTAATTTATCAAAAAGTGTAAATTAGTAAGTTATTTGTTGTTGTTGCTTTTTTGTTGTTATGTGAAGGGGTTTGTAAACAGTGGACAACTTAAGGTAAAATTGTTAAAAATCGAATCATATTGGATGCATACGACTCTAATTTCGATTTAAACAACATTAAAGCGATATTAAGAAAAGTTGCATCTGTTAAGGATAAATATCTGTCTTTATAGTTCTGTAGTCAATGGGCTTCAAATAGTGAACAATAATTATACTAAACTTTCGGCCAACACGCACCAGCTTAAAACTCCTACCAACATTTTTTTATTTACTCAAAAGTAACAATTTCGAACACAAATAGAGATCTGATCTGCCGAAAACTCTTTCAAGAACAAGAATTGTAAGGTTTACTTAATGAAGTTCGAACGCAAAAAGAACTTGAATATATATTGACAGACACAAAACCAGACATTTCACGTGAAATCTGGTTCTATTTTATAACACTGTAAACAATTTTGACTCACTCATTTACTGTTTTGATCCTACCACTTTGGACTATATTTTTCTTCTGACCTTATGGAATAATAAAAATTTTTCGAAAACAATATAAATAGAGAAAAGTCTCTATTAATCGAATAGAGAATCAAAAATCTTTATGAGTATAAAAATCTTTATAATATAAAAATTATTCTATTAATCTCTAGAAATAGAGAATTAATCGATAATTGTCAATAAATTGGGAATTTATAGCAAATTCTTTATAATTTTCTATAAAAAGAAAACTTATCATAAACAAAACAAAATCTTAAATTTTCTCTAAATCGAAAAGTTATCAAAAATTTTCTCTAAATCGAAAATTTATCGAAAATTTTCTATAAATCGAAAATTTATCGAAAATTTTCTATAAATCGAAAATTTATCGAAAATTTTCTCTAAATCGAAAATTTACCGAAAATTTCTCTAAATCGAAAATTTATCGAAAAATTTCTCTAAATCGAAAAGTTATCAAAAATTTTCTCTAAATCGAAAATTTATCGAAAATTTTCTATAAATCGAAAATTTATCGAAAATTTTCTATAAATCGAAAATTTATCAAAAATTTTCTATAAATCGAAAATTTATCGAAAATTTATCGAAAATTTCTCTAAATCGAAAATTTATCGAAAATTTTCTATAAATCGAAAATTTATCGAAAACTTTCTCTAAATCGAAAATTTATCGAAAATTTTCTATAAATCGAAAATTTATCGAAAATTTTTTCTAAATCGAAAATTTTCTCTAAATCGAAAATTTATCGAAAAATTTCTCTAAATCGAAAATTTATCCAAAAATTTCTCTAAATCGAAATTTATCGAAAAATTTCTCTAAATCGAAAATTTTCTCTAAATCGAAAATTTATCAAAAAATTTTCTCTAAATCGAAAATTTATGGAAAATTTTCTTTAAATCGAAAATTTTCTCTAAATCGAAAATTTATCGAAAAATTTCTCTAAATCGAAAATTTATCGAAAAATTTCTCTAAATCGAAAATTTATCGAAAAATTTCTCTAAATCGAAAAATTTCTCTAAATCGAAAATTTTCTCTAAATCAAAAATTTTCTCTAAATCGAAAATTTATCGAAAATTTTCTCTAAATCGAAAATATATCGAAAATTTTCTCTAAATCGAAAATATATCGAAAATTTTCTCTAAATCGAAAATTTATCGAAAATTTTCTCTAAATCGAAAATTTTCTCTAAATCGTAAATTTATCGAAAAATTTTTCTAAATCGAAAATTTATCGAAAAATTTCTCTAAATCGAAAATTTTTCGAAAAATTTCTCTAAATCGAAAATTTTTCGAAAATTTTCTCTAAATCGAAAATTTATCGAAAATTTTCTTTAAATCGAAAATTTATCGAAAAATTTCTCTAAATCGAAAATTTATCGAAAATTTTCTCTAAATCGAAAATTTATCGTAAAATTTTTCTAAATCGAAAATTTTCTCTAAATCAAAAATTTTCTCTAAATCGAAAATTTATCGAAAATTTTCTCTAAATCGAAAATTTATCGAAAATTTTCTCTAAATCGAAAATTTATCAAAACATTTTCTCTAAATCGAAAATTTATCGAAAAATTTCTCTAAATCGAAAATTTTCTCGAAATTTGTTTATAAGTCGAGTATATCGAGAATAAATCGATTTTTTAATCGGATATTTACATGAATCCTTTCCACTGTAAATTCTTGTTAGAAGTATGTGTGTGTGTGTATTAGTATTACAAAATGTTACAAACACCATAATTTTTTCTTACATACAAACACACTAATAGAACTAAAAGGGAGAGTGTTTTAACTAATTAAAGTTTCTATTAAAATTCTTAGAACAAACTGAAATTATATACTTTTTTTTGTTATTTTTGTAAAATTTTCATAAAGTTAATGAATTTAATTATATGATTTTTTTGAATCGAAAATATTATGTTTCTTTTTTTTGTTCGTTGCATGTTTGTGCTTTTAGTGACTTCGAAAATGATTTTTAATTTCATGTTTTAATTCAGTAGTTGGATTTTTAAGCGTAACGAATGAAATTATTAAGTTTTTGATATTAAAAGTAATTAATGGATTATTTTGTGATAAAAAGTTTAAAAATAAAAGAGAAATATAAAAAAAGTTAGTTAATTTTTAAAAAAGAGCTTTAATTATTTATAGAATATAAAATATAATAATATTTATTATTAAATATTAATTTTTAGTTGTTTTTAATATTTTATAAAATTTTTATGACAGAAATCGTCAGTTTAAAGTTGTTAAAATATATAAATAAACTCTCACTTACCTAAAATGGCGTGTTAACTGAAATTTATTTAAAACACGAAAAAGAACTTTAATTTTTATACCCTCTACCACAACAAGTGGTGAAGAGGGTATATTAATTGTTAGTCAGTTTGGGTGTAACGGTAAAAAGGAATCAATTGAGACCCCATAATGTAAATCAAAATCTGAGTCGATGTAGCTGTGCTCGACCGTCTATTCACAATCAAATTTTCCTGGGAAGTTTTCTATTTAAAACCAGAGAAATCGGTTTAGTATATCACATGATATAGACTTAAAGTATTCCCTTCACACGTATTTGTGGTGCAGGGTATTGAAGATTCGACTTAGCCCATTACAGCATTTTTACTTGTTTTTGCCAATTTCTATGCCAACGAAATCCTCACAATAGACTCAACTGCAAATCAACTGCAGTCACTTATGATTTTTGTCAATCAATTGAGAAATATTGCTAACAATTTGAAATGTTTTCATTTTTGTTCTTGTCTTCTCAAATGACGTTAACTGCTGTCATTTAATATAAATTCTCATTTGTTTGTTTAGATGTTCATTGTCGTGCTCTGAGTACTGTTATCGTTGCTGTCAATAGTTTCAATAACTGAAGTGATGAAATTTGATTTGATTTTCTTTCTTCTTTTTTTAATTTATTTGTTTCCGTTTTTGTTTAATTTTCGTGTTAACATAAATACTGGTATTTTAAGAAGGATAAATAATTTGTGAAAGAAAAGTAGGACACTTTTCTTTTCTCTCTCTCTCAGTTTTTTTGGGAAAGTAACTAAATATAGTTTTCATTCAATAACATGCTGAAGCAAGAAGAATAATTGGTCACTTCCTCTATCAAATTTCCTTAAATAAATAAGAAAAAATTCTTTAAAGAAAATTGACTCTAAACGGAGATTTAAGAGAAAGAAAAAGAGAATATAAGGATGTTGAAGAGAAAATAAAATCAAAATAGAACAATATTTCCTATATTTTTTTTAATAAAGTGAAAATTATTTTAAAGAATATTTTTATATAAAAGAAAATTTTTAGGGAATTTTGTCATTAAAAAAGGTTCTTTTTCCAAAAGAAAATAAATATGAATTTTAAGCAACAACTCATAAATAATCTCTATTAACCCATTTCGTACCAGGCTTAAATCATTGTTTTAGATGTTTGAAAAATGTACATTTTTAGGGTAAAATGATCAAATGATTTCAAAAAATCTTTGTCAGAAAAATGTTACAATATTTCTTTTTCTAAGAAAAGCCTGTTAAAGTCCTGTAAATCCTGCTTTTATTATATTACAATTAAAAATGTTGTCAATAATTCCTTGTGATTATTTTTGAATTTTGTTATTTCTATAATAAATTAATTAAAAAATTGGTTTACAGTAATTTCAACCAATAATTAATTTTTTGATATGAGAGATAAGAGACAGGATTTAGCACTCATATTAGAATATTCATCACATGTAAATATTTATTTCTTAAATAATTTTTTCTGTCCAAAATATCGAACACCGGAATAGAATGGGTTAACTAGTAAAGAGAATTTTTCAGAGAAAATTAAAAGAGAATTATTTTTCATTAGGAAAAACTACAAAGAGAAAAATTATCATTAAAACTCTATTTTAAGAAATCTTTTGATAAATGCTCGATTAAGAGAAAAATTTCGATAAATGCTGTCTTAAAAGAAAATTATCGATAAATTCCCTTTTTCAGGAAAATTCTCTATTTAGAGATAATTTTTCGATAAATTATTTTTTTATTGAAATTTTTCTCTTTACAGAAAATTTTCGATCAATTCATTATTTAGAGAATTTTTTTCGATGAATTCTCTATTTAGAAAAATTTTAAAATTTATAGAAGTTTTCAATAAATTTTATAATTAGAGAAATTTTTTGATAAATTCTCCACATTGAAGAAATTTTCGATAAATTTTGTATTTAGAGTAGATATGCCCAAATTACAGAATTTGCGACTTGAAAGGTTAAACTACAAATTCAGCTTATTTCGCACGTATAGTATATACAACTGCTGCTCTCCCACAATTTAAGTAATTTAATATAATTTGCTGCTTCAATGACACAAAGACAAATATACAGTAGTGGACACAACTTATTTATAGATAATTTTTAATAATCTTCTATTTGGGAAAAATGTTCCATTTATTCTATGTATCGAGAATTTCCTTTTTTTTCTCTAAAATTTCTATTTGGAGCCAATTCCCGATAAATTTTATATTTAATTATAATTTCCACTAATTAAATACTTATAGAAAAATTTCGATGAATTTTATATTTAGAGAAAATTTTCAACTGATTCGACATTGAGAAAAAAAATTCAAGAGATAATTAACGATAAATTTTATAATACTTCTATAAATACAACATTTAAGAAGAAATCATTCTTTTAAAAAATCTCTTATGAGTGCAAAGAGATAATTAAATTGATAAGCAATTTTTCTGTGAAATTATATAGAGAAAATTAGAAACTATCAATTGATTCTCTAATAATACAAATTAAAGATCCTATTTCCTTGGAAAGTAAAACTTAAGAACATTTTTCCAATTTTAAATGAAAAGATGAATAAATTTCAATTAAATGAAGTTCAAGAGAAAATTTTCTGTGAAAAGAAATCGAAAAAAAATTTAAATAATTTAATTAAAATTTAACAATAAATTTTCTGTTATATTAACAATAGAAGAGAAAAATAAATATCAAATTTTTGTGAAAACAATATAGAAGAGAAGTTTATTATTAATGAAGTGAAAATTTAAATTTTCTATGAAGAGACAAAACTTCACTAACAGAAAAAATTTAGAAAATTAAAGAGAAAATTTTCTGTTAAAGGAAATTAAAGAGAAAATTGAAGAGAAATGACGAGTAATTTTACGAGCAAAATTTTTGTCAAAAAATTCAAACAAAGAAGAGAAAAAATAATAACATAACAATTTATAATTATTTTTCTATAAAAAGAAGGCTGGAGAGAACAATGGCTTGAATTAAAATTAAAAACAAGCATGAAATTTATACTCTGACTATGACATACGTTACACCACATTGTTTGTTATTAACGATTACCAATAATTTGGTTTCCCGGATTTTTGCTAATTAGTTTAAGAGATTAATATGATACTTACTTTGTGGCAGATTTATGCGTTCTAAACGTTTTTTTTTTTTGAGGGTCTTGTATGAGAGTTGCAGGAAACTATAAGCCGACCCTCTTAAAATTTTGAACGTCAATTTATATTTGTATTTATTTTATTTTAACTAAATATAAATGCAAAATTTTATGGGCCAAAAACCCCTTTCAGAGGCGACATTTGTTTAAGGCCTACAACTGCGGTCAAAATAATAACATCACATATTCTTATGTTATGGTTTAATATCATCAATAATAATAAGCAAAAATATTCCTATTTATTATCTTTCTTTAAATTATTTTTTTCTAGAAGTATTGATAAAACTTGGAGTCAAAATAATAGCACCTTATACGTATGTACACAAATTATCAAATTGATCACGGGACTGAGCAGGCCATTTCGTTATAGTGACTCCATTGTTGTGAAACCACCTTCCAGCTATTTTCTTGGTATGTTTCGAGTTACTGTATTTTGGTATTTATTCAGAGATACTCTGAATAACGGAACTACAAAATTGTGGATAAAAGTATTCGTGAAGAAAAACACAAATCGGCAACGAAGATGTGACATGTGAGTGGTGCTATTATTTTGAAAGCTTCCTGTTAAAAAACATCTGCACGAAAGCTGTGCTATAGGTATATCCAGTGTATACTCTTCAAACATTTGGAAGTTAATATTATCGAGGACGCCACTTCTTAGTAATTTCTTGAAGGTTGTGGGAACATTTCCACAGATTTACAAAAACAAAATACACTTGTTATTGCTTCTTTGAGTATAGATGGAAGTACCTTTCAGAAGTTGTTCAGAAGATAGTAGATAATTTACGAAAACAAAATACATTAAAATCGCCATTTGATCTTTTCCAAGTATATAAGAAAGTGTCTTTCAGAAGTAGTTTAGAAGATAGTTGATAAATTACAAAAACGAAATACAATGTTGTTGACACTTGATCTTCTCGGAGTATATAAGAAAGTCTCTTCCAGAAGTTGTTTAAAAGATAGTAGATGATTTACAAAATACATTTATTTATAAAATTTTTAATATAACAAATAAACATTTATTTAAAAAATGTGTACATTTTATTTTTGATGTAAAAAATTAAGCAGTAAAAAGTGTCTAAGAAGTTACTTCTGAAAGTTTCTTTGAAGCGTTTCCTGAGACTCTTTTAGAAGTTTCTTTTAAGACAAGAGAAAATTTAATAAAAATTTTAAAACAATTTTCCAGTAACAGTTAGTAAGGTAAAGTATCTTTTCTATAAAAGAGAGACATTTTTTCAGAAGCAAATATGGATAAAAGGAAATACAAGAGTCACTTTGCACAAAAAATCAAAGCGAAAATTTATAAAATAAAAATGACGGAATCATTTCTATTGAAAAAGGTTTAACGCGACATTTTATTAAATCGTCTATTTATAACTTTTCTTTAAAAAAATTCTATTTTTGAAATTTTACGCTCAAGACAAAAATAATTGTTATTTCAGCTTTCAAGAAGCAAAATGTCTGATTGAAAATTGAATTAGAATCTGTTCCAATTGTTTATATAACAATTGTTATTATTGTTATTGTTGTTATTGTCATGGTTTCTAAAGAGAAACAATTTTTATTTTTTTGTTATTTTGTTGTTGTTTCCTTAGTATCTTTTATTGCTTTCGTATTCAACTGAATGAATAAAAACAGTTTGTCTGCAAATGCACTTCAAATTGTATCGAATTGCATGTTGTTGTTGTTGAAAATACACTTTATCGTTTTGAAAGTTTATATTAATTATGATAAACATTAGTTCATTGAAAAATGTGTTTATAGAATTTTTCATTTTTTCAAATGCCTTCACTTTATAATTTATATTCAGTCAATAAAGACATACATTGTTTTATAAACACTGCGTTATAATTTCAATAGGTTATGGGCCCAGACCCAAACCTTCTAAAGAATTTATAAGTGTAAGAATTATCTTGAATTTAGAAAAGATAAAGATATGGCGATTGTATCAGGAAGAATACCTTTGCTAAATGGAAAAAATTTTTCCACATGGTTTCCACAAATGGAAGCAGTATTGCACAAAAATCGTTTATTACGAATGGTAAGAGGAGAAATAGCCAAACCAGAAGAGGTTATTATCAGTAGCAATCCCACAGCTTTAGAAAGAAAAGCATATGAAGAATTTTTAAAGAAGAAACGGGAATATGAAGATTTGGATCAAGATGCCAGAGCTGAAATCATAATTAGTGTAGAGCCGGATATTATACGTATGATTAAAACTTTGAAATCTTCAAATGAAATTTGGTATTACCTTAAGAACACGTACGACCGTAAGTCTACAAGAAAGAAGGCAGAGTTATATAGAAAATTATTGAACTTTAAAATGGTGGAAAGTCAAAATATTTCGCAATATTTGATGGAATTTGACGTTGCAGTTTCCGAACTTCGTGAAATGGTGTCTGATATAGATGAAGATTTTCTGACGATAATGCTTTTAGATGGTTTGCAAGACAAATATAAAGCAGTAAAAGCAGCATTTGACACTGCCAATGAGTTTCCTACTCTCAATGTTCTACGCTCAAGACTTTTGGAAATTGGTGACAAGCCTGAAGAAGAAAATGTTCAGGACAATGCTCTCAAAGTGTACAAGTTTCCAAATAACAAGAAGAAACAGGGTAATGTTAACCATAATAACACGGATAAAAAAGGTATGAAAATGTTTCCTTTTAATTGTTACAATTGTGGAAAAAAGGGCCACATGGCCAAAAATTGTAAATTAAAAATTAATAAAGCAAATGAAGTACATGTCAGTTCAGGTTTTGCAGTATCTGCTATGAAAGCAAATAGATATTTTCATTCATCAGAATACAAAACTATTTGGATAGTTGATAGTGGAGCATCCTCCCACATGACAAACTTAAAGTCAGAATTTATAGACTTAGATGAAACATATACTGGCAATGTGAGATTAGCAGATGATAAAAATTTGGAAATTAAAGGAATTGGTACAGCACAAATTAATGTTAACATCAATGGGCGAATAAGCAGTGTAAATCTTTTACAAACATTGTATATACCAGATTTGAGAAGTAATCTGTTTTCAATAGGAAAGGCAACAGACAATTGTTGTAACATTAATGTATTTAAAAATAAGATAGAAATCTACAAGAATGGTAAAATTCTAATAACATCTAAAAAGAACGGTGGCATATATTGTATCGAATCAATACGTAAACCTTATACTGTTACAAATGTTATTGAAAATCGGAGAAATATGTTAGAAGTATGGCACAAACGTTATGGCCATTTGAATCCAGCAGATTTGGTAAAACTTCAATCCAATAATATGGTTCTTGGTTTACCAAAGATTCCTTATAAGAATGTACAGTGTATTAGTTGTATTCGAGGAAAACAAATAAGAGAAGCTTTTCCGGAGAAAAACGAAAAATCATCAAACGAAATATTGCAATTAATACATACGGACTTGTGTGGACCAATGCGAGTAGAGTCTATAAGCAAAAAACTCTATTTCGTTACATTCATTGACGATTATACCAGAAAGGTATATATTCGTTTTTTGAAAAGGAAGAATGAATACTTAGATGTATTCAAAGACTTTAAGAGACAAGTTGAATTAGAAACAGGCAGGAAGATCAAATGTATTAGATCAGACAATGCTGAACTATCAAGTCGTGAATTTAATTTATTTTTAAAAGATTGTGGTATTACACATCAGTTTAGCGTTGAGTATACACCACAACAAAACGGTATAGCAGAACGCATGAATCGAACCCTAGTAGAAATGGATAGAACAGTGATGATAGAAGCCAAATTGCCAGAATTTTTATGGGCTGAATTAATAATGACAGCATCCTATATAAGAAATAGGTGTCCCACGAAAATTAATAGAAATAAAACTCCTGAAGAATTATGGACTGGGAAAAAGCCAGTAATTAAACATTTACGCCAAATAGGAAGTAAAGCTTTTGTCTTAAACAAAAAAACTGGAAAATCTAAATGGCAGGCTAGAAGTTCAGAATATATATTAGTTGGTTACGCAACAGATGCTAAATCTTATCGTTTATGGAAACAAGAAACACGTGAAATTATTAAAAGTCGTGATGTTACATTTGTAGAAGATAATTTTAAAGTTGATATAGCTGATATAGAAGATGAAAAAATGGGATTTTATGAATTTAATTGGAATCCATTTGGACATAAACAGAAAAATTCTCAACAAGAAAGTCATAAAGATTTAGAAGTAGTCGAGGCAACAAATAATTTTGGAGAAAATGACAATAATGAAAGTCAATTGCAAGAAGAAGATCCTAATAACATTTTGACAGATGATCAAGATAGTGAATCTAGTATTGAAAAAGAAACTATCGAACCATCTATTAAAGAACGTTTAAGATCATGGTCATTATTCAAAAGTAGAGAAGAAGCTAATATAGTTGATTGCAGTAATAATGATCCAAAAACATATGAAGAAATGCTTAATTCTGAAAATAAAGAAGAATGGAAACATGCAGTTAAGCAGGAATATAGTTCGTTAATGAAGAACAAAACTTGGAAATTAGTAGATTTGCCCAAAGGGAGAAAAGCAATAGGATGTAAATGGGTATTTAGAACTAAATATACACCCGATGGTAAGATAGATAAACGTAAAGCCCGTTTAGTAGCAAAAGGATATTCTCAGGAATATGGAATTGATTATAACAGTACTTTTGCACCCGTCGTAAGACAGAACTCGTTACGTTTAGTATATGCACTTGCAGTTGAAAAAGATTTAAAATTACGACAGTTGGATGTGTCTACAGCTTTCCTGAATGGAAATATAGATGAAGAAATTTTTATGACACAACCGGAAGGTTTCATTGACAAGAAAAACAGAAACAAAGTGTGTTTGTTAAAAAAGTCTATATATGGTTTAAAACAAGCTGGTCGTCAATGGTATAAAAGTATTGATGCAGTTTTAAGAAAATTCAATTTAACAAAATCTAAGTATGACCAATGCATATATTCGAGAAAAATTGGAAATGAAACTATCATAGTTGCATTATATGTAGATGATATTATCATCGCAAGTAATAATGAGAAAATTACTCTTGGATTAATTACACTATTGAAAAATAATTTCGATATTCGGGATATGGAAGTACCTAAATACTGTATTGGACTTAAGATTAATCAGAAGCCAGGGTCTTTAACTATTTGTCAACCTGGTTATATAGACAATTTAATTGAAAAATATGGTCTTTTAAATGCAAGAACAAGTAATATACCGATGCAACCTAAAATCAACCTAGAAAAGGAACCAACAATTCCTGGAGAAGGAGAAAAAGTAGAAAAGAAAAAATTTCAAGAAATTATTGGTTCGTTGCTACACCTTGCAATATTTAGTCGTCCAGATATTTGTTGTAGTGTAAACAAACTTTCACAATTTTGTCAAGATCCAAGAAAACAACATTGGAATGCAGCTTTAGCAATAATTAGATATTTGAAAGCTACAAAAGATTATGTACTTATGTATAAGAAAACTTCTTTGCCTTTAATTGGTTTTGTAGATGCAAATTGGGCTCAGGATACTAATGATCGCAAATCTCAATCAGGATTTTGTTTTATTTTCGCAGGTGCGGTTATATCCTGGGAGTCAAAAAAGCAAGCAGTTGTTGCAACTTCTAGTGCTGAATCCGAATACATGGCATTAACTGAATGTGCAAAAGAAGCTATGTATCTCAGATATTTGTTAGAAGAACTTGGTTGTCCTATTGATGTCCCTACTTCAATAATGTGTGATTCTCAAAGTGCACAGCACATGGCTAATTTTGGTGGCCATCATTCCCGAACAAAGCACATACACTACCGATATCATTTTATAAGAGAAGCAGTAGAAAACGGTGCAGTCAAGATTGAATATTTGTCAACAGATAAAATGATAGCAGATGTATTGACAAAACCAGTTCCGAAAGCAAAGCATCAATTTTGTGTAAAAGAAATGGGGTTATTACCTAAACTTGATTGTACTTAAGGAGGCGCATTATTCAAAACCGATAGCAGTGAGGAGGCGTGTTGAAAATACACTTTATCGTTTTGAAAGTTTATATTAATTATGATAAACATTAGTTCATTGAAAAATGTGTTTATAGAATTTTTCATTTTTTCAAATGCCTTCACTTTATAATTTATATTCAGTCAATAAAGACATACATTGTTTTATAAACACTGCGTTATAATTTCAATAGTTGTTGCTGTTGCTGTTGCCGTAGTTGTTGTTGCTGCTGCTGCCTAATTTGATTTATGAATTGTTATTTCAATTTAAACATAAATAAAATCATTGATTGATTTTATATTTTCTCATTTTTCGGTTTCTTCTTTTAGTATTTTATTTATTATTATAATTTTCTTTTTCAGATACTTTGAAATTTCAACTGTTTTTTTTTTCTTTTTGTGGAAGAAGAGGAAACAAAAGATGCCAGATTGTGTTGTGTATTTAAGCAGATGCTTCTCTCTTCTTTTCTGAATTATGTATTTTCTTAAAATGTTTACGAAATGTAAATAAACAATATTTACAAAACTATTGACTTTGATTTAAAACAATCGTCAACAAATAATGGCAAATATTAACATAAGAATTGAATTAAAAGTCTACAAAGTTAATAACGTCGGGATTAATATAACTCCTTCAATTAGAGAAAACTAACGATAAATACTCGATAAATATGTAATTTCAAAAGTTTTAATAAATAAATCATTTTAGACAAAATTTTTGGATAAATTCTCATTTTAGAGAAAATTTTCGATAAATTCTCTGTTTATAGAACATTTTCGATAAATTCTCTGTTTATAGAAAATTTTCGATAAATTCTCTGTTTATAGAAAATTTTCGATAAATTCTCTGTTTATAGAAAATTTTCGATAAATTCTCTGTTTATAGAAAATTTTCGATAAATTCTCTGTTTATAGAAAATTTTCGATAAATTCTCTGTTTATAGAAAATTTTCGATAAATTCTCTGTTTATAGAAAATTTTCGATAAATTCTCTGTTTATAGAAAATTTTCGATAAATTCTCTGTTTATAGAAAATTTTCGATAAATTCTCTGTTTATAGAAAATTTTCGATAAATTCTCTGTTTATAGAAAATTTTCGACAAATTCTCTGTTTATAGAAAATTTTCGACAAATTCTCTGTTTATAGAAAATTTTCGACAAATTCTCTGTTTATAGAAAATTTTCGATAAATTCTCTGTTTATAGAAATTTTTCGATAAATTCTCTGTTTATAGAAAATTTTCGATAAATTCTCATTTTAGAGAAAATTTTTGATAAATTCTCTGTTTATAGAAAATTTTCGATAAATTCTCTGTTTATAGAAAATTTTCAATAAATTCTTTGTTTATAGAAAATTTTCAATAAATTCTTTGTTTATAGAAAATTTTCGATAAGTTCTCTGTTTAGAGAAAATTTTCGATAAATTCTCTGTTTATAGAAAATTTTCGATAAATTCTCTGTTTATAGAAAATTTTCGATAAATTCTCTGTTTATAGAAAATTTTCGATAAATTCTCTGTTTATAGAAAATTTTCGATAAATTCTCTGTTTATAGAAAATTTTCGATAAATTCTCTGTTTATAGAAAATTTTCGATAAATTCTCTGTTTATAGAAAATTTTCGATAAATTCTCTGTTTATAGAAAATTTTCGATAAATTCTCTGTTTATAAAAAATTTTCGATAAATTCTCAGTTTATAGAAAATTTTCGATAAATTCTCAGTTTATAGAAAATTTTCGATAAATTCTCAGTTTATGGAAAATTTTCGATAAATTCTCATTTTAGAGAAAATTTTCGATAAATTCTCTGTTTATAGAAAATTTTCGATAAATTCTCTGTTTATAGAAAATTTTCAATAAATTCTTTGTTTATAGAAAATTTTCGATAAATTCTCTGTTTAGAGAAAATTTTCGATAAATTCTCTGTTTAGAGAAAATTTTCGATAAATTCTCTGTTTAGAGAACATTTTCGATAAATAAAAAAATAAACAGAAAATTGTCGATAAAATCTCGATTTATAGAAAATATTTGCTAAATTCTTGATTTACAAAAATTCTTGATTTTTAAAGAACTTTCAATTAATAGAAAATTTTTTCAATTAATAGAAATAAACTACCGATTTATGGAGAATTCTCGATTAATTCTCAGTTTTGTCTAGTAAAATGTTGTTGGGTAATTTAGATGCGACTGAATCTATAATTGTGCTTTAAATATGGAATTTTCAATTCTTTTGTTGCAACTGTTGTTTTTTTTCCTCTCTTTTGTTGCAAAATAAATTTGTATGTTAATAGAACAAGAGGCACTTGTATTGCTGCATAATAAGTTTTAGTTGAATACATTTTTTTTGTTGTTCTTTGTTTTCTATTGTGTTTTTTTATACAGAAAAAAATTAGTTTATTTAAATGTGTGAGTTTTTCTATTGTTTTATCAACATTTTTCAAATAATTTTAAAGTTTTAAAATATTTTTTATTTAATTATTTCATTCTCATGTTTTACTTTCAACATTAATTTCGACTAATTTTAGTAGATTTTTTATTTTAATATTTAATTTAGTAGTTTTGTTTGAAAGTAATTTAAATCTTTTATTTTTTTCTTTTGTGAGATTAATGTGCAACATGATGCATTTCAAAGTTTTATTCAGTTTTTCTTTCATTTCAGTTTTTTTTCTCGTTTTTCTCTCTCATTTTTTTCAAATGAAAATGTTGTTACATGACAAGTGAGTGTTGTAATTAAACTGAAACTTTTGTTTATATAAAATTCATTGTAATTAAATTTTATTTGAATTTTCTTTATGTTGTTGTTAAAGTAGATGCTATTATTGTTGTTGTTGCAACTGTTGCTGTTGCTGTTGCTGCTGCATTTGGTATTTGTTCAATTCGTTTTTGTTTGCTTAAATTGTGTTAATTTAAATAAATGTTTATACGAGTAGAACTCACGCTATTTCAATAGATGAAAATTAAATGATAGAAAGACAGAGAGAAAGAGGGAGAGGGAGTTAATTAATGCCAATTTTATAATATTATATAAAGTTTGTTATGCCTTTTTTTGTTAAAAAACAAAAACTTTAAAGAAAACAAACTCACTTTCACCCCCAACAGAGCGACACAGTGGCTGTAGCAGCAGCATCACACACTTGAATTGCAATTGAGATTAATCGATAGTTTTAATGGATTTTTTCTTAAAAAAAAAGTGATTTAATTTAAATCACTTCCAATTTTTCAAAGAAATTTGTAAATCTATTGAAACTAAATTATAGACATTTAAAAAAGTTTAATTAACATTTTAGGAAAATTGTTCTTCAAATAAGCAATTAGAGAACATTAACTTCATTTAGAGAAAAATTTCCATTAATTCTAGATTTAGAAAAAATTTTCGATAATCGTTTGATTTAGAGGAAACATTATTTAGAGAAAATTATCAATCCTTATTTTATTTACAAAACAAAAATACGAAAATTAAGTTTTCGGTCATACTCGATTTGAAGAAAATTTTCTGTTTTGGAGAACATTCCCATTAATCTTCGATTAATGAAAACTTTTCTATTTTAAAGGAAAAAGTGAAATAGAGAAAATCGACAATAAAAAATATATTTACAAAAGATTTTCGATAAATATGCAAATATGCGATTCAGAAAATTTCAATAATGATCACTTGAATTATAAAAAAATGGCAAAAAAAATGATTCTGAAATTTTTTATTCTATTTTCAGACAATTTTCCATTCTTTTTTCTTTTTTTTTGACTCACAGACAAATTGCCTTAAATTCTTATTTAAAGAAAATATTATATTTAAAGAAAATCTACGATAAACTAAAGATAAATTTTCTATTCAGAAAATTTACAAAATATTCATCGTTTTTCTGCGAACAATTTATGACACATATTCGACTTAGAGAAAATTTATGATAAATTTTCTATTTAGAAAAATTTACGATAATTTTTCTATTTAGAAAAATTTACCATAAATTTTCTATTAAAAAAAATACCATAAATTTTCTATTTAGAAAAATTCACGATAAATTTTCTATTTAGAAAAATTTACGATAAATTTTCCATTTAGAAAAATTTAAGATAAATTTTCTATTTAGAAAAATTTACGATATATTTTCTATTTAGAAAAACTTACGATAAATTTTCTATTTAGAAAAATTTACGATACATTTTCCATTTAGAAAAATTTAAGATAAATTTTCCATTTAGAAAAATTTACGATAAATTTTCTATTTAGAAAAATTGACGATAAATTTTCTATTTAGAAAAATTTACAATAAATTTTCTATTTAGAAAAATTCACGATAATTTTCTATTTAAAACCTTTTTTCGATAAATTTTCCATTTAGAAAAATTTACGATAATTTTTTTAATTGGATAAAATTAAGGAAAATTTTTTTATTTAGAGAATACTAACGATAAATCTTCCAATTAGTAAAAAATACGAAAATTTTCTATTAAGAGAAAATTTGCCATTAAATTTCTATTAGAGAAAATTTACGTTAAAATTTTTACTTAGAGAATATTTACGTTAAATTAATGATAATTTCCTATTTTTCCACATAGAGAAAATTACGATAACACTTCTTCTATGGAATATTTACGATAAATTTTCTTCTTAAATAAAATTTTTATTTAGAGAAAATGTACGATAAATTTTCTAATTAGAAAAAATGTACGATAAATTTTCTAATTAGAGAAAATTTACGATAAATTTTCTAATTAGAGAGATTTTACGATAAATTTTCTAATTAGAGAAAATACATGATAAATTTTCTAATTAGAGAAAATGTACGATAAATTTTCTAATTAGAGAAAGTTTACAATAAGTTGTTCGATAAAATCCCGATTTATAGAAAATTTTCAATAAATTCTAGATTTGTAAAAATTCTCTATAAAATTTCCATTTATGGAGAAATTTTATATCAAAAAATATTCATTGCACTGATTTTAAATTTTAAGAAAATTTCGGATAAATTTCAATTTAAAGAAAGTTTTCATTGGGTCTTGATTATAGGACATAAAAGTTTCATGGGAGTTATAGATCTGCAAATATTTAAATTTCTCGTTCAATATTATCAATATCTTTTCCCTGAATTTTTAAGAGCGTATTTACATGCGTTATTTAAAATTTCATCCTAAAAAATATTGGGAGATCGTGAGACAGTTATTTAAAGTCTTTTTTAGTGTTTTAAATAGAGAATCTTGTTTTGATTTTGGAAAACAAACAACAATTTGGCACACGTTTTAAAACATTTAACGTACACAGCAGCCGACTTTGTTCTTCTCTAACTCCGTCCATGAAGCCTTTGCTGGTTCCATTGTTTAAAGTTATAATGATCTACTACAATGTGTCTATCAAGCCGAACAAAATATGCCGATTAATGTGCCAGATTGCACAGTATGAAAAAAATAGCATATGAATGATCATCCTTCCTTTAAAACCAGTTAATCTGGAAACAGCTGTAATTTTTGGATTCAGCTCAATACAAAGCCTTCTTTTAAACTCATTTATTTAGAATAGGGCTCCTTTAATTTAAAGTTCGTAGGTGTATTAAAATTTCGTTCGGTGTGTAATGCCAAGAAGGAATCATCTCTTGCATCAAACCAAAGTTTGAGTAGATTTTCCTATGTCCGTCTGTTGGTCTCTCTGTTGGAATTATTCTCACGCCTAGAATAATTGTCTGAATTCCATGAAATTTTGCCACACTGTTTGCTATTGCCCTAAGCGGTTTCCTGTTTGAATCGGTTCATTAGCAAAGAAGTTATAGACCGATATTTGAAACAAACACAAAATTCGGAAAGAAAGAACTTTTCTTATTTTTTCAACAAAAAGTAACTGGTTTTGAATAAAATTTTAACTATGATATAGAGTTGTATGCACTACTTAGTTATAGCTCCTATATGAGACCCTTTCTCGAAAAACGGTTTTGAGGTTATAAAATTCTTTAAAATAGACGAATTCTTTGAAGTTCGGCACTATTATTATACTGTTATATATACTGTCTTCAATATATGTAATTAATTTTACCAATATCGGTCCATATTTTGCTATAGCTCCCATACAAGTCCCAAATCTTAAAGTCATACTAATGTTTTTATAATGTTAGTGGTGGAGGGAACTTAAGATTCGGCACAACAGAATAAAACATTCTTATTTATTAATTTTAGTACGTAAAGGATAATGGTAATTAAAATACATTGGAAGGACTTGTGTGAAATAAATTTACGAGCTGACAGTTTCCATGTTTTATTACAGTTAAATAATGACCTTAACACCTCCCTAATGAGCTAAAAACAAATTGTACCCAAAATGGAACTCATCTCCTTAAATCTGTAAATTAATTCAAGCACAAAATAATATTTGTCTCTCAATTTTTCTCTCTCTCTCCGTAAATGTCATTAAAAAGATCATAAATTATTTTATTTCAACAATTTCGACCTTCGACCAACATAGTTTTTGTTGTTATCATTTTTACTTTTTATATTCAAATTTTTGTTGCCAAGATTTTCTTTGTAAATTTTGTTTAGACACATATTTTTTACGATTATTGTTATTATAAGGAGTGAAATGGAAAAGTTATTAACATACATTTATGATAAACCACTAATCTTACAATTGATTGAAATTATTATAACAATTTACCAAAAAAAAAAAAAACATGTTGCTGGTTATTAATGGTATCTACGGAAAATGAATGAACGACCCTCGTATAACTATATTTTTTAATTCATTCTTAAGAGCGCAGTATAATATGGTACTAAGTTTTATGTACGATTTGGGCGTTTTAAAAGATTTTTTTCTGGGGGAGATAATACGTAAGCTAGAGGAAATTATAGGCCGACCCTCCTAAAATTTCGTACATCGATATTAATCTTAATTTGACTAATAAAATACCAACTCATATGTAAAATTTTAACCCATCAAAGTGATATCTTTAAGGGGCGTTGTTTGGGACTTATGAAAAATAATTGACCGATCCTCGTATCATTTAGCACATCATTTTAGAATATTATTAGACTTATAGTTGCAATATTTTATTTTAAATCACTTTATATTCAGAACTTTTTTGACCTTAAATCGCCATTCCGGAAGGAACAAACTGTTCCTGGCAGCTGGTAAAATTTGCTCCTCTTGTTACAAATACCAACTCAACTTGTACAACTCAAGAGCATAGTGTTTAGCATAGTGACAGGATGTCAGGTCAGGTCAAAAATAAATTGACAAATTATGAAGTTTTTTGAATGGAAGCAGCCCGATTCCTTTGCCGCAACTGCATATTGCTTGTTATACTAAGAACTCTTTGAGCTTTTTATGTTTTTAAACCTGTCCGAGTCCTTGAGCTAACTGTCCGAGCCTTGAGCTAACTGGGCTGCTTACCAACCGGTTGTGTAGAGAGTTCTTTTGAAACTGCTTTCTTTTTATCGGCTTTGGAAACATAAATGTGGATCAATCCTTCTACTTCAACCTGGTTTTCTAACAAGTTAGACGTTTTGTTTTACATTGGTAACAGTTTAGCAGCCGAACTTTCAATACTGAGCCAAAATGGGTTTTGTAGAAAATTGTTAATATTTTAGATACTCCTTTTTTTGAATCCCTCTTTTTAGTCCGATTAAACATTATAACTGACCTGTTGTTTTTCAAAAGGTTTTAATGAAAAACGTGTGTTAAGAATTTTTAGATTTCATTTCTTAATTTTGTTGTACCTTGTTGTATCTTAAATATCTGGTATTTAATTCTTTTTCTTTTTTGGGTTAAGTTGAATTTCATTGTGTATGTGTGTTTTTGGGACACCAGAATGAAGCATTAAAATAATGGGGACCTTGATGTTAATGATAATTGTTGGACTTGCTGTATATAACACCAAGAACCTTCCACCCCTACACACACACACCCCTTAAGAGACTTTAACTTATGTTGAAGCTATTAATGAGAACAAGAATTAAAAAAAAATGTAATAGAAATAACTACAACAACAACAACAATAATAAGAATAACAACAATTTGAACTTGTAGTTGTGCAACATTCTTTGTTAACATCAATTATCACAATATTAATTTGTTTTAATAATAAATCCCCCTTTTATTTTACCCCTTTCTCTTGGTGTCAAAGAAGTGGCAGAGTTTGGAGTAAAGACAAAATAACAGCAATAACTTTTGTAGCAAAAGTAGCAACAACAACAGTATAATAATAAAAACAACAATAACAACAATTGTACATAATCATTGTGTTGTGTTAAAGAATAAAAGTTCATATCCTTGACATTCTAATAACAAACAACGAATAATATTTAATAATAATATTTTATTTTATTCGTTTGTACGAATGTTTATATACAGTGTATGATAAAAGTCATGTCATGGTGGTGGATATGATGGTGGAAAAGGGGAAAATTAAATAAAACAAATAAGAATACTATATTCGACTATAGCGAATCTTTAATAACCTTCACCACAATTGCGTGAAAAGTACATACGTTATGACACTCACAGATACACTCACAGACGCATACAAAATATAAAAGTTTTTCTTAAATATAACATGGAACACTTAATGAGCCATAAAATAACTTATACTTATCATTATTCTACTGAACCAATTTGGCAATCAATTCAGGCCAAATTTCATTGAGCTCTGTCAATTATTGTGGATGTGTGCGTGGCAGCAACAAACAGACAGACGGACAGACAGACAGACAGACAGACATAGCTTAATCGACTCAGATTATGATTTGATGCAAGAAAATGTATATGTAATGGGATCTAAGATGATTCCTTCTTAGCGTTGCACACGGAATGATAAAGTTACAATTTTACGAAAGTTTTTTGCTTGAACTTAGAGTTTGCCTCAGATATCGGTCAATACATTTTAATATACTGAACAGATTTTGCAGGTTTTAAATACGAAACTTCTCAGGACTATTAAAAATACTCAGGCCAAATTTCAATGAGATGTCAATTATTATGGATGCGAACGTGTCAACCACAGACAGACGAACATAGTTAAATCGACACAGATTTTGTTTTGACGCCAAAAAAAAAAAAAAAAGAAATTACAGGGTCCGAGATGATTCCTTTTTAGCGTTACAAACGGAATAACAAAGTTAATATACCCTTTTCCTGGTGGAGGGTATAAAAATTCTGTTTAGTCATATTGTAAGACAATAACTGTTGATAATAGATTTCATTGTCTTGACAAGTGACAAATCAGTTTTTTTAGGTCATCAATTATGAAATTATGGTTACGAATATTAAACATTGATCTCTCTTACCAAATAATTATTATATATTCTAAAAATTAGAAACTCGTGGACGAGTTACGGTGACTTTAAGTTCAGGACTATGAATCGCATTCTTCAGTTTTCCTTTTTTGAGGGATTTTTTAATGAAAATTTTATTAAGAAGGAAAATGAGATGGAATTTTATTTTTCCACTTAAAAAAATGATTATCCCAACCACCACAAGTAGTGATAAGAAGAATCACCTAAGACCCCAAAAAATTTGCAAGCTGAAAATTCCTTTAGAGAGAAACGTTACAAACTCAAAAAAAAAAACTTTGGTTAGGGCCACTTACAGACGAAATAGTTCATGTCTCAAATCTCTATAACTAGTAATTTGATAACGCTTTTTTAGGGCTCGTGGGAGTGGTATCGCCTTACAAACGAAACTTCCTATTCGCATATCTCTAAAACTGTTTACATAACATTTGGACATACATTATAAACAATGTAATTTTAGAGTGAAGTGCAGGTGCAGGATTTTGTATGAAGTTTGACAAGTGTCAAACATATTATATATTCCACTCGGAATCAATTTCAAAATCGACTTAGAAATTGATTCCGAGTGGAATATATTCATGAAATTGAGGTAAAACTTATTATTAACTTATCATTACCAATTTCTCGAACTATTGAATTTTTTGATTGTAAGAGTTTATAGTTTGCGTTTGAAATTGTATGTATTACAACAACAAAATGAGTAACTACCTTATTCAATATATCGTCCGTTGGTTGCTATTACTTTCCTATGAGCGATAAAATCTGATTTTGAGGTTAGAAATGAATAAAACAAATTTTTGGTACCCTGTCAAAATTTTTTCATTCGAAACTATTTCAAAATCTTCCATTATTTTTTAATAATTAAAAATGCACAACCTTCGTCTAATATTTTTGTCTCTCGATTCATCAGATCGCTTTTTGTCTAATGTGTCGTAATCAGCGCTTTTGAATCTAATTGAATTTAAAATACCAATGTTTGTCATTTCGGATACAAACTTTTTTAGCTCTCGTCACTTACAGACAGTTGAGTAAGAAATGATGCTGTAATGTAATTGATCAGTACCGATAATTTTTCGACTTCTTTGAGCTCATTTGTTGTCATATGTTATTTGATTATTTAACTTCCATTGTACTCAGTCAGAACGTACATAAACCATACACACGCGCTCAATGAAATTTCACCACTGAAAAACTATTAGCATGTTCCACAAATATAAAGATTGAAGAGCTTTAAATATAGTCATTTCAACAATTGCAGTTATTGTTGATTGTTGTAACAGAAGCATAAAATCCGCTCAATCCTGTAAAGGGAATCTTCCAATTCTTTCACATTCCACGTAAAAAAATAGACGAAGACTTCATTTACAAGTGTTAACTCTGAGTAAACCAAACTTTCTTTGAATAATCTCTGCCAGATAAAACTGATTAACTAAGTTTCTCATTAAGGGATTTACTTGTTTCCTGACTGGTGAAAAATACAATATCTGGGATCGAAAATAACAGTAATTTTTAAAAAACCTGATAAATCTTTCTTAACACACATCACTATTCTCCCCCACTGTATTGTTACATATTATTTTTTTTAATCATAAAAACCATTCGTGGTAGTCGTAAATTTTATAATTATTTACGTTTACATGTCAGTGTATTTGTATGCTTTTATATATGTATATGTGTGTTATAGTAATCTACATTTAAATACAATGTCAAACGATTAAAAAGTTATAGATACACACATACACATGCATACATAGAAATAGACACCTTAAGATATACATAAATAGAAAATTATACTTAAAACAAGTTAAACATAAAATATAATAAAAAGGAAATAGAATAAAAATAAAAAACAACAAGAACAGAAACGACAATTGTTAGAGAATAGAAGAGGAAGAAGAAGAAAAAGAAGAAAAGAACTGAACAAAACAAATGTCATGTTTTAAAGTACAACTAATAAATACAAATTTAAAATGTAATAATAACAGACACAGATACTTTTACTTCTACACACATACATTTACAAAACAATATATTTCTAATAAAGAAACAAATTAACATACTTTTGTTAAAAACTTGGAACATTAAAAATGGTACTAAGTTTATGAAAAGGGATTAAAGGTAAAAATTTTCTTTAGGCTAAAAATATACGAAGCAGAATTGAACTAGCACTGACCTAGAATTAAAGATGAACTGAGATAGAACTGAGCCAGAACTGAAATGGAACTGAATTAGACCTGAACTAGAGCTGAACCAGAACTGATTTAAAACTGAACTGGAACTGAACTGTACAAGAACTGAACAAGAATTGCACTAGAATTAGAACTGAACGAGAACTAAACGAGAACTGAAAGAGAACTGAACGAGAACTGATCTAAAACTGAATTAGAACTGAACTAGAAATGAGCTAGAACTGCTTTAGATCTAACTTAGAACTGATCTAGAACTGAAGTAGAATTAAACAAGAACTGAACTAGAACTAAACCAGAATTGAACTAAAATGGAACTGCATTGAACTAGAATTGAACGTGAACTGAAAGAGAACTGAACTAGAACTGAAAGAGAACTAAACTAAAACTGAACTAGAACTGAACTAGAACTGATCTAAAACTGAATTAGAACTGAATTAGAGCTGAACGAGAACTGATTTAAAACTGAACTGGAACTGAACTGTACTAGAAGTGAACAAGAATTGCACTAGAATTAGAACTGAACGAAAACTAAACGAGAACTGAAAGAGAGCTGAACTGAAAATGAATGAGAACTGATCTGAAACTGCACTGAACGTGAACTAGAAGTGAACGTGAACTGAAAGAGAACTGAACTAAAACTGAATTAGAGCTGAACTAGAACTGACCTAAAACTGAATTAGAACTGAATTATAACTGAACTAGAAGTGAACTGAACTGAACTGGAATGGAACTGAACGAGAACTGACCTAGACCTGAACTAACACTGAACGTTAATCGATTTAAATCGCAAGGAACCAAAGTAACTTCATATTGAAATCAGCTGTTCAGTAACTGTCATAACTTAACGAATCACAATCTTCGAAATTAATAGGAAACCAGCGTCACTGAACTTTGACATCTAGTGGATTAATTGAAACGTGTAAATGGGAAGATTTCTTCTTGTATCGGTGATTATAAATTTATATATATTTTCTTTTTATTTTCGGAAATTTGAAAATTTGAAGTTATTATCAAGGAACTCAATAGCATGGAGTATAGACATAATATAATCCAGTCAAATCATTCATAATTTCTCCTCTATAAATTCCAAAATACATAATTACATCATAAAGTTCATTTCATAGTCAACAGACAAAATAGTACCCAAATTAAGTACTTTAACCTTTATTTGGTTGATTTTTATTTGATACTTATTCCAATGTATGTCTCTTTAATATCGGTGCGTGTCTAACTACTGGCTTGAATAGATGATTACAAAAAATATATATAACAACAAAAAGCAAAAGCCGTATAAAATTACTAAAACATTAAATTACAACTAAATAAACATGGAATTTCAAAAACATCTACATTTATAACTAGAGATAGTCGTACACATATATACACACACACACAATGACACACATAGATACTTACTTATAATGAAATAACATAGATATAAAGTCACACTCATTTAGACAAGGATATTCAAATATCCTTAATGTAAGTATATTGGAATTTATATAGATATGTATGTGTGTATATGTATGAGTGTATGTGCGTGTGAATCATATGTATTTATATAAATGTATGTTTATAAATACATTTGTTGTTTGAAGATAACAACAAAATAATTTAATATATTGCACAGTGGGATAAAAATAGGAAACTAACAGATCTTGTATCGAACACATAAATCTTATATGGATTATAAAATATTACATTGAATACAATTCATCATTATACATCATATTTATTGATCTTGTGAAGGCTTTTGAAATAATCATTATTTTGATTGAAATACATTGTGATTCAAACTTCAAGCTCAGCTTATGTTCAAATGTTGTTCATAGTGGTGTAGAAGCGATCAAAATCAGAGATCATGCGACAATCATTAGTTAGACAATTGCAGATAATTTTGAAGGAGCACCCATCGACTGATGTGAAAAACCGTAAAAGGAAAGCTAGAGCAGCGTTTCATAAGCTACATAAACTCTTGAGTTCGAATGAGCTCCTACAAACCACCATAATACACGTGATCAGTTAAGCTGTACTGTTCAGAGAAACTGACTGTCAATACTTTTAAGGTGCCAAATTTGATCTCAAGAATATGGAAGCCCTGACTTGTTAGAAATTATGAATTGCTACGAATTAAAAATCAGGAAAAGACTATGGCTATGTCACACCCTGAGGAAACCTTATGACAAATAATGGCGTATAACACAAGTTCTAGTTCAGTTCTCATTTTGTTAATTTTCAATTCTAATTCAGATTATAATTCAGTTGGAGTTCAGTTTTAGTTCAGTTCTAGTTCAATTCTAGTTTAGTTCTAGTTCAGTTCTTATTCAGTTCAAGTTCAGTTTTTGTTTACTTCTAGTTCAGTCCTAATTCCGTTATGGATCAGTTCTAATTCAGTTCTAGTTTAGTTCCAGTTCAGTTCTAGTTCAGTTCTAGTTCAGTTCTATTTCAGTTCTATTTCAGTTCCAGTTCAGTTTTAGTTCAGTTCTATTTCAGTTCCAGTTCAGCTTTAGTTAAGTTCTAGTTCAGTTCTATTTCAGTTCCATTTCAGTTTTAGTTAAGTTCTAGTTCAGTTCCAGTTCAGTGCAGTTCAATTCTAGTTCAGTTCCAGTTCAGTTCCAGTTCAGTTCCAGTTCAATTCTAGTTAACTTCTAGGTCAGTCCAAACTCAGTTCTGGTTCAGTTCTTATTAAATTTACAGTTTTATCGATTTTTTAATTACGCCTCACTGTATATTCTCCATATAAGAGGATCAAAAAATAATATAAAAACAAAATAATGAAAATGAAAATTTTAATAATAAAATAATAACACTCCACTCCACTCTCTTCTACTTCTACTTTTACTTGACTCTCTTTTCGTTTAAATTCAATGGTATTTTATATTTAAATGGATAAATATAACACGATAACAATTTCAGAAATAGACACTTATGTCTATATATGTTCAAAATTGTTGTCATAGTTTAAATAGAGAATTTATTTAAATATTAAAAAAGTCCCCATGAATCATTAAATGAAAACATAATTAAATATCGATAACAAGTTCAGAATTCAGAAGTTCAATAAAGTTCCAATTTCCTATGTTTTTTTGTTTAAACG